>CM022665.1:47419601-47454601 GCA_012295275.1 Chrysomallon squamiferum
TCTCTCTCTCTCTCTCAGCTTTATATATAAATCTCTCTCTCTCTCTCTCTCTCTCTCTCTCTCTCTCTATATATATATATATATATACATGTGTGTTTCTTTCTCAGCTTTGTAAATAAATGTGTGTGTGTCTCTCTCTCTCTCTCTCTCTCTCTCTCTCTCTCTCTCTCTCTCTCTCTCTCTCTCTCTCTCTCTCTGTCTCTCTCCTCCATATATATATATATATATATTTCTATTCTTTATATATAAATGTGTGTGTGTGTGTGTTTCTTGTATTCTTCACCTCATAAGAAGTGGACAGACTTTGCTGACGTTTATACCTTGCTTTTATTAAATATTACAATCGACACGGTAACAACTATTACCAGCATTAAAATTTTAAAATCTTTCTCTCTCTCTCTCTCTTTTTTTTTTTTTTTTTTTTTTTTTTTTGTTTTGTTTTATAAACGTCTTCATCTCTCCATCAACATCATCGTCGTCATCGTCGTCGATATTATTAGAAGTGTCAACATGGTTTAACTCATGCACAGAGAATGTCTCTTACTAAGCGGCTGGCTTACACAGTTCGAATATTCGAGTGTGTCACCAATAACAGGTGTGACACGAGTGTGTCACCAGTCTGTATGTACGTGCAGACGAACTGTGAATATAATATTATATATATATGTATGTTTGTATGTGTGTGTGTGTATGTATAGTATGTATATGTCTGTGTGTGTGTCTGTGTATGTATGTATGTATATATATGTGTATACGTACGTATGTATGTATGTGTGTGTGTGTGTATGTATGTATGTGTATGTATGTATTGTGTAAACACACACATGTATTCATATACAGACATGTACGCAGGCATGTGTGTATACATGTTGACACACGCGCGCCCGCACACACACACACACACACACACACACACCCATCCCCACTCCCACACCCATCCGCACACCCAGCGTTCAGAAATGCGACAAGAGGCTAGAAAAATCTGATGACGTCACCAGAGTATGTAAGCTATTTGTCATATCTATTGTTCATTATATCTGATAGCAGACCTCGGTGTGGTAGCATGCAGCTGGTACGATGACGTCTTATCAGAGTTATTTCTGATATTCGTCTGCTGTGATATCTGTCTCGTTTCTAAAGCCGTTTTGTTCTTGTTGTCACCTTCAGCTTTTTTATTTATTTATTTATTTTTTTATTTATTTATTTATTTATTATTTATTTTTTGTTAATTATTATCATTATTATTATTTATTATTATTATTATTTATTATTATTATTATTATTATTATTATTATTATTATTATTATTATTTATTATTATTATTATTATTATTATTATTTCCCCGCCCCTGCTGGATATTAAAACAAAAAAATAAAAGATATTTGAATAGTTTGGTTATGGAAACCACAGACACACACACACACACATACACCACCACCACAACCACAACCACAAACCACAACCACCACCACACCGTCTATTTGGGCATTTATTCAGAGATACGTATGCGTCATTTAATCACTGAAAAAAAAAAACAAAACAATAAAATAAAAAAATTATAATAAGAATAACAATCACAGTTTTGTTAATCATAAACCTCTGACACTGGTTTCTGTATTGTTTTCAGTCTATTTGTTTTTGGTTTGTTTTATACTAAGATTAATTTTCTTTGTGAACAAACATTAAAAAAAAAAAAAAATCGATTAGTTCAATGAACTTGAAAGATATGTTTTAAAAAATCTAAACTTTGTCGTTCAGTTGGGCTGCCTCTGACGTCACAACAGACCCAACCATGAACTGCTGAGCTATGATGACAGACACCGTGCACCAGTTACCTCGGTTGGGTTAATCAAGTGCATTTGTGACAAAAAAACCGTTCAATCAGAGAAACATTTGATTATTTGTACTTGTTAAATAATATTAATGTGTTTGTTTGTTTTGTTTTTTAATTCTTTAATTTTTTTATTTTTACGTTTTACTTTTTTTTATTATTATTATTATTTATTATTATTATTTTATTATTTTATTTTTTTAAGGAGTATATCTATTTGCTATATTTACTTTAAATTAAAGCTATCAAAAAATCTTTAGATGTGTGTTGCTTATTTTTCTCTATTCAGCTCCCCACCCCTTTTTGCACTTAAACGAATAAAGGAAAAACAAGCATGGGGTAATATTTTTAACTACAAAAAAAAAAAAAAAAAAAAAAAAAAATTATTCAAACATTACAATAAACAGTCCTTTTTAGCTACGACGTTCTATTTTTTTTTTATTATTATATTAAATATATCGTTCATTTACGTAACTGCATATTTTGATGCAGTCCCATCCCAACTTTGAATTCTTTGAGTATATATATATATATATATATATATATATGTATAAACATCCATATGACTAAACTTACAATGCAGTCTCTGACGTATGTGTTTCAGGACACTAAGTTTAAACGGATATCAGCTGATACTAGGTCTAGGATTGTTAATTAAGCTGAGTGACTTTTAATAACAATTTTCATTTTAAATATATATATATATATTAATATAACATCGTGTTTACTCGATTCTGATAACTTCAAATACAAAAAAAAAAATTTTTGAGGCCGAGTTCGTAGCGGAACGGAATATCCATGTCAGAACTGCACAGAATAGATCATACGTTTTTTTTTTTTTTTTTTTTTTTGACAAGTGAACACTGAAACCATTTTAATATTATCCGTTAAGCGTCTTAATTAGATAGAATGATAAGAGAGATGCAACCTGTTCTGGTTTCGCTGTATTTGTTTGTTCTTAATGGTGGAAAAGACTTTTTTTTTTTTTTTTTTTCCTTTAGGAGATGCGATCTAGCAATCCAACAGTCCAATGCTCCTTGAAACGAAGAGTCTAAGTTTAAGAAAGATTATCTAGAGGTTGAACCCGAGAAAGAAAGAAAGAAAAATAGAGAAAAATAATGAGAGAGAGAGAGAGAGAGAGAGAGAGAGAGAGAGAGAGAGAGAGATGTATAATTTAAAGTGCTGTTTGACAGTGTTAAGCTGACTCTAACCCAGTCCTCAGAGATACGAGTGTAACCACGTGTTCTTTCACAAAGAAGATATAATTATATATATTTAAATTTTTTTTTTTTTCTTTTCTTCACGTGAAACACCACTGTCGTCGTTTTCAGTACTTACAACTACAAAGAGCTGAACTCTTGCTTGTTGAGGTTAGTCGTCGTTGCAGTTGTATTTACTTTCTCATGCTTGCACTACGACGACGAGGTCATCTTCATCATTTCCTCCACTTGCCACTGTGTTTGATGTCGTACTTTACAGTTTCTCTGTTTGTGTAACTCGGCCACTGACAGGCTCTCTCATTCATTCATCTCTCTCTCTCTCTCTCTCTCTCTTCTCTCTCATTTTCTCTCTCCTCTCATTCTCTCTCTCATTTCTCTCTCATTCTTTCTCTCATTCTTTGTTCGTTTATCTGTCTGCCTCTCTTATTCTTTCTATTTATTTCATTCTTTCTGTCTCTATATCTCGTACGTTTTTTCATCATTTCTATTTGTCCCTTTCTTTCTCATTCTCTTTTTCTGTCGTTCTCGTTCTCTTTATTTTTTTCTCTCACTCGTAATCAGTAAAAGAATCTTAGTTTGTATTGTTATGCTCTCTCTCTCTCTCTCTCTCTCTCTCTCTCTCTCTCTCTCTCTCTCTCTCTCTCTCTCTCTCTCCACCCCCAATATTATCTTCATTTTCTGCTATATTTTATCAAACATAAATATGCACTATCATTATCATCATCATCGTCATCATTATCGTCATATTCATGTTCATTATAATGATAACAATTCATATTATTATTTGATAAAATAGACCAGTTAAAGTTTCAACATGACTGTACTTTGTAAAGTCGACTCTGTTGTTAAACGTTAAGCTTTATCTTGTACATATTCATTAATTATCTGACCTTTGGGTCACGATGTTGTTGTTTTTTGTTGACACTTACAAATTAATCGATGACAGCAAATATAAAACAAATATAAAAACGGATTCAGGCAGCAAAAGGGTTAACACCTTTAGTGGCCCATAATCGTGCAGCCCATTTAAAATTAATACGTTTTTTTTTTTTTTTTTTTTTTTCTTTTTTTTTTGAGAAATTGCGCTGCTAGCATTTTTACTTTGTATATTGCTTTGTCTGCAGTTTTCAAATTTTAACCCGCCTATTTGTATACCCCACCAAGATTTAACCACTAATGTCAAATGACGTGGTGTAATCTCGTTTTCAACTGACCTTGCCATCAGCGGCCATAAAAATCAGGCGTGCGTAACTGTCAGCAGACGTCGTTATGTCCTTAAAAAAGATAAAGAAAAATCACTGAAAAAACAATGAAGACGTGCTAAATATAGGTAATATTATAGCCAGAGTGTTAAGAAAAAATCTTTTATTATTGCTTGGCATTTTTTTCTTTTTTTTTTTTTTTTTGGAAAAATAATGCTGAAAGATAAAAAAAAGGTATCTGTGTTTGAGTTTCGTGTGCAATGAAAATTAAAAATAGTCTCGATTGTTCAGTAATTTGTTATTCTGAACTGTTAACAGTTTTTGTCACGTTCGACTGATATCAATCAAATATAATTCTGAGAGTGAGTGAGAGAAGGATTAAAGTTATATATATATATATAAAGTGAATGAAACAAAATAATGTGGAAAAAAAATAACAACAAAAAAACTCTTTAGATGGGACGTAGTAACAGTTAATATTACTGTCATTACATGAAAGAACATAAATAAACAGCAAGGTACAGGAATTCTGAATAATAATTATAAATAAAGACAGGCAGTCAGAGAGTAAGTAATTAATATAGTCTCTAATTTGATGTTATATAATCTTTGGCTACATCTGGAAGACAGAGATGAAAAATAAATTTAATGTGACTATAATTTGCACGGGCTATTAACATGTCAACTGTTTCCCTTTTTGCTTTTAGCCGAGTCTGCAAGATTTCATTCATTAGCCTGAGGAAAGTTAGTTACGGTGCAAGCTTCTAAAGGAGAAAACCTCGACGCGCGCTGGACTTGATGGTCCAGGCTAGCTTCAGAAAAACGAAAATTACCGCTTAGCCAAGTATAATTATAATAAATTACATTTTAAGAGAAATTCTGAAATAAAGTTTACATACAGATCTGTAATTTAATTCCTTAACACTTTAAAAGTAGGGGAAAAAAAAAAAAAAAAAAAAGTGAAAAGAAGATAAAGTAAATATTTAATTAAAAAAGAAATGCGAAAAAAAAAAAAAAAAAAATTAAATTAAAAAATAAAAATAAACACGGACAATATGGAAGAAATGAAGTGAGAGAAAAATAGCAACACACATACACACAGACGGACTATTTACGATTTCTAGATTAAGGTGGCACGAAATTAAAAATGAATGCGGGTACTGTATGCAAACATAGGTTTAAATAAATTACAGCATGCCGTCACTAAATGCGCGTGCACATCCACACACACATCATGATCAGTTAAAAATATAATCTAGTAGTGTCATTTTGCTTTACCGGCATTTGTCTGAAATCTGAAGCAAAGGTCATAATATAGGTTTTTGTTTGTTTACCACTATAATCAAGATAAATAATAATAATAATAATAATAATAATAATAATAATAATAATAATAACAGAGACAACAACAGTAATAATAACAAAAAAATAACTATAACAATAACAACAACAACAACAACAAAAATAATAATACTTTTAAACAAAGATGGAATAAACAGTTGTTAAGAAATCTCTCTCTCTCTGTTTCTCTTGCACAACCCCCACACACACACACACACACAGGACCCACATCTCTCTCGTGACCTCAAAGTGACATCCATTTACTAAAACAGTAAAACAACATCAAACTGTTCTGCAAGTTCAACGTTTTGTTAAAACCGTGTTTATCTTGAAACAAATCAACAATAAAGATTACACGAGAAGAAAGTTAGTTTTGTTGTAATGTGTTAAAAAATATTCCCGCGGGCTACCATTTTATAAAACAGGAATAAAATCCGTATCTGGCGGCCATTTTCTTAAATCACGTGATGTTTGTGTATAACCTTTAATTATACTGCATGGAACAGTTTAAGGAACACTTCTATTTTGCTTTTTGAATAAAAAAAAAAAATCAAAGTATTTCTAATGAAAGAAATGTTTTACTACTACTATTTCTACTGGTTAAAACTTTAAACTCATTTTAAACCGAGTTTGTACGTTGCGAGTGTATGTGTAATTTAGAATGTGTGTTTAGGAAGAGGCTGTATGCTGAACGTTTATCTTTTATTATATATTGATAACGATGATGAATATTATTATTATTATTATTATTATTATTATTATTATTATTATTATTTTATTTTTCTTCTTCTTTTATCGTTAAAATTAATACTGCTGCTGCAACCTGTACTACTACTACTACTACTACAGTATTATTAATTAATTATCTATCTGTCTGTCTGTGTATCCTATCTATCTTTCTGTCTCTGTACGTTTAACATCAGTGTTGTAAGATTAGAGTGAACACTGTTTTTTTGTGTGTTTTTTTTACTGTGGAGTTTACAAAGAAAGTAGACCAGTTTTAGAACGAATGTTCTGACCTACTAGTAGGTAGAAACGAAGTTAGAAAACAAAGATAATTTATACTAGCGATATTCACCGAGTGTATCCAGTGAGCACGAGCCATGACGTCGATCTTGTCGTTGTCGTGGTGACAGGTCACAGGAGTTCAAAGGTCAGACAGCTGAGTGGACAAAGTGAGCGTGTCATACCCATAACGCTGTCTGGAGTTAATCAATCACGTGCATCACCCCTCCCACTCCAGGGACGGATCCGAGGGTGTGTCGGGTGGAGACGCAAATGATGTTAATTTCTGTCTTTAACAAATGTTTTCATTGATGAATCAAAACATTTACATTTCGATAGCTATATTCACACATAACGAAATCCACCCCGTTCTGAAATGATGGTTCCTCTACCTGCTGACCACCACCCCCACCACCCACCCGCCTGCAATTCACTACCGAGGTAGTATTTGTCTCGAAAGATTCCAGAATGTAGTAATTTACATTTGGCTCCGTATCACTTGAAAAATAAAGATTTTTTAAGTGAAAGACTGCGGTTAAAGAAAGTGGAATTTAAAAAAAGAAAGAAAAGTCAAGCGCTGAAGCTGAAATGAAAAGAAAGGTCAATAATCTCACGCGCTGGAGGCAGACGGACTAAGACAGGATTGCAGATGGTGTGTGCGAATCGACACGTCTGTTAAAAGATGTCTGTCACATTGCTTAAGGTTATGCACAATCGACATGTTAAAATTAAACGTTCAGAATCTTACTCAACTCTGCGACCGGTATTTTGTAATAATTATTTCATACAACACTGCTAAAACTTCAGGTTTCAACAGCGTGTCATTTAGCAACATTTCAACCCATATAAATTACTTTAACCTATATCTATATCTATATAGATATATATATATATATATATATATATATATATATATATATATATAGAGAGAGAGAGAGAGAGAGAGAGAGAGAGAGAGAGAGAGACGATATTATATATATATTTGAATGTATGTAATGTATAAGCCTATATACTTAATATCTTTATTTGAGTGTACGTTCAAATATTTGTATGTGTATGTAAATGTATATATACTTTATTTATATACGAATGTATGTGTGTATGTATATATGTGTCTGTGTATGTGAATACTATGTATGAATGTATATATGTATGTATATATGTATGTATTACGTATATTATTTTTTAAATGTGAATTTTTGTATGTACATATATCTGATACAGAGAGAGAGAGAGAAAGAGACAGCGACATAAACTGAGAGAGAGAGAGAGAGAGAGAGAGAGAGAGAGAGAGAGAGAGAGAGAGAGAGAGAGAGAGAGAGAGAGAGAGATTTTCTCCAGATGTGTCGGAACACTTCCTGTCATTGCTGTTGGGGTCAAGTCTCAGCAGATTAATTATGTCTCACACTTCCTCCCTCGCTTCTACATTCCGTGCACGAGATTAATGAGCAGCTTTGTCCCCAGTGTAGCAGGCTCTTCGTCGCTGTCTTCTTTCTCAGCGGAGACAGAATTTGTTCGTTTGACCGATGTTCATTCGGCTTCACTTTCCGTAACGAATATGGCAAGTCAGTGAATTTGTTCGAGTTTTCAAAACTAACGTTATTGGAGCAGTTATAATTGTGTTGTTTTGAGGAATAATTCAGTACTCAGTCTGTTTTCTTTCGCAATTATTTGTTAATCTTTAAGTCTGTGGAAGTGGTTCAGAATTTCAACTGTAGTTTTTATGACAAATGTTTTTCCTTCGCCGTTTTCATCTCAAACGATTGTTGTTAGCGTCGTCAAGCAACGTACTCCAAATAAATGACGTCATACAGCAGATTGGAATTATTTCCCTTCCGTCTTTTAATAATACGTCATTACTTTATATATATATATATATATATAAATACATTTTAAAGCTAGGAATATTCCGTTCCTTTAACAAATCTATGCAACTGTAACTTAATTAATTATTGATAATTACAGTCATATTAAATTATAAAATGCCAAATTTCATGGGTACAATATTTTAGGAATAATTCATTCGTATAAATTAGATAAGAAACATCTGTTTAGCAATCCTTCGTCCACAAATGTTTGTATTTATTTATTTATTTATTAGTATTATTATTAGCAGTAGTAATAATAGTAGTAATAGAAGCAGCAGCAGTAGTGGTGGTGGTAGTAGTAGTAGTGGTAGTGGTAGTAGTAGTAGTAGTAGTAGTAGTAGTAGTAGTAGTAGTGGTAGTGGTAGTAGTAGTAGTAGTAGTAATTGTAGTAGTAGTAGTAATGTAAGTAAAATATTTTTGGTTAGTTTGCTGAAATAATAACTTCAGTATTAAGCTCTGTTATATGTCTGTATGTCTGTGTATTTGGGTGTCCATATTTGTTTGTATCTATATATATCTGTGTTTGTGTGCATATATTATATGTGTGCGTGTATACGAATAAGAATAAAAACCGGTATTCGTTTTAATTAAATAAATAAAAATATACTTGTATTGGTATGTGTATGTATATATTTGTGTGGTGTGTATGAGTGAGAGAGAGAGAGAGAGAGAGAGAGAGAGAGAGAGAGAGAGAGAGAGAGAGAGAGAGAGAGAGAGAGAGAGAGAGAGAGAGAGAGAGAGAGAGAGCACACACACACAGAGCTAAATAGCTATTCTGGAGTTATTTATAAGTGGACGGTTCAGCTGTATCTGATATTGTAATTTAAGTTAATGGCTGTTCTGACTTGGAATGAATCTGGAGCAATTTTCTTTGACATAGTTATCAGCAGAGTTAAATGTCTGCATTTTCCAGCTGTGAGACATTTAAACACAGACTGCTGATAAGTTGAATGTTTGCAGATTGACTTAAATCTGAACAATTTCCCAATCATTCCAAAAAAAAAAAAAAAAAAAAATAAATAATAATAATAATAATAATAATAATAACAATAATAACAATAATAATTACTAATAAATAAAATTAAAAAAAAGAATGAATAAATAAAAAATAAAAAAAATTAAAAATTAAAAAATAAATAATAAAAATATAAATGTAAATATAAATAAATAAATAAATAATAAAAACATAAATATAAATAAATAAAGAAATAAAGAAAACGACAGAAAACTTTAGATTAAAAAGTCATTTATAACTATATCTTCGTGTAAGTGTTTCAGATCTCTTTTCAAATTCATATACACCAAAAATGCTCATAATATTAATGATTTTTTTTTGTTCTTCTTTTTAAAGTTTTGTAACAGATGGAGATTAAATCAAACGATGAGAAAATTCGTTCTTTCTGTCTTTCTTCCTCACAAATATGAACATATATTCATACCATCATATTAACATATAAATAATACATGCATATACATGTACATGAACATACGTTTACACATAAAGAACACCCAAATATACACAAAACCACACACACATGCAGACACACATCATTTATTCAAGATAAATAAATAATAAAAATTGAAAAAAGAGAGAGAAAAAAAAAGAGAAGAATTTTTTATTTTTTAATTTCCAGTATACCGCTATACGAGAAATTCACCTATCACTGACACAAAACGAGATAGTAGTTTACTGGTTGTGGTATAAACAATGTTAGTGATCGCGGTGTACGGTATATACACGGTGTATGCGATGGTTTGAGGGCGAATGCGATAAACGTGAAGATTTCTGACACAGCGACTTGGCAACTTGTCAAGACTGGGGTCGCTTGAAGCCGCTGCCAGGTGAACAAAACGAGAAAATGCTGAAGTTGTCGGAGTGGAGTTTCGTTCAGTGACTACAAGCCCGGCATGTCGAGAGATCGATCCCCAGTGCTGCCCTTTCTGACACGTTTCTATGGGAATGCATGTCAAAGGTTGTTTACGGGAAGGTTTGCATACAACATTTGTTTTCTGTTGTGCTAAATGACACTTCACCTCGCAGTGAGTTGAGATGAAGTAAGATTTAATTAGGTTGTTTTTAGTTGCAGTTTTTCAAGTGTTGGGTTATCTAGGTGCTAAAGTATATAACACACACACAGAACTGTCACAGATATAACACATATATCTCAGGTGCTAAGTATATAACACACACACAGAACTGTCACAGATATAACACATATATCTCAGGTGCTAAGTATATCACACACACATAACACACACACAGAACAGGTCTAAGATATCACACACACAGAACTGTCACAGATATAACACATATATCTCAGGTGCTAAGTATATCACACACACATAACTGTCACAGATATAACACATATATCTCAGGTGCTAAGTATATCACACACACACAGAACTATCACAGATATAACACATATATCTCAGGTGCTAAGTATATCACACACACACAGAACTGTCACAGATATATCAAAAGCTTGTACGAGTTATCTTAACACCTGTGTGACTTTGATCATCAGCAGATAATCGTTTTATCAACTCTCTCTCTCTCTCTCTCTCTCTCTCTCTCTCTCTCTCTCTCTCTCTCTCTATATATATATATATATATATATATATATATATATATATATATATATATATATATATATATATAAATAAAAATGAAATAAAAAACGAAAAAAAAGTGGATTTCGTTTGATTTAATCCTGTTTTCTTTCTTTCGCTTCGCTAAGTTTTGTGTACACACCTGGGGTTAAATGAGTGGAGGAAAAAAGAAAAAAGAAAAGAAAAAGTTTTCACTCAAACACTAATCTTATGGTAGACTGTTCGATAACCTTAATTTGTGTTACGTCATAGAGACGTCGCGTCAAGAGTACAAGTGATACAGGCGAAAACATCAGGTGACAGTTACGTAATACACAGCTGGTGTGTGACGTCATAGAATAAGTAAAGACGGCAGGTTTATTTGCTCAACCAGTAATTATCATGAAGATTTAACAAAATTAACAGATGTACCTACTACCGACTGATTCAACGATAACTATTATTATCTTTATTTTTTTAAATGCTTATCATTATTGTTTGTAGTAGTTGTTGTTGTTGTTGTTGTTGTATCCTTTGTCGTCTCTTTAACAAAACCGATCACATTCAAATAACTAATTAGTTAAGGTTTCCAAATATAAACTTTAAAGTTTATTGCTTCGACAAGTGGAGTAGACTGGTCTTTAATAATACGACGTGAATACATTGATCAGTTTTGTGATGGATAGCAGGCACACGCTTGTTTAGGGGCATCACCAGATTACGTTGATTATCTTTCTTTCATTAGCTGCATTTGTCAGATATCAGTTCTGACACTGTCAGTCAAAGTACTGTGTTAGTTACTACTCTGTTATTTTAAACGTTACTTCATTACAAATAAAACCTGACTGGATTTATAGTGTCTGTGAAACAGACATTACAGTAATCTCTCTCTCTCTCTCTCTCTCTCTCTCTCTCTCTCTCTCTCATATTGGCCAAATCATCTCTTCATTAACTGGCAGAATATACTTTACACCGTGATCTTCAAACAGTTTGTTCGCTGCACAGTCCCCACTGGACATAACTGTCCTTTGTTGTCAGCTTGCTGGGGAAACAATAACACGATTCTGCTTTGATGTCTGGACACTCACTGACCACGGTCTTTTGATGTTGATATTTTCTGTAGGTCATTCCAGCTTCTCTCTTTCCCCCACCTCTCTCTCTCTCTCGCTCTCTAGCTCTCTCTCTCTCTCTCTCTCTCTCTCTCTCTCTCTCTCTCTAGCTCTCTCTCTCTAGCTCTCTCTCTCGCTCTCTCACACACTCTCTTTCTTTCTTTCTCTCTCTCTCACACACTCTCTCATTCACACACTCTCTCACACACTCTCTCTCGCTCTCTTTCTCTAGCTCTCTCTCTCTCTCTAGCTCTCTCTCTTTCTCTCACACTCTTTCTTTCTTTCTCTCTGTCGCACTCTCTCTGTCTGTCTCTCTTTCTCTCTCTCACTCTCACTCTCTCTCTCTCTCTCTCTCTCTCTCTCTCTCTCTCTCTCTCTCTCTCTCTCTCTCTCTCTCTGTCTGTCTCTCACTCCCTCTCTCACTCCACACCAGGTGTCTCACTATCTTCATTTTCACGTGAAGATCTTTTTTTTTTCTCAAATTTCCATTGATAGCAGATGGCGTCGTGAATGCTGATAAAGAATCATTAAACAAGATGATTTATTTTAATTTCTTCACAGAAGAAAAAACGCTTATCTAGCTTAGCTGCAGTGAAAAACGATCCAAACGGAAAAAAAAAAGTTTCAGATTCGGAATATAACTCGGCGCTTTATATTTCTCCTAATTTTTCCTATAATTATTATCTCAGACAGAGAGGTAGAAAAGACGAATAGAAACGTTATTTTTCAACGTGAAAAGCTTTCTGTAAATTCTCTGCACGTTTGGCTGAGCAGTGACAAAGAATTGTGAAATGTGGGACAAGTGAAATCCGCTGTGATGATTCTGTCATTAAACAATTTTTATCACCAGATTAAAGGCAAAATGGTCGCTGTTGTTGTTCTTCGTGTTCCTTTGTCGACGTATTTGCGCTCTACATGAAACAAAACTATCAAAAAATAAAATAAAATAAATAAATTTAAAAAAAGGAAAAGAAATTAATGTCGCATGGGACAAATTGTGCTTGTTGTTATTTCCTCCCTTCACGAGGAGGCACTTCACTATTGTATCTCTTTACTTCAACGTCTGCCGCGGTGCTGTTTTTGTTAACGTGCGATGTTGCAGTTTGATTCTCACCTGTGGGGTTTTCTCTTTATTAAAGCTGTTTGTTAACCATTAAATAAAACTGACGGGTTTGTATGTATGTCTGTGTGTGATGTTGTGCATACGTCAGTTTTATTTCTTGTACTTTTATGTGCTGGTGGAATGAATACAGCATATGAGCCAGCTAATTAGTGTGTCAGTTAAATGTAGAACAAGAAAAAGAATGGTTGTTTTTGTTTTTCTTGTTGTTGTTGTTAGTTTTGTTAATTCGGTTTTTTTGAGAGAGAGCGAGATAAATATAGAGAGAAAGAGAGATAGATATAAACAGAAACGTGGACAGATATGTATACAAACAGAAAGACCGATAGACAGAGAAAAAAAATTAGATATAAAAATTAATACACAGAGAGTGTGTGTTTGAGAGAGAGAGAGAGAGAGAGAGAGAGAGAGAGAGAGAGAGAGAGAGAGAGAGAGAGAGAGAGAGAGAGAGAGAGAGAGAGAGAGAGAGAGAGAGAGAGAGAGATGCTTATTGTGTGTGTATTTTGTTTTAATTACAGAGTGTATGTTTGCGTATCAGTCTGTTACCAGTTATGGTCTCTCCCTGGCAGGAATAACATACAAACGAAACTTGAAAAGGTAAAAAAAATTAATCAAAAAGGTTCAAGCACGTCTGACTTTGTCAGATCAGCTGCATGAGTTTAATTAACGTAATTATAATGTTTTCGTTGTCGGGCAGTAAACTGTTTTAAAGAGCCACTCACGAATGTAGACAGACGAGATTCAGCAGGCTGAGTTTGCTGTACTTGACGTTAATTGGTACATGTCGCATTACATTTTTTTTTTTTTATATAGATCTCGTTTTAACAGATTCGATCAAGCTCAGATCGGTAATGGAATTGAAATGTGTATGAATGTAACGTGTGTATATATGTTTGTATGTATATAATGTGTGTGTGTGTGTGTATGTATGTATGTGTGTGTGTTTGTATGAATAAATGTATGTTTGTGTGTTTGTATGTATGTATGTATGTATGTATGTATGATTGTATGTATGTATGTATGTATGAATGAATGTATGTATGAATGAATATATGTATGTATGAATGTATATATGTATATATGTATGAATGACTGTATACATAATCATGTTTGAGTGCGAGTACGTATGCCTGTTTATACACAGATACGTATGTTCATGTATTTGTATTTGTGTATGTACGTACACACACACACACACACACACACACACACACACACACTCACGCGATTTAGGAATTAATACTCTCTGTCCTATGTACGTTTGATTAGACTCTGCACATGTGCAACATTCGGGAAAGCTCTGGCACTGAAGGACGAAGTCTAATCATTAATCTATATAACAAATAAAATATATACGCTTATATAAATGTATATGTATAAATGAATGTCTGTCTGTGTGTATGTCTGTAAACGAGGGTGTGTCTGTTGATACATATGAATGAACACATTTGTTATCTTGCTTACATTTTTTAGGATGATGAGTGAGAACACGTTACAGATATGTTCTTTTTCCTTCATTCTTCTTCTTTTTTTAAAAAAAATTTTCCTTCATTCTTCTTCTTTTTTTTATTCTTTTTTTTAAAAATATTATTTTTGTATTTATTAATTGAATTAAACGACTATTTCACTAATATTTTACAAAGGTTTGCTTGATTAATCCATGAAAGGTCTGCGTAAAAAGTGGGTGTGTAACAGGTTGAGGGGGGGAACCTCTGGGTACGGAGAAGGGCCTCAGACAGAAACACGTATAATACGTTACACAACTTTTGTGGTCGTTACACGTAAACAGCAAGGCCGCGCGACTAAGTGAAATGATTAAGCCAGGCACCTGGACAATGTAAACTTAATGAGTGACAACCGCAAAGAACGGCAAACAACAGTTGATCGTTTACTCTGTGGCGGAAATAGTCTGCGCGACCGGTAACGCGCCCGATAAAAAGGAAAAAAAACAGGTCTCGCCATGTTGTTTTCGTTCGCGTTAGTTAATTCTGACATTACGAGTGGAGAACCGGCTAAAAATAGACTCTCTGCAAGCAGCGAGTTTCCCACACTCGGATGCTGCTCAGCTGACACGAGTACGTCGCCGCAGCTGCTGTAAGCAATACAGGTGTCGTTTTTTTTACCTTGGCATTCTCAGAACAGAACCGTTTTGGAAACTTCAGATGTTTTTATATGTCTGTAATCTGTTCTTTTTTTAATGGGAACAAGAAGAAGAAGAAGAAGAAGAAGAAGAAGAAGAAGAAGAAGAAGAAGAAGAAGAAGAAGAAGAAGAAAACGATGATGATGATGATGTTGAAAAAAAAAAAAAAAAAATAATAAATAAGTAAATAAATAATGATAATGATAATGACGACGGCGATGTTGATGATGATGATGACAGCGATGTGTTTATAGCTGCATTTGCAGAATGTTGTTTATTTCAACGAGTTTCGTTACGTGACGCACGCATGCACGCACATGCACAGAGTCGCAAGCACATGCAAGGCATTACAAATAAACAACTGCAGTAGCGTGTTTATTTGTTTAGATTCCTTTGTCTAGTTTCAGAAATATGATCAGATAGCCAAGTTTGGTTCCCTCCGAGAAACCAACGTGTTTTTCTCTTGTTTGTTTCATCCAAGTTTTCCGTAACCCACTTTTCTAAAGTACATCGTGCAAAACACAGAGAAGCCAGGTTTCTTCTTCTTCTTCCTTCTTCTTCTTCTTCTTCTTATTATTATTATAGTTATTATTATTATTATTCTGTTTATAGCTGGTATCAATAATCGTAGTCGTGTCAAGGGTTACTCAACATGTTTAAAGCAAAGTGATTTAAAATACTTTTTTTTCTTTGGTTATTTCATTAATTAAGACTAGTGAATGAATTATTAAACAACTGTTAAGATAAATAATAATAATAATAATAATAATAATAATAATAATAATAATAATAATAATAATAAAAAGAAAGAAAGATAGAAAGAAAAACGAAAAAATAAAAGAAAATTTTAATAAAGAAAAAAGAAAAAAAGAAGAAGAAAGAAAAAACAAAGAGAAGAAATTACTGAATTTATTAAATAGCAATTAAAACCAGTGAAATATTAACACAAATGGCTGTCAACCGGTTGACCCATGACTTCAGGTGCTACCAGTCGTAAGATCAAACCTTAACCGAGCTCAGTAAGTCTTTCATTCATCTAATCACTTCTGCATTTCAAGACGAGATAAATATTGTGACAAAGTGTTTGTTTGGTCAGGGTGCTTGCCGTTGTTGTGATATCACCTGCTTCACGAAGTGATTCTGTTATGTCCGGTCCTGCACCTTTCACGGTCAATATTTTGAGACGAAAACGAGGCTGACTGAACGCGAACAAAGAAGGTAACAACTGACTGGTTATTACGACAAGCCTGATAAACCGCTGTAAAGAAACGCCATTGATAGGGGAATGACGTAGTCGGACGACTTTTCATTCAGTTTATCAGTTTGGTGTTTACCAGGTTTTTGTAATTCTTTGATCTGTTCAGGTCGTTGAATGTAACGTTACGTAACATTGTAACAGCTGTTTAATGTAGGGAAGATCAACGGAGAATTAATTGCGTAACGAACAGAAATGCTGTGACGTCATCGGCTGTTTAAGATGACGTAATAATTGCGAGGTTGTTTAAAGTAAATCTGACAAAACTGAAATGGACGACATTAAATTATTATTATTGTTTTCCTTTTCCTTTTTTAAATATTTCTGTGTGTGTGTGTGTGTGTGTGTGTGTGAGAGAGAGAGAGAGAGAGAGAGAGAGAGAGAGAGAGAGAGAGAGAGAGAGAGAGAGAGAGAGAGAGGATGCTATTGCGAAATGTCTTGAAACAACACAGCAGTACTTTACCAGATAACTTACTAAAGCCAGATGTCGACATTTTCTCTATCTCTTTACACCACTGAACTCTTGTGTAGTTTTAACCTACTACTGTAACCTGAATGATATGAAGCACGTATGTAGTGGACAAACAATCATGTTACCGTGGTTACCTATCTAGACTGTATTACATTAAATCACCTTAAGTATATCCTAGAACATATATATATAGGCCTGTATACAAATATAATATAGAACTAGAACCAACATAACCTAGAACAAGCTAGGCAACTGAGAGCAAATAACCTAACATGTATAGTAAAAAACATATAGCCTAAAACACACAAAGCTAGATCATATATAGCCTTGAACATATAAAGCTAGAATATACTAGTATATAGCTTAAAATATGCTTTGCTTGGAATTAATGACTGGTCATATACATTAGAACATCTACATACTATAATATGCACAGTCTAGAAAGCTAGAATGTATGTTGCCTAAATCATACTGAGCCTGGAACATTTAGCATGGAACATTATTATAACGTGGATCAGTTAGCCTAGAATGTACAGCCCTAAATATATACTGGAGAATATTTTTATATAGTTTTGATATCCATATCATAGAACATAATATTGTATAGAAGATATAATTTAGAACAACAGGGGGGCTTTGACTCTGCTTTTCAGGAAGCCGCACAGAAAGAAGTCACAGGGTGTCAAATCTGGAGGTCCTCGATGACTTACCCATCTATCAGCGAACTTGTGATTAGCATAATGTGATTGTTTTTTTTTCCAACAAGATGGTGCTCCTCCACATTAACAGTTAGAGGAACGTACAAGGAATGCGTGCAGTCTTGTTGCAAGGGAGATGCTGATCGGAGTTGGAGAGGAATGCTTGAAGAGGTGGGCAATGTGTCTCGAAAAAGAAGGCGTTCACGTTGAAGTCTACGGAGCCTAAGAAAACAGAAGATGAGGGATTTTTTCATCATGGGACAAACTGTAGAAGTCTACAGAAAGTTCACGACTAATTTTGTTCAAATCCGTAAAGTAGTTTTCATTTAATTAAAACTTAAAAGTGTAGCGGGACTTTTGAATGACCCTGTGTGTATATATATATCTTTAACGTGTTATTTAGAATATGTTGTTTAAAACATCTACAGTCTGGTCTATATATAACCTCTAGAGCATAATACATAGAACAGGTATACACTGCCAGGAATAAATAGCATTGGACAGCATTATATCATAGATCGTATATAAACAAGCTTCACAAAAAGAAAAAACTTATCTAGATAAACAAAATCGTGTTTATCACTAACGGAGCCATCTGAATGAAATCACGGGTGTTTTGGTTATAATGAAATAAATCTCGCGATATTCGAGAATTCTGACATTTTCGTTCTTTTCCTGAGTGTCTATGACGTCACGCGTGACACGGGGAGTTTAAACTAATGGTTACAGCAACAATGTTTTATCATCAGTGCTTGAGTTGTTTTCGTTTTGCGTTCCAGGTTAGAGTTAGTTTTTTTTTTTTTGTTCTTTCGTTTCTCGTTAGACTGTTTAATTTTGACGTCAGAACTTTTTTTTTTTTTCTTTTTTCTTTTTTTTCATCTTTTATGGTAGAATATTTTTTGGTTATTAAGTCTCTGCTCAGAGTTGATTTTGTTCCAGTAATCTGATTAAAGCAGCTTGTTGTTCGTTTCATTTTTGTTAGAGCAATTTCTGTTCTTACTTCTCTTGTCAGAGCACTCTTTTCCCCTTTACATTTCCGGTTAGAGCAGACGACATGTTTTTTTGTTTGTTTTTTTTTGTTTTTACACTAATGATTAAGAGTTGTTTGTTCTTTCGTGTCACCATGTTTCAACTGGATCACACAGTATTCATACAGGAATTGTAATAAAAATATTCTCTGTACTGAGATGATTGATGCGAAATGCTTTGACATTAACGCACTCAAAGTCGTCTCTTATTAAAAATTTTAGAGAAGAAAAAAAGAAAAGAAAATTGACATTTGAAACATGTAATTTAAGAGTTACTGAACATAAATAAATAATGACGAGTTCCAAGGAATTTTGAGAGAGAGAGAGAGAGAGAGAGAGAGAGAGAGAGAGAGAGAGAGAGAGAGAGAGAGAGAGAGAGAGAGAGAGAGAGAGAGAGAGAGAGGATTCTAATAAATAAAATAATTTCATAGGTTTATATATATATAATTTTCTGTTTCTTGCAGATACACACGCACACACGTACAGACAATCACACATTTTATCTTTCTTCTTCATTCTTTCCATACATTCATTCATTTATTAGCTGTCTAAATTATATGTTTAACCAAACAGTGGTAGTAGTAATAATAATAATAATAATAATAATAATCATGGTAATAATAGTACACTAAAAAGCCGAATGAGACCTATATAACACCAACAGTAAAATATCAAAATAATATTAATATAAAAATGTAAAATAATAAACGTAAAAACAAAACAACAAACACAAATAAACAGGTTTGAAGATTACAACTATAACAAACGTCTAGTTTTATATCTTTGCAAATGTCTAGTGTCTCTGTGACATTTTTATTATTATATTTATTTAGGTTTTATTTTATCCTGATTTTTAAAAACTGAGGTCGAAATGTTCGATACGTGACACGTGACAGCGTGGGTGGCTGTGAACTAGGAAACAGTGATTAATCACAAACATCACAAACATCACAACACATCGATAATTTATCTACCAGACCCGTCAACATAGAGCAATATTCATAATAATAATAATAATAATAATAATAATAATAATAATAATAATAATGATAATGATAATAATAATAATAATGATGATGATAATAATGATAATGATAATAATAATAGTAATAATGATAATAATAATAATAATAATGATAATAATGATAATGATAATAATGATAATGATAATGATAATAATAATAATAACAATAATAATAATAGAAATGGTAGCAGTAGTAGTAACAGCAGCAGCAGCAGCAGCAGCAGCAGTAGTAGTAATAGTAGTAGTAGTAGTAATAAATAAATACATTTTATTTTGTTTTATAATATTTTATTTATTTTTTATTTATTTATTTTTCTGTATTTACATATATATATATATATATCATGCACACTATTTAATTACTCGTTTACTATGATATATACAATGAAGAGTCTGTTATGACAGACTAACAATGTTATATGCGATACAGATAATTAGACAGAGAGATGTATTCACCACTTATCTATGTCTGACTTTCTTAAACTGTCTGAGCCAAGCGTTCTGTGGCTGGCTTGGGTTTAGTTTTGTAACAAACTGGTTAAATTCTCCACTTTCTGACTGCTCGGGGAATTCCGTGTGTCCGGTAACCGGTCAGGGACAGTGGTCAGTTTAAAACACAGCTGTAGATAAGAGGGTCGGTCACTCCGTTTAGCTGGCTGAATGTGACCTTCAAAACACAATAACAGGTAATAATGGGGAGTGTGTACTGGTGTAAGGAATGAACGGTTAATATTTTTATTTTATTTATTTATTTATATTTAATTCAGAGAGAGAGAGAGAGAGAGAGAGAGAGAGAGAGAGAGAGAGAGAGAGAGAGAGAGAGAGAGAGAGAGAGAGAGAATTATACAATTAAAAAGGACGTACAAACTCAAGCACAGAGAGAAAGAGAGAAAGAGTAAGAGAGAAGAGACAGTTATAAAACTAACAACGAGATACATACAGAGATAGTGAAGAGAGAGAGAGGGGGGAGAGAGAGATTGAGAGAGAGAGAGAGACATAGAAAGAAAGCAAGAGAGAGAGAGAGAGGTAAAAGTGACACACACACACACAGCTGAGTACAGTAAACTTGACTTGATGAATCAGTTCGCGTGTAACTCCCAGGGTCTGAATACACACACAGAGATATACAATCATACGTTTATCAGAGGTATTCCTAGTGCAACGACAGCAACAGCAACAACAACAACAACAACAAACTACGGCGACAACAGCATTCTTTTGCTGATAACCTAGATGTGTTGAAATGCCGCACTGAACACCTGTCGACCTCACTCGCTGACGTGTCGACGTCTGCACGTCGACAGCTGAGTGGATCGCGACGACGTACGACCGAGTGGACGTCGTTGAACACAATCGTCTTTCAGCGACCCGACGGCGCCGTCAGAAAAGGTGTTTGCGTTGTCGCGTGTTACAAGCGCAGCTAACAAGATAACAAATAGCACAGTGCGGCCCGGGTCGAAATGTCTGCTTTGTGTGTGTGTGTGTGTGTGTGTGTGTGTGTGTGTGTGTGTGTGTTTTTATATTTATATATGTTGTTTTTACTTATTATTATTATTATAATTTTTTTAATCAAGTCAGTGAGAACTGTTCAGGTTTTCTGTTTCACTGACAGGCGCGTAGTGACACAAACAGATGTTTCGTTCACGGGAAACAAAAGCTCATCAACACCGGGTACACGAGAGACTAGTCCGAAAACAAGGTCACAGAATATATAAATAAATAAACATAAAATAAATAAATAAATAAATAAATAAATAAATAAACATGAAAAAAAAATAATAATAATAATAATAATAATAATACAAAAAAAAAAAAATACAATATAGTTCTGAAATCAAGGACACAGTATATATTAAATAAACAAACAAGAAACAAAAAAAGAAGAAGAAGAAGAAAAAATTACAATACAGTTCTGAAATCAAGGTCACAGAATACATTAGTCAATTAACGGTTAAAAAGAAAAAGATAAAAAAATGCAGACAAAATAAATCCCCAAACAATATGAAAAAACAAAGTACTTATGCAAAATCCTTTTGTTTATCACTTTGTCACACACAAATATTTAAGGTATGTGATGGCGCTTATGTACAATCAAGATACCAAAGTGCTTATATCCCATAGCGCCTGTATCAGATAGCTCCTGTATACCATAGTGCTAAAATACCACACCATAGCGTCAATGAACGAACAGTAGTCAGTGACAAACATTTTAAAACTCATGTAATTTACGACTATAGTTAAAGTACGCTGTCTGTATTCTTCGCTGCTTTGACTGTCAGACTTAACCACTGCGTCATTTGTTCTGACTGTCGAACAAACGAGGAACCACAGAGCCGCGTGTTTTGACTGTCAGACTGATGACTTAACTGTAGCGTCAAATGTCAACCACTGAAATGGTACCTAGGTGAAAATGTTAACGTTCATATATTTCTCAAAATAAAACACACACACACACACACACACACACACACACACACACACACACACACACACACACATATGAATACATACATACATGACTGTGACTGTATAAAAAAAAAACCTCTGTAAAATAAAATTTCGTTTAACAGTAACAGATTATTATTTTCCTTTATGAAGTATAAAGAGAGAGAGAGAGAGAGAGAGAGAGAGAGAGAGAGAGAGAGAGAGAGAGAGAGAGAGAGAGAGAGACGACGAAGAAGACAAAGAAAAAAGTGACGTAAATCTGTCATCTCTATTTAAAAATTAAAAAAATATGCTGTAGAAAGTTTTAACAGGAAACATTAATTTTGCTATCATCGACAGTCACGTGACGAGGGTCACAGAGGTGGGAAACTTTGTACTCGGTGACTGGGCGTCGGCTTAACTCTTGTGATAGATCGTTCTTCTGATACCTGAGGGTCCTGAGATCAATTCTCGGAGAGAGAGAGAGAGAGAGAGAGAGAGAGAGAGAGAGAGAGAGAGAGAGAGAGAGAGAGAGAGAGAGAGAGAGAGAGTAGGACAGCGAAAAGACACCAACACTCTTACTACAACCATATAAAATATATTTATTTATTTATTAATATTATATATACATATATATAAATATATAAAATGGGGAAAAAAAGAAAATAGAAAATGGAAAAAGAAAATGAAAAAGAAAAGATAAGAAAAAAAAAGAAAGAAAAAAGGAATGGAAGCGAAACGTTAAACAATGTAACACATAAATTATACGGTGACAAGCTGACTGTCAGTGACGTCATGTTTCTGTCATGTAACTGTCTCAATTATGGGTGGTTACAAATACTTGCTGCAATAAAGTCTCACTTCCAAAATAACAACGTGTCACGTGACACTCCCTATTTAGCTCTCGTATTTCCGGTAATCAAGCTTTGTGACGGAGGTGATATATTTTAAAATATATATATATGCAATGCTTCACATTCGTCGTCACAGTGATATGTTACGTCATGGTACTAAAATGGTGATTTACACCTCAGGTGATTATGCGTGTGCTATTTTTAGCAGACTGTCCCCAAAACTGAACAGTTTAGTGCACATTGGGTACGAACTTCAGTGTGTTCAGTTTTGATATTAAAAACATCGCCATAACATACCGATTTTTAAACTATTTCATAATTAAAAAAATATACCAGTTACACTATATTTCAAAGAAATGTATTTATTTATTTATTTCTACTACTGCTACTATTGCTGCTGCTGCTACTACTACTACTACTACTACTACTACTACTACTACTACCACCATTGCTTCTATTACTACTACTACAACTGTTACTGCGACTACTACTACGAGTACTACAACTATCACTGCTACTACTACTACTGTCATTATTACTATCACCATGCTTATTTTTTATTTATTTATTTATTTATTTATTATTGTTGTTGTTGTTGTTATTAAGGTATGTGAACAAGCAAGTATTATTATGGTCGTTGTTGTAGCTGTATACTAAAAGTACATTCGTCATCTGTTCTGAAACCGGGACAAAGTTATCTTTCAGGACCAGGACTCAATTATTTACCTGTAACTGTGTCAGTAGGTCATCCAGTATCACCTGTACATTGTCACCTAATTAATTTTACCTTTCAGGTAAACGTGATTCTCCTCCTCTCCATGACTCTGTGAAATGTTATCACTGCTTTGTTCCATGGGAACGGCGCGTGACGTCACAGATCATATTACGTAGGGTAGGACAAACAATCAGAACTGTGTTTAACGTGTACACACCCCTGCCGATATATTATACAATTTAGAAGTTTATATATTTATATAAGTTTAGTTTATTGGTTTGTTTGTTTATTTAATTTTAGTTGTTATTGTTCTTGATGCTGTAGTTGTTGCTTAGTTAACGAATTTAGCTTAATTAATTTACTTCACGTGTACACTGTTAAATTATTTAATAATAATAATAATAATAATAATAATAATAATAATAATAATAGTATTTTAGAACGTCTCTGTCAAGAGCTTATAATCACAGAACGTGGATTATCTGCACTTGTGTTATTTTAGAAGATTAAATTAGAGAGATCTGGCTCTCTTCTCAATACCTGGTAGCGAACCCATTGTCTGCTAACAGTCGGTTAAACACACACACACACACACACACACACACACATAGCATTAAACACACACGCATACACACACATACCATTAAACACACACGCATACACACACAAATACAAACGCCGCGTAAACACATCAAAGAATTTCTCGTTGTCAAAAACAAAAATTTCACAAAATGCTGACGCTGCATAGTGCGGAATAAGGAAACTGGCGTAAACACGACAATGTCGAGCAACATATTTTCACCGCCGGATTCTCACGTAAACGTGTAACCTCTGGATGACACGGCGTTCTATTTGCAGCCGCCATCAGTGTCACGTGCAATTATCGTCAGCCGCACGTGCATTCAGTGATCGGCGTACCTCTCTGGAAGTGTTGGGTGCCAAAGTCGGTGGAATTCGTAGACATGTTGTTTTGATTACTCCGCCGAGTTTGTGCCAGTGTCACGGGTCTAATAATAACTTGTTTAATCGAGTTGCTCTGATCTTTCAACAGGTAGGCTGTGGGATCAAAACTCCACCTAACCCCCTGTTCTTCCATAGTATAATGCTTTTGTTAATTTGTTAGATTGAAGGACAGACAGAAATACTGTTTTCTTGTGAAACTCGGGCCAAATTTGTTAGAACGATGAACTCTCTCTCTCTCTCTCTCTCTCTCTCTCTCTCTCTCTCTCTCTCTCTATTGATTGATTGATTGATAACCGTATATCAAACCCCTTAACTGCCTCACAAAGATCTGTCTCCCGTTCCAGACAATGTCTCATTGCATGATTATCGAGGAATGTGTTATTCTCATTGGGAGATGTTATTTCTGTAATAGACACAAGTGAAAAAAAAATAATAATTAAAAATAAATGAATGAATAAATAAATAAATAAATAATAATAATGATAATAATAATAATAATAATAATAATAATAATAATAATAATAACAACAACAAACATACAAACAAACAAACAAATAAATAAATAAATAAAAGAAGAAAACCAATAATAAAAAATTGTTGAAACAGATTTTTGACATCCAGTGGTTGATAATAAAAAAAACATAATCAGTATTCGCCAGTAATAATAACAATGATATGTAAATTCACGTTTTGACTATGAACATTTAAACCACCTCTGCAATACGATACATACACAGAACAGAACACACTGTTTAAAATAAAATAACTTAAAATAAAACAACATTTCGAGATAGGTGGGGGCAATATTTAGGTCAAACCCATGGCACCTGTAAATAAAGTCATATGAACTGGTCGTTACTGCTGAACACAAGTACTGGATTTACTAAAAATAGCTCTCAGGTACAAACAGGTCATGCTGAAAAAAAAGAAAAAAAAAAGAAGAATAACAAAGTGAAAAATGAACGAACAACTAGTAGAACAGATTTAAACTGTCTTTGTCTAGGAAATATACGCAACCTGTGCTTAATAATTTTTTTATTTTTTTATTTATTTTTTTATTTTTTTCTTAAACTGACGAATTTAATGTGAGATAAAAATCTTATTTCAATACACTTTGAGAGACAAAGAAGTGACTTTTACGTTTTAATACACTAGCTTCGTGTGACGTCACAGATCAGTTGTCCGCCATTTCTCCGCCATTGTTTCTTTGTTGTTACTAGTAGAAACATGACTTGGATAACAGCCAGGCTTAGCTAAAGAAGAAAAAGAAAAAGAAGAAAAATTGTATGAATTGCAAAAATTCATAAGGGTAAAAAAAAAAAAAAAAAAAAAAAAAAAGTGAAAAAAAAAAAGAAAAAAAAAACAATACTACTATTAGCTAAGCTGTTACCATATTTCATGAAAAAAAAAAAAAAAAAAAAAAAGAGAGATGTTGTTTGCAAAGTTAAACCACAACAGAAAAACTGCATCAGACGTTTGAATATTTCCAAGCTGTATGTAGTCAATAAAATGTTTGTACTGTTACAGTACTAGGTTATAACTTGGCTTTCACAAAGGAAAACATATTCATATTTTGTGATCAATTTTTCTTTTTTAAAAAAAAAAGTTAATTTACATCAACAGAGTTAACTGTATCTGAACTGTACATGCAAAGTATTTTCTGTGTTGTAAATTTGTGTCAGATGTTGCCAGAGGTTGATTCATGACCAGTAAACGAGCTGTTACTTTTAATTATACTGTGTGTGTGTGTGTGTGTGTGTGTGTGTGTGTGTGTACATTATATATATATATATATATAAAACTAAGTTTCTAAGCATAGCAAAGATAACTGTATCACGAGAAATGCGAATTGTTCCGTAACAACAACAACAGCAACAACAACAGCGAGTAAACTTGACAACTTGTTTATTTGTGTTCACCTTAACTCTGTAAATATATATATATGATAGTTGCCTGTCTCTCTCTCTCTCTCTCTCTCTCTCTCTCTCTCTCTCTCTCTCTCTCCATATAAATACACACACACACACACACAGAAAGAAATAGCACTAAGATATATAATAAATAAAAATAAATAAATAATTAATTTAAAGCTCACTTTACAAAAACTGACTGACAAATAATTCAACATCAGCATTATCAGGTATTAACTATAGAGCCGTTTGATACACAGTGTATGCCACAGGTTAAACAAACGGTTTGATCAGCTCGAACTTTAAAACAACTTTATTTAAGTGACGTAATTAACTGTTGTACGTTTCAAATGAGCTGATGGCTGCTGATATTTTGACGCGGTTCAGTGAATAAACGAAACATAGCGTGTTGTTTACGTCATTACTCGGTTTCGGCGAGAGAAGAAAAACAGAGAAGAAAAGAAAATATCACCGAGGTTGAGTTACGGTCTTTCTCCGAGTGAGGAAAACACTTTGAGTTTGTAAAATAATATCTTAGTGAGAGACGTATACAGCTTAGTGATTGACAGCTTGACTGATGAGTCATAAACAACATCTTCTTCGACGTGTGCAGTTACCACTACAACTACGACAACAACGGTTGTTATAGCTATTGTCGCGTAACAGCGACTACTGTGGCTACAGTTACCATCATCACCTCTGCTGCTACTCTTATTACTATTGCCACTACAACTACCGCAACTATTACTACTACTACCACCGTGACTACAAATATATAGTATTACTACTACCACCATCACTACAAATATATAGTATTACTACCACTACTACCACAACTATTACTACTACTACTACCACCATCATTACAAAATATAGCATTACTACCACTACTACCATAACTATTACTACTACTACTACTACTACTACTACTACTAATGCTAATACTAGAGCAGCTACTAATACCATCGCCATAGTCTTGTTAATTTTACTGTCACTCCTTCCTTACATCTTCATAAAACTATTAGTACTACCACTACTACTGCTGCTACTACTACTACTACTACTACTACTACCACTGATGATGATGATGACGGTACTGCTTATTGTTACTAACTACTGCTACTGCTAAGTTATAAAACTACTAAGTTTCCTACTTTTCTATTTTTATTTAATAAGAGCCAGTGTGACACCAACTGCAGCAACCAACATTCGCCAATGATTGATGTTGTTGTTGTTGTTGTTGTTCTGATGGCGATGTAGGTCACATTTCTGTTTCCAGCCCTCAACAAACACAAAAAAAAAAAAAAAAAAAAAATTAAGTATCATTATCATGAAAATGCATTCTACATGTAGGAATCTGCAAACATGCTGCACGTTTTTGCATGAGTAAGCCAGAAATTGTGCACAGATACACAAATGAGGATTTTGTTGTTGTCGTTTCATCCCGCATGTTTCGAGAAAACGACTTTTTCAGATGTGAAAGAAACAAAACAAGAAAAAAAGAAAAGCTTATCAAAGGAAACAGTATACAAACAGATAAATGAGAAAATACTTACGTTTGTGTGTGTGTATGTGTGTGTGTGTGTGTGTGTGTGTGTGTGTGTGAGAGAGAGAGAGAGAGAGAGAGAGAGAGAGAGAGAGAGAGAGTGATATATATATATATGAGAGAGAGAGAGAGAGAGAGAGAGAGAGAGAGAGAGAGAGAGAGATATATATATAGAGAGAGAGAGAGAGAGAGAGAGAGAGAGAGAGATTCACCACAACTGAAAACAAGTCGAAAACAAATCGCTAAAATAAACCTCTAATTTCCAGCTTCTATAACTTTTATCTGACAGAGAAACAAGACAAACACATTAATAAAAACTAAAACTGGACATAAATTATCATCGGCTTATCAGTTTCGCTTAACCAAAACAAATTTCTTATTAATTTTACGCCGAAAACGCACCGCACAAATTGTCATGTAATTATCACTAATTTATGTACATAATTGACCCGATTCGACCAGTGCAGGCAGTTCGCGGTGTTACCGGTAAACAAGTCAGCTAATGCACTGTGACGAGGGGCCGGGCTAGGAAGGTTGCACGCGACACGAACAGAGAGAAGAGAGAAGAGAAGAGAAAATACGGTGAACGAGTTTGTTTTCTTCAAAAGATTGGGGTTTGCTGGAAGTTGTCTCCCCTGTATTTGTCCTCGTTTAAAATAAGTAACTCGTGCATTTGATTTTCTGCCAGTTGTTTGTCTGTTGAATGTTTAAATCAGATTTGATACGTAACAGATGATCGCTTTATTACACGGCTGAGGTGTTACGTAGTGTGTGTGTGTGTATGTGTGTGAGTGTGTTTGTATGTGTGTGAGTGTGTTTGTGTGTGTATATACGCTCTCTCTCTCTCTCTCTCTCTCTCTCTCTCTCTCTCTCTCTCTCTCTCTCTCTCTCTCTCTCTCTCTCTCTCTCTCTCTCTGTCTGTCTGTTGCTCGGTTTATTTTTCCCTTTAATTAATTTATAATTATTTTATTTTTATTACTTGTCAACAGCCACTTTTAGGTAGGCATAAAACAAACACGATTTACACCAAGCAAAAACTTCATGCAAAGAGATAACGAAAAGCAGTAAAAATATGAAAGAAAAAGTAAACGAAACAAAGATAGCTGGATTATAAAATATTTAAAAAAATATAATAATAATAATAATTAATAAATAAAATAATAATAATAATAATAACAACAACAACAACAACGACAACAATAATAAGTTATTATAATAAAAATTAAAAGACCTGTAGTTTATTAGGTCGAATGCCAGTTTGTTGGAAGGTCTTTTGAAAATCACAAACTGAATGTATTGTGATTATGTGAATGTATTGTGATTATGCTATATGTTGGCAAGCGTTTTGTTGTCAAAATAAATAATATGCTATTGAACTGAAGCGTGTCAGCTCAATAGCATATAATCAGAGAGAGAGAGAGAGAGAGAGAGAGAGAGAGAGAGAGAGAGAGAGGGAGGGAGAGAGAGAGAGAGAGAGAGAGAGAGAGAGAAGAGAAAGAGAAGGAAGGGAGGGAGAGAGAGAGAGAGGGGGAGGGAGAGAGAGAGAGAGAGAGAGAGAGAGAGAGAGAGAGAGAGAGAGAGAGAGAGAGAGAGAGAGAGACGAGGAGATTAATGCTACTGGATAACAAGTTTAATGACTATAATGATTGATATATTTATTTAGAACTACTACCTTTACTGTTAAGAACATATGATATAATACAATACAATACAATATATTATAATACATTAATATATAATGTAATAAGAAGCTCGTAAATAACGAAGCAAACTGTGTCATACGTTACTTTCCCTCTTATTACCATTACACTGTACAGTTGTTAACCGTAACAAATAATCACAGAAGCTAATCAAAGTTTGATTGTGAAGTTAAATAGAACATTTCTTCCTTTCTTTAACCGATGATATTTGAAAGAAAGAAAAAAATAAATATATATATATATTTATTTATTTATACTGAAAACAATATTTATGCACTACTCCCACACACATAACTCATTAACTGTTTAAACTATGGCATTAAAAAAAAAAAAAAAAAAAAAACAGAAAAAAAAAACGACGATTTCACAGGTGGCATTAACGATTTCACCATCATGGCGGCCATTTTGCGAGAGCGGAAAGAGAACAGGTGTCGTGCGCTTCGACAGGAAGTCGGTCCGCTGTTCCTTGTTAGCCGCGTTCGGTCGACTTGACCCAGCAGATCGTAACACCGGCTTGTGGCTTGAGCAAGTTGCTGAAGACGTACAAACGAACTCGACCAGTGTCACGTACAGACGTTTACACAAGTGGGCGTGGGGCGAGAAGAAAATTAGAAGAAAAAAAAAAGAAGAAGAAAAAAGAAAAAGAAAAAGAAAGTAAATAAGAAAATGAATAAAAGTGAAAAGAAAAAAGAAAAAAACAAATAGAAAGAATGACTAAAAGAAAAAAAAAAAGAAAAAAAAAAAAAAAAAAAAAAAAAAAAAAAAGAATTAAGAAATGGGTGTCGTGGTACAGTATTGTATTATGGTTTAAGTTCAGTGTCACTTTGACAGAACCTAGGTCCAGAAACACACACACAACATACATGCACCTTGTCACACAAACACATTGGTAAACAGAATAATAGTAATTGTCGTTGTAATGATAATAACAACAACAACAACAACAACAACAACAACAACAACAACAACAACAACAACAATAACAATAATAATAATAATAATAATAATGCTGATGATAAAGTAGTCTGACCTCTGACACACAGTTAACATATTCGCAGACAAATGTTTCCACGGTTACCTTCAACTTTTTCCATCTAAGGACACTGACAGTGACGTCATATCGGATTGTGGACAATCTGCACGTCTCTACTTGACTAACTTTAAACTGTGAACTGTGTTTATGCTAATGAATAATGCAAATCCGTAACAAAATCTGCGCGTTCATAAGTCACTGCACTCTGAGACAGTTACAGAACTGTGCTCATTCACACGTCATTAATGTTTACCCCCTAACACTGCCTTTCATAAACGTAAAATGAAGAAGAGCCTTTCGCTCTCCATTTTACGTCTCTCTCTCTCTCTCTCTCTCTCTCTCTCTCTCTCTCTCTCTCTCTCTCTAGTCAGTCAGTTGTATCTCTGTATCTTTCTCTCTCTGTATCACATATATGTAAACTCTAATTTAAAAATAATATATGTGTACGTATATATCAATTACATTCACATACATACAGAGACATACTCGCATATATACATATACATTTACATACACATACAAATACTTCAGTGTATATATATATATATATATATATATATATATATATATATACTTAACATCTTTATATATATATATATATCCTCTCTCTCTATCCATCTCTTGTTGTGTTTTTCTCTCTATCTGTCTTTGTTTCTCTCACCTACTCTTTCTCTCTCCCTTCCATTCTCTCTCTCTCTCTCACTTACAAAATTATACCATTGATATTTAATATTATTATATAAAAATACTGTAATGTTTTTAATATTCATGCCGTTTTCCTTCCTTTCTTTCTTTCATTCATCATTTCTTCATTCTTTCTTATTTTTTTCCCCTGTCCTTTCTTTTAATAATATATTTCTGTCTTCCGTAATTCATTCAGTGAAGAATTATATCTGAAGAACGTTATCTGAATGTCGGTTATTTTGAGGATCAGTTTCTGAAAAAAGTTTTGAACTGAAATATTACTTGTACACGTGTGCAGCTCAATATTCGTTGAAATAAAAACGGCTGAATCGTTCGCACACTTGGAACGAATACAAGGTCGTGTGTGTGTGTGTGTGTGTGTGTGTTGTGCACGTGCATGGTTGTGTGTATGGTGTGCATGTCTGTGATTGTATATGTATGGTATGATTATGCTTGCATGTTTTTATATACGAACATTTTTTTGTGTGTGTGTGTGTATGTCTGTGTGTTTGTGTGTGTGTCTGTGTGTTTGTGTGTGTGTGTGATTGTCTGTATGTGTCGGCATGTATATGTGTGTGTTTGTGTGTATACGGAAAAAGGCCATCTGAATAAAAGGTACTCTTTAGTTTACAAACAAAACATTTTCAACCGAATGAAACAGTTTTTTTTACTCACATTTATCAGACCGGTTTTTGTAGATCACACCCCTCCCCCCATACATCATCTCCTCCCCCCACCCACCGAGTCCGCACCTGCTATTTCATCATTTTTAATTAAGTCAGCGGCAAACACGCGGTACACATTAACCTACGAGAACGAGGCCAACCTTGGCCAGTGAAAATCACAACATATGTCAGCCATTGGAAATTTGATAGTCCTGTTTTCAACACACCGCGACCGGCTATTGCCAGCAATAACTGATCAGGAATACCTGTACACGCCTACAGGTGAAAAAAAAAAAAAAACCAAACACAAAACAGACATAAAACACACTGAAAAACATTGTGGTTTACGTGTACTCACATTCCGTTCAGCTGAAAGAACAAGGTATGGGTGGAATTATGGTTTACGAGAGAAAATGTATTTCGTTAACTCACATTCCAGTCAGCTGAGAGAAGAAGGTGTCGAAATAAGAGAGAGAGAGAGAGAGAGAGAGAGAGAGAGAGAGAGAGAGAGAGAGAAAAAAAAAATAAGATTGAAAGGAAGGGAAAGAAAATACAAATAAATGAAGGAAAATTAAAGAAAAAGAAAGGAATGGAAACGGTAATAGAAAACGGACGTAATAATAAAAATAAGGAACTAACATTAATTCTTCTAATAATAATTACTATAAAGAAAAGCTGTCATAACATTTTAAAACGAAGCTGTATATAAGCTCTAAATAGTGTCCGTCCATCAAACGGAGATACAGAAACGCAGTATAACCGATAAATTCCAGTCCTTCATATTTGATAATTGACAAATTCGTATTTATTAGCCTTGTCCCTCTTTCTGGATGCACTTAGCCTTTGTTATTCGAAGACCTGTCTAACAAATATAAAAAAATAAAAAAAGAGAAATCTGAATAAATTAATCGACATATGTGTGACCTTCACCTTTTACCATACATTAACCTTGACACGCGAAGCGGAGAATCCGGAACTGACGTAGCACTCACCTGATCACTCTGTGACCCGCTCCACGTGACTGAGAAAATTAGCAACATTTGCTTTGTCGTCCTCTTGGGCTTCGTTTTTAATAGAATTTTTTTAATAGAATTTTCTGTAAATAATAATAATAATAATAATAATAATAATGAAATGAATAAAAAAAAAATGAATGAATGAATGAATGAATGATACAACGAATAAAATAATGCTAAATAAAAGCAATATCCATTTAATAATTATATGAACGAAGATGAAAAAAAACGGTGATATTCATTTAATAATGACCACAACAACAACAGCAACAATAATAATGATAATGACCACAACAACAACAATAATAATAATAATAATAATAATAATAATAATAATAATAATAATAATAATACAAGGAGGGTAATTTAACATTGAAAAATGTACTTCACATACAACATGCTGATCTGCCGGCAGTCGGTACAACTGTCTGGCGGACGGAAAACTCGCGTGCTTGCCGCGTGCATATCATCTCCGTGTAAACAATGATTTCCTCCCCATTGGCTTCATTGTGGTGTCGCCCGAACACCTGGCTCGACATAAGGCTTTTCCATCATTGATCTTCTTTCTGCACGATGAGTGCACGCGCCACACAGCGAACTCGTCTGCAGGAAAGTAGTATTGACATTGCCGACTCGTGTCGTCTGCTTGGAGTCTCTTTGTTCGAGCATGCGTCTCCGTTTTATTATTTCAAATGCAATTTGTTAAAATCGACGATTAGCATAATAAAATACAAATGCAGAATATCAAATATTGCTGGACGTAAAAATATTAGTTTCATTTTTTTTTTTTTTTTTTTTTTTTTTACTATCGTAGATGGTTTTAATTTCAAATTTATAGGTTTTAGTTTGAACTTTGCAGCAGACACAAATGACAAAGTATGGGGCTTATGCCAAAACATTTTGAAATAATGGCGTTGGTAGTCAGAGCACTTTCAAAATTATACAAAAAGAAGAGCGAAATATCTATGACGTATATAACTAAAAACATAGTGGAAAGATTAATGACGTAATTTATAAACTTTGTTTATAATTTATTTAACCACTTCTATTACTGATAGTATTATTAATAATAAACAAAATAGTACCAAAAAATTATAATAAATTAATAATTAAGAGTGATACAGTATAATTATCACTTGAGCACCTAGATTATTTAAACATTTAGGCTAATACGCTGAAAATATTTATTTATTTATTCATTTATTTTAATGTGTTAACATTAATAAATAATGCAATAGCACACACTTATTAACAGACTTTAAATACATTTTAATTACGCAAAACAGACTCCTACTGTTTTATATTTGCAAGGAATTTAATCTGCAGTTGTCACTTTTAAATATAATCATTATACCGTATAAATAAAACAAATATTTATTTATTTATTCAGAATTAATACATGTTTTGAAATAATTGTATGTCAATTTACATTTATATAAATCACTATATAATCAGGCCTACTAATTTTTAATTCCATATTAATATTCTTAATTGTTCCTGTTGTTTCGAAATTATTTTATGTAACAATTTAAGGGAGGGAATTCATGTATATATTTTCAAAAGAAACAAACCCAACAAAACTAATAAC
>CM022665.1:47457101-47487101 GCA_012295275.1 Chrysomallon squamiferum
CACTACATCCAAATGGCGGTGCCGAATAATTTTTAAACTCTACTGTTTTGTTGCTGTGCTTTATTAATTAAGTTTGGATGGTAGAAAAACACTTAAAAAAAAAAAAAAAAAAAAAAAAAATATATTCCATTTATGCTGAAGACATTTAAACTATTTCGATGTATTACCAAAAATACCCTATATATATTTTGTTAGACAAGAAAAATGGTATACCGGTTATGACGTCACTGTTCAAGACGAAAATGGCCGTCAATACGTTTGCCGTACGTACCAAATGAACGAGAGAACGAGCGGGCTACCCTCCCCCCAATACAAAGACATAATCATCAGGGGAGCTAAGCAGAACGGTCTTCCGGAGGATTATATAAAAACACTAGAAAATATGAAGGATAATGGATTCCAAGGACACGTTCAGTTGTACGAAGACGCACTGAGATTGTTAGAAAAACCACAATAATGCAGGGCTGTTAATACAAACAATTGTCATACTCCGGTTTTCACGTTTTTGTGGATAAAAGATTTTGCTGGGCCAAATATAATGCTTTTACGTCTGTTATTTATTTATTTGTTTATTTATTTATGATCTGGTTGTGGTGAATCAGAATCACACAAGATGTCTGTCTATATAATATATGCGTGTTATTATTCAGAACACATGACTTTCTAATGTTAAGTTGGACATTTTCGTAAACACTTACTTTAAATAAATAAATAAATAAATAAATAAATAAATGAAATAATGAAATTATATTATTCAGAGTATATGGTTTTCTAATGTTAAATAGATGGACACTTTCTTATTTCAGATAAATAAATAAATAAATAAATAAATATAATAATGAAATTATATATTTGTAAGCACACAAAATGTAATCCAATTTGTAAGATATATCCACGTATCACATATTTTCAAGAAAAATCATTCCTATTTAGCTTAAACCACAGAGATGCAAATTAATTAATAATGAAATTAATTTTCATATTAATTACATATTTGTTGTTTCGAAATTATTTTATGTAACAATTTAAGGGAGGCAATTCATGTTGAATTTGCAAAATAAAAAAATAAATAAAAACAAATTAACTCAGTCTTCTAGGACTTTTTAAACATTACCTTTTTGTTTCGGATACTTTTCTTTTTTCTTTTTACTGTAAATATTTTAAGTTTAGTGAATAATTATTTTTTCCATCAAGCATATGGAGAAAAAAAAACCCTAATAAAATGTTGTTTTTGTTGTTGTTGTTTTGTAATATGTTAATTAATAAACAAATTTATCAAATTTTATACATTTGTTACAATTATAGTTTTTTATTTTAACAAATAATCCCAGTGATTTTTTGTTATTGTTTGTATTTCTTTCTTCTTAAGTCAATTCATTTCACTGTTATTTTTCTTTAACAAGTGATCATGACACAAATATATTTCTTTTTATTAGTACATTGCTACTCTCTCTTTCTAAATAAATAAATAAATATATATATATATTGTAATATTTAGAATCTGAACAAAAAATCATTTTAAATAAGCTAAATTCTATTTTATTATTGTATAACCTTCTTACATCTGATTTGGAAAACACACAAACCACAAAACGAAAGACAATTAATTTAAACAATTTATTCATGATTTGTTTTTGAGTTTTAATGATGTCATACTTAAACTTAAAAAAAAAATAATAATAATAATTAAAAAAATTCATTCCAACAATGTAATTTAAAAAAAAAAACAAAACATGAACAATTTTAACACATGTACACAATATTACATTGTTTGATGATAAAAACTAAAACACAAACCATTATACTGTAACTGTTTCATGATTAAACATTTATGGGGAAAAAGCTGCAAAACGTTCAAGAATCCAGTAACAGTAATTAAAAAAATAAACCAGTAATAAAAACTATACTATTTTCATTCACCCATCAGCTATTCTAAATTAATCTAAGTCGGCTAAATTTCATTCATCTTATTTTTTAATAGTATAGTCTTTATAAACTGAATTTTTAAAATGTTGTAATTAAGCAAGCTTTTAAAATACCAGTTTGTTCAAACCATTTTAACATGTGTCAATGTTGCAATGATGACATTTCTCATTTTTTATTTTTATTTTTTTAATTATAAAAAATTATAGTAATAATAAAAATACCAAACTAAAATACAAAAAATAATAATAATAATAATGATTATCAGAAAAGGAAATTAAAATGTGCTAAATAAATTTTTGGTGCAGCCTGTGAAAATATTTAAACAAAAAATACTGAATAATTGATAAGGAATTGATTTGTTTTTATTCAAGTTATTAAATAAAGCCAATTGTGCTGAAATTTATATCAATCAATACTTTTAATATAACTTTTTTAAGCTTTGTAATTCTATATGATTAATTATAATATTCATAACGATTAGTAATAATAATCATCAAAATCATCAACTTCTGTTTTTAAGAAATATTCTTCCAATTTCATTACAAAGTCAAAAGTTAAAAAATTATTCACCAAAAAAGAAAACTGCATTTTACAACATCGCTTAACAAAAATTGAATTCATAAAAATATCTACATTAATCTTTGTCACTGCAATTTAAAATTATTTACAAACTTGAAAACTAAACAAGATAAATGTAACAGAAGACTGAAATGAAGCAATAAGAAATGTTGAAACCGAACTTCTTTGAAATAAAAGTTTACATCTTTTTAAAATACGTCTGTTTCTACATAAAATCATACACACTGACAATTCCAATTCAAACAAAATATACATATGTCTACACACTAGGCACCTTTTTCTGTTCACAACAAATACCTGAATAAGCTAGCAACTTTTATTTATTTGTAAATTTGCTGTTGTTGTTTTTAAACAGCTCACTCACGCATTTTGGAAGTGAAAACCCATACACACACACACACTTATAAACTACAGCTTCACTGAAAACCAAACAGCATTCGGAGTGAAAAGTGGAATTTTGAGATCATACAAGTATTTTTAGTTATTACTTTTATTTTATTTTTTATTATTTTTTTTTTTTTTTTAAAAATTCAACATGAGGTAAAAATATTTTGCATAAACATTTAATCACCAAATTGTCAATAGTGATTCACATCTGCTGTGATATTCCAGAATTCATTATGCTTTTTAAACAAACAAATAAACTTTGAATCTTTCCCACATTAAATATTTTATTTATAAATGAGCAAAAACAAAACAATGGTGATGATACCAGTTTGTTCTTAAGAAGACAGCAGTTAGTTTTTGCAGGCAAAAGCCCTGTCTACCCACCCACCCACTTTTAAAAACATTCTACCCCCTTTCTCCCCTTTAACTATTCATCCAACAACAGCCATCTTAAAATTAAAGAAAAAATAAACTAAAAATAAAAATAAAAATAAACTTGCTGTCAACCATCTGACCCAGTACAGAACTTTAAAAATTATCTCTACCCTGTCTTTATTTGTATTATGTATTAAAAATATTTTTTTTCACCAAAAAACAAAACCTGTCTCTGAAGGTGAAAATTGGCACATTTAAAAAAACACCTCCAAGTAAACCACATCGGAAAGTGAAAATCTGATAACCCCACCATCTCTTTCATAACAGTAGGTATCACCACTCAACCCCAAAACCAGTAAAACCAGCCACTCAACTCTCACTCTATCACAACAGCATCAAAAACTCCTTTTCCTAACCTCCTCATCACATCTGACTCTATGAAATTAAGACTTTCATATATTTAAAAAAAAAAAAAAAAAAAATCTCAGTCTCAACACTCACACCAACTTTCACTAAAAAAAAACCCAAACAAACCTTTCATTCATCCACACCCTGGTTTTCATCATCCTCTCCATCTTCTGCCATCAGAGCCTTCCTCTCGTGAACCGTCTGCTTCTCTTCCCTGGCACCCCCCTCCCACGCCTCCCCTCCGCCCTTCCCACCCCTCGGTCCCTCGTCCCCTTTGTCCTTGGTCACCTTGTCCCACCTGTTAGGCCTGCGCTTCTTCTCGGAGTGCGACAGGTCGAAGCTGGAGTCTGCGTCTGTGCACGTTTCATCACTGGTCAATGACCTGTGTCTGGGCTCCTCGTCCGGCAGACGGATCTTGCTGATGTCTTCGTCCGGCAGCATGATGTGCTCGTGGGATGGGACGCCCATCTTCTCAGCGTCTCCCTCCTCCGTCTCCTTGTCTCCGCTGAGCTGTCTCTCTTTGTGCACCTGTTCACTGGCGGAGCCTTTAACCTCCTCGCCCTCTCTGCTCTTTCCATCACTCACTTTCTCCCTGTCCTCACTCTTCCTTCTCTCACTCGGGTGCGTCCCCTCCCGAGAATTCTTTCTCAACCTGTCACTGTCTCTAGACAAATCTTTGCCACTTTTTTTACTCCTTTCAGTGCTCCTGTCTCTTGACCTACTCCTATCGCGCCCATACGACCTGCTCCTCTCTCTTCCCCTTGACCTTCCCTTCGACCTACTTCTGTCCCTCCCTCTTGACCTACTGTCTCTTCTTTGTAACCTGTTCCATTCCCTCCCCCTTGATCGACTCCTATCCCTTTCTCTTGACCTGCTCCTAAACCTCCCCCTTGATCTACTCCTGTCTCTCCCAAAGGACTTCTCCTTGGTAATTTTTCTAATTCTTCTTTCCCTATCTCTCGACCGACTCCTTTTTCTGTCTCTGGACACACTTCTCTTTCTCTCCCGAGACAAGCTCCTCTTTCTCTCTCTAGACAAGCTCCTCTTTCTCTCCCTAGACAAGCTCCTCTTTCTCTCCCTAGACAAGCTCCTCTTTCTCTCTCTAGACAAGCTCCTCTTTCTCTCCCTAGACAAGCTCCTCTTTCTCTCTCTAGACAAGCTCCTCTTTCTTTCCCTAGACAAGCTCCTCTTTCTTTCCCTAGACAAGCTCCTCTTTCTCTCCCTAGACAAGCTCCTCTTTCTGTCCCTAGACCGGCTCCTCTTTTTGTCTCCTGACACACTCTTTTTCCTGTCCCTGGACACAGACACCTTTCTCTCATTGGACATGCTCCTGTCTTTCTCCCTGGGCCTCAACACACCGGCCTTTCTTTCAGCACTCGTCTCCCCGCCTTCCCGCCCCGCCTTCTTCCCCCTGTCCCCCCTGCTACTGACAACGACAACGACATTGGGCTCCTCCCTCCCATCACCACCCCCTGCTCCTCTTTCACTCCTCAGCGAGTCCTTTCTCTTCCTGTCCTCTCCGACAGAAGAACTCTCTGCGTGGACGACCCCATTCTCCAGGGAGCCACTTTTCACAACGATCTCCCTGCGGTCTGCACTGCGACTTTCTCTCACCCGATCAGACGACTTACCCATCTCCACGTCACGTGACCGTCTCCTGTCCCCCTCCCCACTGCTTCCTCCTCCTCCTACTCCCCCTCCCCCAGCCTGCTTCTCTCCTCGAGGTGCATCTTTCTCGTCGTCGGCCTCTCGTGCGGGCATTCCCTTTTTTTCGCTGGCTACGACTTCCTCCACAACTCTCGACATGCAAAAATCTTCTTCATTCTGCACGCTGACGTCATCCTCGTCGTCATCATCATCATCGTCGTCGTCGTCGTTGTTGCGATCACGTCTGTTTTCTTTCTCTTCGCCCTCTTCGTGCTGTTCATCGTGCATGACGTGTTCGTCGACGTCGTCGTGGGGGTCAGCACCCCCGGTCACGATCTTCTCGTTCTTTCTCAGCCTGATTCTTTCCTCTCGCTCCTGTTCCAGTCTCATCAGTTCTTCGATCTCTCTCTCCATCAGCTCCCTTCTCTCGGCTATCATTTCTACAAAACAAAAAACAAAATTAACACTTTCAGATTTTCGAAACTTTGTTTTTTTTTGGTCAAAACCCTGCAAAAAATGACGATTCAAAAATATGAACTGAAGATAAAAAAAAAAATTAAAGTTAAAACTGACAATTAAAATGAAAATAAATTTCAAAAAAATATATTAATAATAAAATTCATATATACAACAACCATACAACAGTCTTGTATGGACACTACAGTTACCTGTATTAAAGCAAACAAGTGTTTACAAGCAGTTTACTTATTTTGATGATTTCCTGTCCTCTTAATTTATCCTAAATGGAGAGAGAGCAGTATTTTAGGTCACAAATGAAACCCTACTCTGAATGTGACCTGTCGAACTTGTAAATCATTCATCATGAAACATTATTATACATCATACACAGAAAAAATTCAAAAAAACTTTTTCTAATATTCTGATATGGAAGAGGTCGATATATTATGGAAATGACTGCATTTTTAAATTTAATATTTTTTTTTTAATAATAGTTAATATGTTACTTCTAGAGTGAATGCTTCCAGGCATTATTTATTTATTTATTTATTTATTTATTTATTTATTTATTTATTCCTGTATTACTCAGTGGATATCACCTACATGTCACACACAAAGAAGTGAACATTCTGTAAATCATAAAAACTTTGATTTGTAAATGTTATTTTACAAATGGCTCCTTGTATTGTTATTTCTGCGGTCTAAATAAGAACAATGAATTCTGCTGATAAACTGCAGCGTTTTGAGTACATGTAAATCAGTAAATATTAACAAACATGACAAAAAAGAAAATCTTCTTTATTCTGACTGTAAAGAAAACTGTGATTATTACTGCAACATAATTCGGGCAGTAAAATGCCAAAAGACAAATCTAAAATGTTTTTAAAAATATCCTTCAACTGTTCAACACCTTTTAAAGATTTCTGACAAATTTATTTACATCTGTGACTACAAGCTGACATAAAATATCAAGTAAAACAGAATTATAAAATAATGATCAGATGCTTTAAAATCACTGACAACCAAAATAAAATTTGTTTATATGCGATATGACATAATCTTTTAAAGTTTATAAAAGTAATAATAATAATAATAGTAATAATAATAATAATAATAATAATAATAATAATAAATCAGCTTTAAAAGGTTACATTAGATTAAGGACAAGTTTAACTGTACTTACCAACATCAGCCATCATCTGAGAAAAACATTTACAGTAAACAAAATAATGGGGATAAAAAAATAAACAAGATAAAAAAATAATAATAATTTAATATTATCCAGTGTCACTGACATAATATTTATATCCAAATTACAATTTATTTAATATCATTATTAAATAAAAATTACTGTATTACTTGTATAAAATCCAAATTATATATTATTTAATATCATTATTAAATAAAATTTATTACAGTATCACTGACATAGCATCTGAGTTATAAATTATTTAATAATATTTTATATTAAAAGAAAATGACTATTGAGCATTCAACAACAAAAAAAGGCTTTCAATTTTTTACTAATAAAAATAATCTAATATTGCTGATATACAAGATCTTAAATAAATTTGTAAATGAATTAACAAGAAAACTGTGTAATTGTGTTAATTATACATTCAATATTGGACAGATCAGAGTAATTATAATAAACAATTTAGAATACTAACTGTATTACTCAAACTGAATTACATACTGTTTAGTAACTATTACAGGCTTTGTATTTAAAAAAATACAGATGAATGAAATAATTTTATATTAAAAAAAAAAAATTTAAATTTACATTACAGAATAATTTTGAGAAATCTATAAGAACAACTGCTTTTGACTTTTGCTATTATCTTTTATACAAAATTTAAAACATCACTTTAAACTGACATTCATAAAATTTTAAAAATTAGGTTCTTATGGAATAATATAAAAGGACAGAAATGTGGTCAGTAGTAAAATACTGGAAACAAATAAATCAATTATACAATCCTTACATACACATTTTTATGAAAAAAAAGACCTGATTATATTATAAACATTTCAATTACTGATAAAATTTACATAGTGATACAGGCTAAAAAAAAATGTACACGACATAATTCTTATTTAAAAACAAAACTAGTAATAATGAAATATTCCGTAAGTATAAAAAGGTGATTTTTCAATGACTGACTGATTAACAAAACCACAGAACAAAATAATGATTGGATATCATTACATCATCATCATAATAATAATAATAATAATAAAATAGAGTAAAAAAAAAATCGGTGGTATAAAAAAATAAAAAAATAATAATAATAATAAAATAATAAAACAACCCTGATTTTTAGGAATAACCCGTTGAAATTTGTGTAAAAATACGATGATGACTTACGATCGACAACTCTGACAGTTTCCTGTAGTTTGTTCGAAGTAGCTGTTGTGTGACTTTTGGGAGAAAGAAAATCCGAGGTACTGTCTCAGTACAAATAAAGTTCTCTAGTTTTCTTGTCTCTTGTTCCCAGAGATCGTGCTGCAATTATAAATTAATAAATAAATAAATAAATAAATAAATTAATAAATAAATAAATAATAATAATAATACTAACAGTAATAATAGTAACAGCATTAGCAGCAAATAGTAAAAAACCAGTTAAATAAATATATAAATAAATAAATAAATAATAATAAAATAATAATAATAATAATAATAATAACAATAAACAGTTATAGTAATAGCACAGCAGCAGCAAATAGAAAAAAACCAGTTAAAAACCACATCCAACACAAAATAAATATATAAATAAACACAGATAAAAACAATAAAATAACACAAAAACCAATAATAACAACACACACACAACACACACACAGAGACAGACAGTTCCTAACAGCATTTTACCAGCAAATAACTCCAAAAACAGTTTAAAAACCTGTTTATGCTGCATCTCCAACACAAAGCTGTTTTGTTTCACACACAAACACACAAACAAACAAACACACACACACACACACAGACAGACAAAGACCATTGTCTCACACATTTTACCTGTTGTACTAACTCCATCTTCTGCTCCAGTCGGTTTACACACCCAGACACACATCTCCAAAGACCATTTTCTCTCACACACAAACAAACACACACACACACACACACAGACAGACTGTTTCTCTAACTCCATTTTTCTGTTGCTCCAATTCGGTTTATCTTCACCTGTTCATGCTGCATCTCTAGCACAAGCTGTTTTCTCTCACACACAGACAGACACACAGACAGACAGACAGTTCCTCACACACATTTTACCTGTTGTACTAACTCCATCTTCTGCTCCAGACGGTTTATCTTCGCCTGTTCATGCTGCATCTCTAGCACAAGCTGTTTTCTCTCCAGCTGAATCTGAGCGCGCTCACTGCGAGCTTTCTCCTCCAGTTTGTTTTCTATCTCCTTCCTCCTTTCCTCCTGTACTCAGAATGTTAGTAAAATACTTATAGTTACACTCCTTGAAATACTTGCATATTTGTTTAAACATTAACAGTGTAAAATTTATAAGAAAATCAAAATAATAATAATAATAATAATAATAATAATAGTAATAATAATAATAGTAATAATAAATAACAAATAAATAAAAGAAAAATAATAAATTAAATTTTTTTAGCATTAGGAAAGGCAGAAGTCTTCGGCAGTTATATATTTGATATAATTTCAGCTACTATTGTCATGTCAGAGATTGTATTTAACTGTTTGTAAACAAAAGAATCTCGTGTTGCTAGCCAGTAAATAAATAAATGGAGTGTTGCCAGCTGGTTTATACATCTCTATAATTCTACACGAGAGTGCATTTTCGAAATAACTTAATTATTAAAAAATGTATGTTACATAAAAAAATAATAGAAAAATAAATTTAAAAAGTGCTCACTTTGTCTTTATTCTGTTTCGCTTCCTTCTTGAATGTCTGCAGAGTTCCCAGAAGAAGACCAAACATGCGTTTGTTTCTGAAAAATAAATTTCATTGTTGCAGACAAAACTCAGCGATGTTGATACAGCTTTTATATTAACTATCATACTGACAACATTTAATTCATCAAAATGTTTAAAATTCACTGTGTATGCAACATGTTGTTATTTATTAGCAAATAAAAAGATATAATTTGTAGATTTTAAAGCTGAGATATATTTACTATGTCCACAATCTTTTGAAAGACTGAGCAACAGTCTAACAATTTTTGTTTTTTCTTCCAATAAATGTAATCCAATTTATCTAAAACATGATGATAATTCCTTTCATTCATACCAACAACATATTTGTTTTAAAAAAAATACTTTTCTTGAGTTATTAATATCAGATAAATATTTATTTCTTTTAATTATTAAAAATTAAACATAATTACACAACAATGTTAGACACAGAGAAAAAGATGCTCTAGAAGCTTAGAATAGTTTTAAAACAAACTTTTCACCACTGAATCAGAGAAAAGCATATTTTATATTGTACAGGAAATTTCACTATTTTTATTCCTGGAACCCAGACATTATTTTGTCACTTAAATTTAAAATCTAAAACATAACTGGACATATGTGACAGTCACTGAACTAAAAACAGTTTATACCTGGCCAATCCTTTCTTATCCTGTGTCTGTTCTTTAAGCATATCTTTACGAGTTCGCTTAACACCAGCAGCCACGACTGTTGACTGGATAGCCGGCTAAAACAACATCAACAACATCATTATCAACATCAACATCACCACTAATTACAGCTAATGACAACATCATAAACCATCTTCAAAATTCTTATTCTAACTCTATTTTGAATTAATGTTTTATTACCTACAATCGTTTTGCATAAGATCAACTAAAATTTATTTACTCTTTAATAAACAAAAACAACATCAAAGAAGCTAGATGGTAGTTAGGTGTAAATAGATTATGCAGTCTGTTAGGGACTGGAAAAAAAAAAATCATAAAGTATACTCTGTTGCATGAAATTACAAAAAGTATTAAATCAAACTCACAGTCAGAAAAGTATAAAAAATGAAATTAGAGTTAAATATAAAACTAGATTCACAGATAAGGTATGAAAGCAGACACAGATAAAGGTATGATATCAAACTTCAAAGTATGTTTAAAACATACAATTTCATAAAATATAAAATCCAGACTTACTTGTTCTTCCAGTTCATCCTCATCCCAGCTATCCTCCCTCTGCTGTCTCCCTCCCATCACTGGTCGGCTCCCCAGTCTGAAAACACAATATACATGTATTTGTCTGTATGTCTGTGTGTGTGTGTGTGTCTATGTGTCTGTGTGTGTGCGTGTGCATTCACATGCATGTATATATATATATATATATACAATCCAGTACACACACATTTATACTTGCAGTCATGTTTAGTAAGTTCAATATATCAAAAATGTCAAGTTTTAAAACATTTAATTAAACTAAACTTCTGTCATTAGGAAATATAAACATTACTGATTTGTAACATCAAAATCACTAACTAACTGCATCCAGTTAACTGTTGATGACGATCAAATAATGGTTCTGGGAGACGTGTTAAATTAAAACGTTATTATTTCACACTGTATGTTGCTGTATAAATTCTGCAAACCTTACACAATATTATTCTTTAAGCCAGTAAAGATCTTAAAAGCACTTAGCATAATTCTGTCCTCTACTGGTGTAACTAAGGTGTGGCACAAGATCTGGGTGCCATTTGAAAGGGTGGGGGAGACCCATGTCCAACTACACATTTTCTGTTAAATTTTAGCTGATCTTAAAGTAAAAATTATCTTAATGTTTGGGCTGGGATGCAGTTATAGTGCTTTTCCTTTGATTCTGTTACTTAATACATTAGCTATTTCAGGCCAAGTATTCTATGGTTGATTATTTTGCTTTGTTATATAAAGAAATAACAAAATATGAATGTAGTTAATGAATATCAATATAGAGCTTCATTCTGTTCATTTTTACCTGACTGTTCTAACAATCAAAACATTTTAACAGTTACACAGAACAAGTTACACACTGCTTATTTAGTGCTGTGTGATTGTATGAAGGCTGAATTGAAGAATTACTTCTTGTTCTTGCTTTTTCTGTCTTCTAAAAAGTTGTTGCTCTATCATTCTACCTTTTTTTTTTCTTTTTTTTTTTTAAATCTTGAAAGATAGTGAAATACATGTTTACAGTTTGTAGGGTATGTGATAAACATTGAAAATTAAGTTACTTACCTCGCAAACGCTCCCGTCAACAAACGTTTCTTTGCAGCTGGACCATCGTCAGACATACGTCGCCTGCAAAATAGAAATAAATAAAATATTAAATAACTCATGTAGTCAGACTACAGTGTAGAATTGTTATTAAAATAAATAACTCATAGAGTGTGACTACAGTGTAGAATTGTTATTAAAATAACTCATGTAGTCAGACTACAGTGTAGAATTGTGATTTAAATAAATAACTCATATAGTAAGGCTACAGTGTAGAACTGTTACTAAAATAAATAACTCATATGGTCAGACTACAATGTAGAATAGTTATTTAAATAAATAACTCATATAGTCAGACTATAGTATAGAATAGTTATTAAATATCAAGCAAATGGCACTTTTTAGCAGCAATAAACAAAACTATGAGACCATGTCAATGCTGCTGTTTTGAAGACAGGTAATATAAAATAAAAAAAATGCCCCTTGTTCAGTGTGGGGGAAACACTATCACCAACATCGACAACACTTACCGACCAAGTTGTGTAGCACGACCTCGGCCGCGGCCTCTGGCATCAGAACCCGTAAAGTCACGTCTTCCAAAATTTCTGGAATAAATAAATAAATAAAAGCAATGTAAGGATTGCAATCTTTTGAATATATATTCAACTTAATAACTTGTAATTGTCACTGCATATAGTGCAATAATAATAGTAATAATAATAATAATATTTTTATTTCTAAACTGTTTACAGAGAAATGAGGAAACACAACTTCTAGAATTTGTTATAACCATTCAGTGATTCACTTTGTCAATTGTTATGTATACCATGTATAATTTATTAAATGTAGATATTATTATTATTAATTTATTATTATTATATGATGAATTTATAGTTTTGCAAACTGATATTTGTGATAGTGATACTAAATCAAATGATTGATAAGAAAGTAAAAGTGTTTCTGAAGATGTAAAATTAGATCTTAAAAGTTGAAGAACTGATTATCATTATATACTAAATAAAAACATAAGATTACAATTAATCGTTTAATGTGATGCAGTAATTGTATTTCACCTTTGCTCTTCTGGATCCCTTCCTGTCAACTTTTTTATATTTTCATTGACATCTTTCAATTTATATTTTGCTCTTTCTAGTTCTTCTTGCAAAATTTCCAAACCCTTTACCTCCGCCATTTTCTACAGTGCGAAAGTTATTGACCGATACACGTTTCTAAACGAACGAATATGGTGCGTCACGGATATAAAATACCAGTTTCTTAAACGATAAAATTGAAACTAGTAATGGAAAATGGAAATTTTGTATAATAAATTATAACTTTTAAAAAATATTAATAATTCTCATTTGATAAAAATAAATGAAAACTCACACAAACAATATAATTTTTTTTATGTATATTAATTTAGAAAAAAATAAATGCTAAAAATAATTTTAGTTTCGCATCATGTTTTAAACTAGTTTTAACTTAACCAAACACATGTAACCTTGTACCAGTCCAAAATGGCGATGGCAGACGAAGTTTTGTTTGAGTTCCTTCATATGGAACTTGTAGCGTACATACACAGATCGGCGCCTAAAAATGAAAAGGTTCAAGCACATAATGCCTAGGATATTTTAATATCTTCAGTTTCAAAGAAATTATCAAGTTAATTTAACTGAAGGTCCACATTTAATTTGTATAACTATAAGGATGATAGTCCTAGTGATACTGATAGTATCCTCCGTTTCGAGTTGGAAATCTTAATTCTGGTTAATAAATAATGACTAAATAGTAAATACTAAATAACGTATTGACTATTCAATACTTTAAATGAATTTGCTGAATAAAATTTAGATAAATATTTATTTTTGGTAAATATTCAATATCTGCTATAGTTTGACAAACCATATTTTGACCATAGAAAAGTTAGATGCACTGTCTTATTTTTAAAATCTGTTACTGATTGATGAATGGTTATTCACTATGAAATGAATAGTACTAATGTAATTTTTCTTCTTCTTTTTTTTTTAATAATTATTTTAAACTCATTTCTACTGACAGCATATAACAACAATAAATATGTGATAATGTTTCAAAATAATTTTTGATATTTTATTTATTTTATTTATTATTTTATTTTTATGTCTTTGGACAAACTGAGAATCTGTTTGTCTTAACAAAGATGGGAAATGCTATTCAACTTAATTTTCACACCTGTTACACATTATTTTATTCTGTTGTAGGAAAACTGTATTGCAAAGCTCGAATCATTGGGCTACAGAGTTGGTCAGAGTCTTGTAGAAAGGTATGAAAAGTTTTTTTAAAAAGAAGTTTTAACAAAATAATTTTTAATTCTACAACACTGTCCCACCTACCACAACCATAGGAAAGCAGACTTGCCTTCAGACAAAACCTTGAGGGAAAAACTTTTTGGACCCATGGAGAACTTAGATCAGACATGGAAGCCTTTTTGTTAAAGCTAATGAGGTTCAACAAACAATAAATAATATAATTTTATTTGGAACAAAGCTATTAACCTTTAATGTTTTGTAAGTTGTTTTTTTTTTTTTTTTTTTTTTTTTAATTGTTTTTTGTTTGTTTTGTATTGGTCGTTACATTGTATGTAATAGATAAATGTAAATAAATATATGTGTAAATGTTATCATTTTGTAGATTTACCAAGGACTGTGCCAGGTTTAAAGATGAACTGGATATAATGAAGTTCATGTGTAAAGATTTCTGGAATGCAATTTACAAGAAACAAGTTGACAACTTGAGAACAAATCATCAGGTTTCACTTAATCCCATCATTAATAAACAACTTTTCATTATTAAATTATTTTCATTGTTAAATTTAAAAAAATATTTATATAGTGCAAATTATTCCAAGTTTATTGCAGTTCACACTATATATCATCACTTAACATTAACTGGTTTACATTTCAGAAAAAAATATATATTATTTTTATATTTTTATGCCCCTCCCGAAAATTAAATCTTTTGTCATATGCAAATTTAAGAAAATTTCTGAATAAAATGTGTATATAAAATCATGAATACGCACACCTAAAATGATGTAACTGTATTTCTTTAATGCTGTAATTATTATTGGGACTACCAATTCTTTAATGAGGGCTACCTGTGGGAAAAAAAAATAATATTAAGGCCTGTGCATCAATAAATGCCTGTAATTTTAAAATAATGATGATTTTTTTTAACCAGTTACTACAGTTAATTAGCTTCAACTACTCTGAGATATCTTGAGTGTTTCTTAAATATTTTCTTCGTTTATTTAGTGAGCATTAACTTAAGAGATATTTTATTTCAGAATGTTATGTGTTGTTAAAGATTTGTTATGAATTATGTTTCTCAGGATCTGTTACTTGTTGTAAAAAAATGATGTGTGTTGTATTTTCAGTATAAAAAATGATCTTTGTGTTGTTTTGCAATGCATGTTATTTCAGTATTTGTCCAAATAATAAAAGATTTTGTGTATATTGTTTATCAATGTGTTTTGTATGTTAAAAAAAATTATGTATGTGTTATGTTTGATTTTTTAACAATGAATTGTTCGTTATAAAATATATAGGTGTTTTTTTTTTTTTTTTTTTTTTTTCAGGGTGTGTATGTGCTTTTAGACAACAGATTTAAATTTCTCACTCAACTTTCTAACGGAAAACAGTACATGGAGTCAGCACCTAAGGTAACATTGAGCAACAAACAACTCAAACAGTTTTGACTTGAAACAGCTACACATGAAATTAATTAATACTAAACATTTCTTATCTAAAATTTTGTTACTACTTAACTGGGTTTTTTTTGCTTTCAACAGTTACACATGAAATTAATTAATACTAAACATTTCTTATCTGATGTTTTTTTTAATTTTTTTAAGTGTTGTTGTTTTTTACTTTCAACAGCTATGCAAGAAATTAATTAATACTAAACATTTCTTATCTGACGTTTTTTTTATTACTTAAGTGGTTTTGTTTTTTACTTTCAACAGCTACACATGAAATTAATTAATACTAAACATATACACACACACACACATTAACTAGGAATATATATATATATATATATATGCATTCTTTTTTATTTAAACAAGAAGAAATCTAAACTTAATTAATTTGGGTTTTCAGTTTAACCATGATCATTCAAAATTTTTTTTATTTTAAACAAGACAGGAAAATATTAGATCAAATAAATACATGTATTCAGTTTAACTTTGTATGTATGTAATTCTCAAAATTGTTTTATTTTGGTAACGGTGTTACATATCATTTTATGAATTATAAAAAGAACAAATATATATTCATGTATGTGTGTATATTTATGTATCTTTCAGTATTTGGCTTTTCCTTGTGGATTGATAAGAGGTGCACTCTCAAATCTGGGTATTAACAGTATAGTGACAGCAGACGTCAGTGCAATGCCAGCTTGTGAGTTTTATTTTAAAACCATTTATTAGTTGATTTTTTTCTGACCCACAGAAAACAACTCCTACCTATACCACTAGCACTCAAGAACTGTCTGTAATACACAATGACTCCTAACTATACCACTAGCACTCGAGAACTGTCTGTAATACACACAACTCCTAACTATACCACTAGCACTCAAGAACTGTCTGTAATACACATAACTCCTAACTATACCACTAGCACTCAAGAACTGTCTGTAATACACCATAACTCCTACCTATACCACTAGCACTCAAGAACTGTCTGTAATACACATAACTCCTAACTATACCACTAGCACTCAAGAACTGTCTGTAATACACCATAACTCCTAACTATACCACTAGCACTCAAGAACTGTCTGTAATACACATAACTCCTAACTATACCACTAGCACTCAAGAACTGTTTGTAGAACACCATGACTCCAACCTATATCACTAGCACTCAAGAACTGTCTGTAGTACACCATGACTCCTACAAACCAGTCGTTTGTTTTTGAACTGGCACAGTGGGCAACTTCAGTCTGATTGTGATCAATAAGGAAAACAGAAGAAAAGTTATTTCTGTATTAATCAAAAATAAAATTCAGGTTACACATTCAAGCCTGGATGTAATGTGAAAATATATCACTAGCATGTGTGTGTTTGCGTGAATGAGTGAGTGCATGCACACACTAACACTCTCATACACACATACACACACACACACACACAGAGAAGCAAAAACTACACATACAAATTTTAGTTACTGTTTTTATTTCATGTTTTTGTGTTAAAGTATTTTATCAAGATTTACTAAAAATTATGCATGTGAAGTATTTAAATAATTTTATTCCATTTAATTGACAATAAAAGCCCTCCAAAAAAACCCACCTTAATAATTATTTCGTAATATATGTCAATAGTTTTGATACATATATTGCTGTGTCATTGACCTAAATTGATTAATTTGACTGAATCCTCTCCAATCAGATTATTTCTTACACAGATAAAAAGAGAAAATAAAATGAAATAGTTTTTACTGATTTAATGAAACTGAAGAATTAGCCAGTAGTTTTATTACTGTAATTGATAAGCAGCTGAGCAAACCAGGTCAGGGCAACGTTTTCACTCATTTCACTTTTTCATTAACAAAGATTTGATTACTTTTAAGAGGATCAGCTTTGATATTAGGTTGTGTCAATTAAGCCTATTACAACATTATTGCTGAGATGTAATAAGGGTAAAAATTGGATGAAGCAAAATATATCTTTTTTTTCTTAAATTAAATTTTCTGCCTCTTGTTTTTTGTGTTTTTTTTTCTATTCAAGTTTTTGTTAGTGTTCATTCCATATTTTTTATTTATTTATTACAAAGAACTGATAATCATTATATTACTAAGTTTCAGTGACAGTGGGGTTGTTTTGGGGACTGTTGTTCTTTTAACAATAATAACAAATATCATTTATATCATATATATATATATAAATTCATTTTCTTGTAGTTATTTTTTTATTTTCAGTTAGTCTTGTTTTTATAGAAATAACACTGACTTCTTTAATTGATTTTGATGTTTTTAAAAATATATATATATATTTTTATTTCAGGCAAGTTTCAGATTCAGATTCAAAGAGTTTGAAAGGAAACGAGACTAATAATGGTTACACCTGACTGAACTTGAACTTCTCACACAAATTATGAAGTGTGAAATTGAATATTGAACTGCAAACAGAAGACTGAAGATAACAACATTAATATTGGAGATTTCCTGTGATATGTACTTGAGTCATTTTCCAGTTAACAACACAGGCATCCAGTATCTAAAATATTTTTTTATTTATTTATTTTTTATTTGTCTTGAAAGTCAAACAAGGTAAAAATTAGTAAAATTATTTGATTTCTCTGATGATAATGTGAATTAATTTTCAATAATGTTATTTTAAAAGTCATATTCTATTTGTTTCTTCTCCTAATATAACAAGAACAGGTCCGCAGAATTGAATTTTTTCTTGTCAACAAAAAATATGTTTCATATCTCTGTGTTTTACATCAGCATTATATCTAGGTTCTAGTAATCATAAACTTTTATTATTTCTTTTTTTTTTTTTTTTTTTTCACTTTATTTTTAGTGACTGGTATCTTTAATTATGAAGTAACAAGATTTGAAATTTTCTGGAAAAATGTTATTTACAAATCTGTTATTTACAAAAATGTTATTTACAAATCTGTTACATTAACCACTGATCATTTTGTATTTACATCTGTGAATGTAATTCATTAAACTAAGAAATATTTATGTATATAATATTTATTATCATGTCCTAATAAATTGTACATAACAAAAAAGTATTTTTATTTTGAGTATATTTCGCATATATAAACATCTACATATATTATTATATTTGAATACTTTATCATATTCTATAATATTTAAATTTATTGTTTATAATGTTATAAAAGCTAGTCTTTAGATAACATTGTTAATTCAGTTTAAATATTTTATTTATCATTTTAAAAATATTACATTTATTTATTATAATAATAATAATGATGATAAAACCAAAAGATGAAAGAATTGTACTTAGCACCATCTCTATTACACTGACAGTTACTAGCTTTAAAGTTGTTATTGTTATTGTTATTATTAGTATTATTATTATTATTATTATTATTATTATTATTATTATTAACTGTTACTAGTAGTAGTAGTAGTAGTAGTAGTAGCATTATTTAAATTTATATATTTAAATCATGTTTCATAATTTATCAATCTTAATTTTTTTTTATTACATACCACTAAAACATTAAATAGTCTTACATAAATACTTGACTAATGACAAGGAAACTTGATTAAAAAAAAACCTCACAGAATTTTCTATCAGATATCTTAATACTTAGATACTGTCAAAGGTGCTGTCTGTATTAAAAATATAAAATACAGTTTGTTGCTAGCTGAAGAATAACAGATTTTCAAAGAATGCCAGAAACAACGAGTAATACAAGTATTTTAAAACTTATTGTCAAACACTGCCAGTACTGATAAAAAAGAAAAAGGGTTAGAGAAAGGAAGATCTTTTTGTCGAAATGATTTCTCAATCATGTAAACTATTTCTGAAATTTTCCATTTTACCTCTTGCAAGTTAATCAAGTAGAGTTTTTGAGGATTAAAAGTAGTATTAATTTTCAAAAAACATTTCTTATAGTATTTTGTACCAAATCAGTTCAGAATTAATCTAAAAAGTAGTATTAATTTTCAAAAAACATTTCTTATAGTATTTTGTACCAAATCAGTTCAGAATTAATCTGCATATGTGTCACATATGTTTTGAACAAAATACTGTCATTATGTCGCTGTTTAATTTGTTTTTAATTTCTGTTACAATTTTTGTGATTTTAAAATGAAGGATTAGAGCTTAACGAAGAACACAAATGACTTTCTTCGCGTTTCAGTGTAAACTGAAAATGTTTTATTTTATTCCGATTCAAACACACAGAATTTTTGAAATAAGGTTTTATCTGAAAGAAATTTTCACAAAAACGGAGAAGAATAATTTTTCGATTTTCTAAACATCTCGAAATTAAGAGTTCAGATGAAAAAACATGAGAAGTAATTGGCAAGAACTGTACAAAAGACATCGGATAATAATTTCTTTCAGTTTTCTTATTAAAATGATCTCTAATATCTACCATATCAAATTTTTGTAACATTTGTTGTATAATCCTTGAAATTACATACAGTGTCTTTTCATTTCAAATAAATTAGGAGTTTCCAATGCCCTGACAACACAAATAAACATGAACTGTGAAAATTTTCTCATGAACTAAGATAAAAATTTTAAAGTAAACAGACTATCTGTCTGGTATATTCATCTGTTTGTGCTTCTGTGTTTCACCATCTTTTGGTTTCAGTTGACATTTGTCATATTTCAGTAAATTTTACATTTGTTTATGATAAGATTATGACGATCAAGTATTTTGTTGAGGTATGGTGAAAAAAGAAAAAAGAACAATATTTGTGTGTATCTTGTCTTTTTTCTTTATTATTTTTCTTGATTTCTTTATTTCTTTATTAATTTTATTATTATTATTATTATTATTATTATTATTATTATTATTATTATTATTATTAATATTATTATTATTATTATTAATTTTATTATTATTATTATTATTATTATTTTATTATTATCTGTTTGTTTTGTAAGTCTACCAGGGTGATCTTATCCAGTATTTGTTGTCAGTTAGCACTGTCTTGTTATCCTCAGTTATTTTGTATGTTTATTGTCAATGGTTTACTTACTTCAGTGTTTCTATAATGGCACTTAACAAATAGTCTTTTAATACTTTCACACAACTGTCATGTTATATGATACCAGTCTTTGCTCATGTCAGTGTAAAATGTTTCACAGCTTTTCATCATTTTCATACTAGGCTCTGATTTGTGCTGCACTGTTTATGAGAAGGTATGTTTAAAATTGTCACTTGCTGCTAATCAGGAAGAGAAGTCATCAAGAAATACTCAGTATATAATAATATTAAATATCAGTTAACTCTCATTTTCTCTTATCTCTTTTTCAGTTCAAATATACTGTTGTTGCTAATACCCCTGGTCCTGCCTTCAAAGGTTTTAACTCTGTCCATAAAAACCTCCCAAAAATAAATCATCAACCAAAAATCTCTACAAAAAAAGAATAAAAAAATCAAATACACCTGTGCAGTAAAATAAAAATAAAAACCAGTAGACTTATGCTTACACAAACCATAATCTGAAATATTTGTAAATTTTAAATTTTATTATCATCATTATTATTATCATCATCATCGTCAGCTATCATCATCATCATCATTATTATACATCTTTATAAGTAACATACTCTTAAAAAAACAAAAGAAATTTATTTCGTATTTTATCTTAACATTTCACCACTAATTAACCTCACTCATTGCATTTCACAAGTTAACCGTTTAAACTTTATTTGAATCTTTACAATTACATTTATTCTACTGTTTGTAAGTCAGATTAAACTAAGAAATGCTTCTTTTTATTATTATTTTATTTTTTTTTTTTTTTTTTTTTTTTTTTTTTTTTACTACCAGAGCTGCTCTATCTTGTTACAAACACACATAAAAACACAACTCTGACATAAAAGATTAAATGTGTCTAACGCGTGGACAGAATTATCAAAATTCGTTTAATGTTCGTCGTTAAATGGATAGCGTGATAAACTTCATCTATTACTTTAGTAGTCTCGTTAAACAGAGATGTCATTGACCAGCATCCGATCGTAGAAAATGCATCAATGGCTCTAATGACGTCATCAAATACTAATTTCATTTTGAAAATCGCCGGGAACTTTAGTTTGAAATGAAATTCTGCGTAACCATTCTTATGAACAATAGTTAATTTTGCTTACTCGCGAAATGTATAATTTTTTTTTTTTTTTTTCCATTCTATTCTACTAACAGATAATGTGTTATGTACACCGAACTGCAAGAAGAAGAAAATGGACGCACTATAAGATGACCTATTTATCAAATAACGAATCCATTATCTTCATATTAGTTGTAAAAAACCAGTAAAGAACAAAAGAGATATACAGACACAAATTTATGATAAATACCTCAGTAACAATACCGTGAAATCCCTTGTGACCGCCATAACTATACCTGATTGAAATAACAGACAAATAATGTTAATTTAACAACAACATCTTACATTTTGTTACTAAAAATAGTTAAAAGCAGAGGGCAGTGTTCCGGTAGAAGTGTCAGTTGACCTAATTTCAAAAAATATGCAAATCGAAGATTAAATGGAGCGTTGTTTCAGGAACATTGTTGTGGAAGTGCTAGTGCGGAGATAATTGATTTAATACACAAAACCTTATTGCTATGTTAATTAGGGGTCATTTATTTTTTTCCTTTTATTGCTATTGTTATTTTATTTAATTTTATTAATGGGATTTTTAGAAAAAATAAAAATAGAATTGTTTCAGGGATCCTATTTTGAAACTGCTAGATCGAAGGAATTGATTTCATATAAAATTTTATTATTATTTGTTATTTATTTATTTATTTATTTATGGAACATTTATTAGCAACTGCAACGTTAATACTTACAGATCAAAGATTCTTCTTAAAAGAGAAAACGACATGACATTTGATAAACTAATGTCAAGGACTACTGGAATGGGAAATATCATCATAATCATCATCATCGTAATTATTATTATTATTATTATTATTATTATTATTATTATTATTAATTTTGCAGGGAAGTGTTAATTAAACATCTACTCGTTTTATTTATTTTTATTAATTAACTCGCATTGGTTCCAGCCGACTTGAGACGGTTCCAGTATTAGTTGCCAATCAGCCGTGTCAGATCTGTTAATTATCTCACTGAAGCCTGCCGGTCACGGCGTGTTTGTTGTTTCACACTAGATGGTGGTTTACCGCAACAGAAGACCGTAGACTGTACATGAATAGTGTAAATAATAAGTGAAACAAAGAGAGAAAACAGGCTCTGAGAGAGAGAGAGAGAGAGAGAGAGAGAGAGAGAGAGAGAGAGAGAGAGAGAGAGAGAGAGAGAGAGAGAGAGAGAGAGAGATGTATGCCGAAAGAATGGGAGCTACTGATGCATAAATTGAATTAATACAATGATTTTTTTTGAAAAATGTAAACGTATTAAAGTACGTGTGTTTAAAATAACTTTCTAATAGAACTCGATATTTAACAAGTTAATGGTGTGAGTCAGTACCTTTTTCAAGTTTTTAAACTCGGCTTTAAGAAACGCAATTACTGTGTCATAATTACAGCTAAAAAAAAAAAAAAAAAAAAAAAGAAAGAAAGAAAGGAAAAATCAATCGTCACAAAGGAAATAAAATAAAATTGTCCTTGTGAAAGTTCAAATACAACTGTCAAATTAATCAAATCAAATCAAATAATCACACCTAAAACCGCTCAAAGACCAAAAAAATAATTAATAATAACAACAACAAAAAGCAAAAAGCGAAAGAGAGAGAGAGAGAGAAAAAAAACATCTTTCTAGTACATCCAGACTAACTGTGGTCACGAAGAGTACGAAATTAACGACAGAATTACGCGGCAATTTTTTATATATATAAATATTATTATTTTTAACCTTGAAAAAGATTTTTTATTATTATTATTATTTTACGCTAGGAAGTAAATTCTCTAAAGGATTTGGTGATAGAAGTGAATTAATGCCTGACACTTAGAACGGAATACATTTAAAAAATAAAATAAAAAATAAAAATCTCAATGTATTGTCGATTAATCGAAAACACTTTCTTAACATGCTTTCACCGGAAGCTGATCTTTTCACTTCCGGAGGTAAATGGCAAACATGTAATCGTGAAATAATCATTACAGTTTTTAATTTTTTTATATTTTATTGAAAAGCAGTTGTAATATCAGCAGCAACATTAAAAGCATATTAAAATCACTACGTAATAACAAAATAATATATCTGTGGAAGTAACTGGCGTTTTTTTTGGGTTGGGGTATTATTATTATTATTTTGTTATTGTTGTTGTTGTTTTTTGTTGTTGTAGTTGTTGTTTTCGTTCTTTGCATCACTTTGCCATGCGAATTTCTGTAATTAATTTAATATTTTGAAGTTTCTTTTTTTTTTTTTTTTTCATTTCCGTACGGAAAAAGTGAAAAACATAAAAACAAACAAAACCTAATTTAATTTCTCTGTGGGTGTGCTGAACAGATGGTATTTATAATTAAATTATTTCAGATTTTTTGTCCCTTAACCTTCACTTGTTTATTTTCATTCCAAAGTACGAATCTCTCTCTCTCTCTCTCTCTCTCTCTCTCTCTCTCTCTCTCTCTCTCTCTCTCTCTCTCTCTCTCTCTCTCTCTCTCTCTCTCTCTCTCTCTCTCTCTGTATTAATTTTTTGTTTATCTTCAACTGTTCGTTCATTCATTAATTCATATATATATATATATACTGTCTTTCTGTCCATCCATCAGTACATCTATTTAGTAACTATTTTTTTTTTTTTTTTTTTTTTTTTTGTATTGTGTTATTTGTGTTTATTATAATCTCTTTATTTCTCCAACGTTGCTATCAGTCACAGTTTACTATAATAATTTTACTACAAACCCGCAGAGATTAGATTGTTTTAACATTTATATTTTGTTATGTTTTGTACTTGCGACATTAAATAGAAATGTTGAAAAAAAAAAACGAAGAAAAAAAACAACCAAAAAACAAATTAAAATCGCTGGTACGAAATTTCTTTCTTTCTTTCTTTTTTTCTAATAATATTATGTACCTGACAAAGAAAAAACGAGACAGCCACAAACAGGCAATCTCCTTGAATCACCAGGGACTTATTCTATTACTAACTTTATTATTAGCAAACAATGATCGCCACAGTAAAACATGTCACAGGCATTTAAAATACATTAATAATATTCACGTGGCCACAAATACGCTTTGAGAAATAAACAAATGCATAATTCCAGGCAAACAAACAAAATGTACTTAGGTGATTTCTTAGCAACAAGAAACAACAAGACAGCAAAATGGATACAATTAACAACAAACAAAAGAACCGCATTTAAATTAATATTCTTGTATTTGAGCTATTTTTAGTTTTATATATGGCTATATCAATGTAGGTACAAAATAAATAAAATGAGAAACAGTTCGTTTAAGGTTTTGAAAATATATATATCACACATACACACACAAGTGAATGATGATGATGATAAGAATAATAATAATAATAATAATAATTTTAACAATAATAATAATAATAATAATAACAATAATAACGAAGATGTTGATAACACAGTATATATATAAAAAATAAATAAAATAAAATAAATATAAAATAAATATAAAAATAATAATAAAAATCGAATCATATGAAATGAAATGAAAACAAATCAAATTAAATCAAATTAAATAACAAAATATATAAATAAATATCACCAGACATCAGTACGAAATATATTACCATATTTAAGAAATTCATGATATTATCAATATGAAAAATATTACCAAACACGAGGTAAATTATGTAGCTTCCAGTATGAAAAATATTATCAGTTATAATACTATTGGTATGAAAAATATCAGACAAGAGTATGTTGTTATATTACCAATATGAAAAATATTACCATACTTTGATGATATTATCAGTATAAAAAAATATTGCCAGATGTAGGTAAATTATAATTTTATCAGTATTAAAAATATATTACCATACTTAGGGTAAGCAATGACATTACCAGTATGAATATTTATTTATAATCAGACGTGAGGTAAATTATTTTCTGTTAGGAAATGAGTAGATGTATGACTTCAGTTATGTAAATACATTTTTACATTTATATTGTACTGGATTACCATTTCTATGAGAAAATATCACATACATGAATAAAAAATAAAATATATTGCCTATAGAATTACAATAGAACTGGAATTATTTTATTTGATGTTGGAATTTGTAAATTTGAATTATCTAAACGGAATTGGTATCCTGTTTTATTAGTAGTAATAGTAGTACTAGTAGAAGTAGTAGTTGTTGTTGTTGTTGTATCAGCACTTGTAGTAGTAATAGTTGCAGTAGTATCAGAACTAGTAGTAGTAGTAGTGGTAGTACTGTTATTGCTATTGTTGTTGCTGTTATTGTTGAGTATATTGATGTTGTTGCTACTATTGTGATTGACTGCGTTATCACGTGACGATTTTAGCTTTTTCTTATCAATAATAAAAATGATTTGAAACAATGATTTGTCACTTTGTGTGTTCAAACCATAAACAAGTTATTACTAGAACATTGACATGAAATAAAACAAAATTTCACCAATAAATAATGTTCGTTTTCTTTCGTTTCGAAATTCTATGAAGTACTGGTGAATTATTTTGTTATTATATATATATTTTTTTATTTAATTATTTTTTTTTTATTATTATTATCGTTTTATTTTTTTATTTTTTTATTTTTTATTTTTATTTTGCAGTCACATACGCTGAAAGTGCAGATTTAGAAGTACTGTTTGAGTTGTATTTCACACTCAAGGTTCAAGTACAACAATTGTGGAGAAAGAGTTTTCAGATGACGTCAGTTCGTAACAATTATTGTTTTCTTAGTACTTCACCGTAAAACATTTGTTTAACACGTGACTTACTGTATTCCCGATGGTTGACATTCGTGTTTGTGGTTGCGTGTTTTTCGTGATGCTACGCTGACACACTGTTCATCACGTGACTTACTTTCTTTTTCTTTTTTTCCTGAAGAGCTAATGGTTGATTGTGACTGTTCTGGTTGCGTGTTTGTTCGTGATGATGCCTTTTCATCACGTGACTTACTGTATTACTGACGAGCTGATGTTTGACAGCTGCTGCTGTTGTTGTTGTTGCGTCTGCCCCGTTTTCGTAAACATCGACACCAGCTCCGTCCTGACGTTGCGCGCGGAGGCCACGTACAGGTAGAAGTTGACGGCAAAGTTGACGTCCCACAGAAACGCTGCGGGGTCTTTGAGCACGTCCAACGTCGTCCACGTCGGCCGCAGGACGCTGACGAGAACCAGGAGGGCGTTCGGCATGACGAGCAGGAAGAACGTCAGCGACACCGTCAGCATCATCGTCGTCACCCTGTTTGACGTCTGGGATCTGTTACCTATGGCGGCGATGGCCGACTTTTGTCGCTGCAACTGGACGATGATGCAGACGTTGCCCACTAAAATGAGAACGAGCGGCAGCATGGAGACGAAGATGGTTGCAACGACGAAGTGAATCTTGATGTGAGGCAACGTCATGGCGCAGCCCACGGCGGGGAGGTAGTGGGTGAAAACGGGGATGTACGACAGCAGAATCAGAGTGCCCAGAGCCACGCAGCTGACCACCTTCCGCGCTACTCGCGGTCTGCAGACGCCGGTGCCCGTCAGAGGAAACAGCACGACGACAACGCGCTCCACGGTGACGCAGACGATGGCCCACGAGCTGACGACGGTGTTGGCGGTGATGAGGTACTCGCTGGCGATGCAGGCGGCCGGGGTACGGAAGCGGACGAGAACGGGCAAACCGCGGAACTCGCGCAACAGGTTCACCCAGAAGAGAACTCTCACTAGCAGGGACACGGTGTCGCAGATGGCGCACATGACGAGGTAGTAGCTGTACGAGTGCCTCCTCATCGCCGGCCGCACCATCACGGCGACGGCCAGCACGTTGCCGACGATTCCGAGCACGAAGAAGAGCGGCAGCCCGACGAGTCTCAGCCACGTCCCGAACAACGTCACCTGCTGCGACGTCGGCTTCTCGATGAAGCCGAACCAGTAGTTTGGCAGCCACAGTGTGCCGGATGTTCCGGTGACGTCAGAAGTGACGGAGCTCAGTTCCGGTGTGGAAATCGCTGAGTTTTCGGTCGTCGCGTTCATTTTGCACAGTTTTCAGTGAACTCAACAAAACAGAAATGACGAGTGTGTTTATAGGTTCTCAGTTAGAATCTAATCGTTTAGCACAGGTAATTATTGCAGAAAACTGGCTTTGTCGTTGTTTCGAAATTTATATTACCAGTCAAATCCATTTTCGTTTAAAGCTATTGTGGAATTTTGGAAACAACCCAGAAAACTGTAGACACAAATCCAATTCTTCTGAATGTAGATAAGATATTAATTTTGTTTTTTCTTTAATAATGTAAATTTGTTTTCCTTTTCTTCTCAAATTAAAGTTTATAATAAAAATGCACACATTTTAAAATCCACCGTATTGCTGCATTCCAGAAACATCGAAATAACAATAACAATAACAATAACAATAACAATAATAATAATAATAATAATAATAATAATAATAATAATAATAACAACAAAAACAACAACAACCGAACTTAGACGACTGATTAAAATGATCCAAAGTTTCTGTCGACAGAAAATGATTGCTGAAACCGCTGTCCTTAACTCATACGTTCAACAAACTTCCCTTCCTCTGAAAGACACCGTGTAATTCAGCTGTGTATGAAAACCAATGAGAAACACCATGAGACACGTTTGACAGAAACTTTCTCTATTGATGTGACTGATATCTTGACTATCCTATCCTCTCGTGAGCTGATTGTGTATCGATTCTGAAGTGACCAATACACAACCACGTGGTTGGCGAAGCACACACAGCTCACTGAAAGACAACAGTTATCGAGACTATTCAGTTCAGTTTTTGTTCGCTGTTATAAATTAAATGTTTTTATTTTTTTTTTTTTTTTTTTTAAAAAACGAAAATATTCGCTTGTTCTTTTCATTTATTTATTTGTTTGTTTGTTCGTTTGTTCGTTTGTTTATTTATTTGTTTATTATTTTTTGTTCAGATTTACATTGAATGAATGTTATAATAGTTTTAATCGAATGTAACATTTTCAGTTTTGATTTCGAGTCTTAGTCATATTCATTGTCCAAATCTAACAACACAGAGACAGACATACTCACATACACACACACTCACGCACGCACATATATGTAAAGGCAAGTAAAAAAACCAAAACAAGACAGCAAAATAATTCGCAAAATGTAATGTAAGTATTTTCGTAAATTTTCAGCAACCGAATGTATAGTATGCAAGCATTACAGTTATTTTTTGTTTCTGTTTGTTTGTTTGTTTGTTATATAACGGCTGGAAGACTGGCATACTGAATATTAAAACACCGGAAATACAATATGCTATTTATTTAACGACCGGAAGTGCTATTATTGTGGTTTACGTCGATGGATTACAAGTATTACGAGTTTTGTAAATAAATCGGGTCTGTTTTGATTAAATAATTCTGTTTTCACCTTAGTTTGTGTCCTCTGTAGATAGGATAATAATATCTAATATTTATGACGCAGTTTGTCAAAAATGATAAAAATAAGTTGTTAACCACAACTTACAGTTCCAGTCCTTTGTTTTGATCGGAAATATTACTGTGTAGTTTATTAGCATTAATACTGTTATGAAATAAATTTTATATGATGACAGACATCGCACACACATACAAATTAAATAAATAAATAAATAAATTGAAAAATAAATTGGCAAATCAACGAAACTAGCAGATTTGTTTCTGTATAAGTACATATTTGTTTCATTCTTGTTTTAATTGAAATAAAATTTAATTTAATTGTTTATTTTTTTTATGTTATTTTTTTTTTTTTTTTTTTTTTTTTTTTTTTTTTAGGGCATTCAGTTAAGGAGTGAAAAAAAACCCCATAAAAATAACCTAAATTTATAAAGACAAATATACTAAAAATCAGAAATATTAGCTAAATTATTACCAGGAAGTTTAATTTATACATTAGCGAACGAAGGAAAAAAACAACTAAATAATAATAATAATAATAATAATAATAATAATAATAATAATAATAATAATCTATATTTATAGAGATAACTATATTAAAATTCAAAAATGGTAAAGTCTTTGCTAAGTAATTATCAAGAAGCTGAAAGGGTATTATTAAAAGACAGTTATGTTTTTCTCTTTATAAATGGTTTGTTAAAAATCTATCAAAAATTAATAATTTATGGTTTCTTACAATTACGTCACACAGCATTGACTAAAATATTGATATATAGTCGC
>CM022665.1:47497101-47507101 GCA_012295275.1 Chrysomallon squamiferum
AAATGAAAATAAGCATTTTATTTCTCAGCTCACGTGAGAGTAATAAATTCACGCGTATCGATTTAATGATATTTAATTATATATTTAAATATTATTTTGGGTCACGGATCGAACCATAAGCAACATTTATTTTACGTGTTCGCTCCACTGCTTGCAAGCATGCAGCCGATCGGTGATTTCTCGCTGAAATAATTGTTCAGATTTTTCACATTTTGATTTCAGAAATTTAGGATACGGCGCTGCAAACACAGCGGCTAGGGTGGGAGGAATTATTTCACCATTTCTGTTTCAAGCTTCTGTGAGTTTGTACTTAGAGAGAGAGAGAGAGAGAGAGAGAGAGAGAGAGAGAGAGAGAGAGAGAGAGAGAGAGAGAGAGAGAGAGAGAGAGAGAGAGAGAGAGAGAGAGAGAGAGAGAGATGTATATATAACTGAATTATTATCATTACCTTCAATCGTTTAAACAGCAATTTACAAAGTATAAGAATTTATGCGCTAAAAATCTTTGGATTTGGTGATAACAGCAGAAAACTGAAGCATGACAAATGTGATTCTACCATTTTATGAACACTGCCCTGTTATTTAATTACTTAGACACTTAATTATATGTAATTAACATTTTTATAATAATAATAATAATAATAATAATAATAATAATAATAATTAATCGACGTTAGTATTATTATTATTTCTTTATTTTTTTTTTTTTTTTTTTTTTTTTTTTATTATTATTATTATTATTTTTTTATTATTATTATTATTATTATTATTTTCAGAACAATATCGGCATTCCTTTCATAATAATTGCGATTCTCTTCGCCATTTGCGCCACGTTCTCTTTACTTCTGGATGAAACGAACGACACGCCATTACAGGACACGTTACAAGTACACGTCACGGAACCGGCCGACGAAACACGGACCGAAAAGCAAACACCGAATGAAACCGAAAACGCGGACGTGATGGAAGTCACCGTCGGAAGCGAAAACGAGACAGAAAACGCTCTTGAGAAACGTGAAACGGAAATGACGGACCTGTCCGGGGAGAGAAAAACTGAGAGCAGAAAAGAAGGCGTGGAAATGAGGAGCTCTTCTGTAAGAGAAGGAAAATGGGAAGAAGAAAACAATATGGCGGTAACGACGGGATGTAGCCATTTGCCAGAAAGAGTAAAGACGATAATCTGACGAGAACGGGAAATAAGGATGGATTCTGTTTTGTGAACGCAAAGAGAACATCACAAAACTGTCGAATAACGAAGAAAACTCAAACAGTCGCGGACTGAATACGGATGAAAACACGATTAATATTACACATTTATAATTTCAAATTGTTAACGTAATGTACAAAAACTGGTTTATTTTTACACTGAATGAATACACAGTTAACGGTCTCTCTCTCTCTCTCTCTCTCTCTCTCTCTCTCTCTCTCTCTCTCTCTCTCTCTCTCTCTCTCTCTCTCTCTCTCTCTCTCTCTCTCATACATACATATATATATAAATATAATTTAAAAAAACAAGCTTGAACCAGTTGTCTGATCTCTCTGAAGGAATGTCATATTTACCGTAATTCTATAATAGTCTACTGAGAGATCTCCACAAGACAATTTTTGTGTTAGAACATTAGTTGCAGAAAAAAAAAGAAGAGTTTACTGTGATGTAGATATACGATGTAGTACTAGTTTATCTTTAAAACGACATCCTAACCTAGTCGTGATGTAGATATACAGTGTAGTAGTAGTTGCTGTTTAAAACGACATCCTAACCTAGTCGTGATGTAGATATACAGTGCAGTAGTAGTTGCTGTTTAAAACGACATCCTAACCTAGTCGTGATGTAGATATACAGTGTAGTAGTAGTAGTTGCTGTTTAAAACGACATCCTAACCTAGTCGTGATGTAGATATACAGTGCAGTAGTAGTTGCTGTTTAAAACGACACCCTAACCTAGTCGTGATGTAGATATACAGTGTAGTAGTAGTTGCTGTTTAAAACGACATCCTAACCTAGTCGTGATGTAGATATACAGTGTAGTAGTAGTTGCTGTTTAAAACGACATCCTAACCTAGTCGTGATGTAGATGTACAGTGTAGTAGTAGTTGCTGTTTAAAACGACATTCTAAACTAGTTAAATAACAAAAATCTACTGGCTTCACCATCGCATTTTGAGATATGATAAACAACTGCATAAATTCACTGTTTGTTTTATATTGTTATATGTTCATTTATATGTTTATTTATTTATTTATTTTTATTATTATTTGTTTTTCATTGCTCAACCATATCATGTGGAGCTGAGGCTAAAATAATCGACACAGTCATCACAAAGAGCACCGGTCTGGATTTTGCAATCATCATCATCATGTTCCTATTACAAACAATTACTTGTAACGGAAAATAAATTTTGAATTTCTTTTGTTAGAAAGGAGAAAACAAAATATCAGCTAATGGTATCAGCACACACACACACACAAAAATACACACAGATACGTAGATAGATAAATAGACAGACAGACAGACAGACAGAGACAGGAAGAGAGACAGACAGACAGAGATATAAATATTAACACGATATTAGAGTGCTGATGTTTTTTTTTCAAAATAAACTGGATCGGTTGTAATAAAAATAAGGTTTGAATTTTCCGCAGTGAAGCGGAAAAAAACGCAGCAGTTAATAAAATATTTTCAACTTTATTTCTTTCTTTCTTTTTTCATTTTTATTTTGAAGTTTTTTACGCAGATACAAGACATATACTGTTATATTCTGTGAACGTACTGGTGTGCAGACATATACTGTTATATTCTGTGAACGTACTGGTATACAAGACATATACTGTTATATTCTGTGAACGTACTGGTATACAGGCATATACTGTTATATTCTGTGAACGTACTGATATACAAACATATACTGTTATATTCTGTGAACGTACTGGTGTACACAGACATATACTGTTATATTCTGTGAACGTACTGGTGTACACGGCATATACTGTTATATTCTGTGAACGTACTGATGTGCAAACATATACTGTTATATTCTGTGAACGTTCTGGTATACAAGACACATACTGTTATATTCTGTGAACGTACTGGTATAAAAGACATGTACTGTTATATTCTGTGAACGTACGTGAATAAACAAATCACATAATTAATTATATGTTCCTCTTCCACACGATGAAAAACGCTTATTTGTTTTCTTCGTTTCTTTGTCGCAGCTGTTACCCAGAAACAAAGAAAAGTTTGAAATACTGTGTCTCCGGTTGTTTCTGTTTTGTCTCGTGGAAAATGCACGGACAATTAACCGAACTGGTGTGAATTTTCACACACATTTCACTGATTGTGTGAATATATCACTTCAATCACTGGACAAACAGTCGATCATATCGTAAGTTTTAGTCTTGTTTTCTAATGTTAATTTGTCACTATACATTTTTGTATTAATTTTTATTTTTATTTTATTATTATTTTTTTTTTTATAATCGCGAACCATCTCGGTCTGACATGATTACTCCATGGTAATATATCTCTCTCTCTCTCTCTCTCTCTCTCTCTCTCTCTCTCTCTCTCTCTCTCTCTCTCTCTCTCTCTCTCTCTCTCTCTCTCTCTCTCTCCCTCTCTCTCCCCTTCCTTCTTCTTCTTTTCTCTCTCTCTCTCTCTCTCTCTCTCTCTCTCTCTCTCTCTCTCTCTCTCTCCTCTCTCTCTCTCACCTCTCTCTCTCTCTCTCTCTCTCTCTCTCTCTCTCTCTCTCTCTCTCTCTCATCTCCTTCTCTCTCTCTCTCTCTCTCTCTCTCTCTCTGCTCTCTCTCTCTCTCTCTCTCTCTCTCTCTCTCTCTCTCTCTCTCTCTCTCTCTCTCTCTCTCCTCTCCCCTCTCCCCTTCCTTCTTCTCTCTCTCTCTCTCTCTCTCTCTCTCTCTCTCTCTCTCTCTCTCTCTCTCTCTCTCTCTCTCTCTCTCTCTCTCTCAGGCTTCATATTCATTTATGTCAGTCTATTTAACCATTCTTATGCAGTTTCCATACTTAACAGGTTTGTGTAAATTACTAAGATCTTCATAATTACTATGTAACTGTTTATTCCGGCGGATTACGGCCATATATAGATAGACGGGACAGAGTTTGGTTTGTTTTATTATCGAACCTGAACAACTCTAAATACGTTTTAATCCATCGAGACATCTGTGTAAATATTTCCATTTTAAATATACGATACGGTGTCCCGCAGTGAACCCCCACAGAGAAAGAATTTAAAATATTCAAAGGGACTCTCCAAAAAAAACAACGTGTATTTAGTATGACACAGCACAAGGTGATACCACGTGTGGTAGAATACAGCTAGTAACTCTCTGTCTGCGGTTTCTCGTATTACGTATGTCATGACGTATGCCTAGCTTTGCGTCTGTATCAGTAAATGTTAATATATCTGCATGTGTTCTGTGCAAATATTTGTACTGCAGAGTTGTATTTCTGTTGTTGAGAATCTAAAAGACATTTGACTGATCAGACTATGAACGAAGATGAGAGAGAAAAATAGCTTCGCTACTTATTTATTTAATTTATTTATTATTATTATTATTATTATTATTATTATTATTATTATTATTATTATTATTATTTATTTATTTATTTATTTCAGTTAATGTAGAAAACAGTTTTGTAGAAAATATTGTAGCAGATCTTTAAAAATATATAATACTCTAAAAAAAAAAAAACCACACACACAAAAAAAAAAAAAAAAAAAAAAAAAAAAAAAACCACAATGAATGAAAAACCGTATTTCATCGGGGAAAAAAAAAAAAAAATTAATTTCCAAAGAATACGTCTCATTTTTTTCGGCAGTTTTCGGTTTTTATCGTTATTTCAGAACCGTGAACAAATCTGCACTTGTTTAATAATTTCTCTAAGGATTTGCAGGCCATTATGATTTTTTTATTTTTTTCATCTTTTTTTACAGGTAAACAAAATGGCTACCCTTGAAAATCTTCTGGCGGAGACTGGGAAATTTTCTCGGTTTCAGGTTCTTGTACTCGCTCTTACATTAACGCCCAAGATTATACTAGGGTGGAGTATGATCACAATGTCTTTCGCTGGGGTGGCGCCAGATTGGTGGTGCGCCTCAAACAGTGGAGGAAATTTCACCAGGGACAACGCGACGTATCAGGTCTGCCAGCAGAACGTGACGTCACAGTGCGTCAGAGTGTATTCATACGCCATCCGGACTATTGTCAATGAGGTTAGTTCTCAGTATTAATAATAGGAGAAGAAATGGTAGTACAATAATAATAATAAATAATAATAATAATAATAATAATAATAATAATAAAGTTTGATAAAATAAACTTTTAGTCTGAAAACGGAAAAATTACTACGTTCCTTGTTTTTGTTGTGTTGTTGTTGTTGCTGCTGTTGCTGCTGCTGTTGTTGTTGTTGTTAATAATGATGACGGTATTGCTGTTGACAGTGATGTATTCGTCGCTGCTGTCGTTTCACAGTTTGGTTGTTTTGAACAGTGGGACCTGGCCTGTGACAGGGCGTGGGTCAGCCCTGCTGTGACGTCCATACAGATGGTCGGGGTTCTGCTCGGCTGTCTGGTCGGAGGCCACTGCGCGGACGCGTTCGGACGTCGCTACACCCTCTACGTCTCCCTCCTCGTTCACGGCATCGGCAACGTCGTCGCGGCGTTCTCCACGACGTGGCAGATGTTTGCCGCGCTGAGGTTTCTCCTGGGACTGGCGATCGGTTCGTTGTTGGTCGTGTGTTACACGTATTCGATGGAGTTCATCGGGGTGAAAGAGAGATCCATCTGCAGCTCCATTCCTAACTGGCAGCTGGGGTCGATGCTGTTCGCGTTGTCTGCGTGGCTGTTGCAGGACTGGTCACAGCTCCACCTGGTGTGTGCTGCGCTGCATGTCGTTTATCTTGTAGGATTTTTGTAAGTGTACAGTTTATATTCTTCGCATTTCATTTCAGTTCTCATTTCCAGCCAGTTATTTAATCGCTGGTGTTTCTTTGACTTTGTCATTTTACACAGATTGATGTAGATCATAGTTTTCAACCTTGGGGTCGCGACCCCCGGAGGGGTCACCATCCTTTTCTCTGGGGGTCGCGAGATCGTTCTTCAACGAGGGTATATTTTAGTTATTTTTTCAAACTTAACTTGGAAGGAGGAATAAATAAAAACGTGTAGATAGGTTTGGGACCTGTCATAGTGAATATAGATTCCTTTTGTACTGTCTTTGGTTCAGTAAAATATGGTAACAAAAAACACAACAAAAAACCACAAAAAAACCCCATAAAAAATCAGAACCACAACAACCAAGCAAACTAATAAATAAATAAATAAATAAATAATTAAATAAATAAAAAATTAACACAAATACGTTAAATATATATATTTATATATATAAACAAATACAATCCGACCAAGATTAACGTGCATTCTGCTTTAAAAGAATAAACATTCACATACAACTGAATTTTTTATTTTCAATAAACAGCAAATTCACGCTAGGAGAATTCTTCAGAAAAGATTATCGTAGTAAACTAGTTTATATTGTACTGTTAACACTTTTTAAACTTCAACAAGTTTCATTCTGTTGTTTTTTTTCATTTTTTTTTTTTTTCATTCTATAGTTTTCTACCAGAAAGCGTGCGGTGGTTAGCGGTGCAGAACCGGATCGATGAAGCGGAACGAGTGATTTATCGAATGTGTTCAGTGAACAGAACGACGAGACCTCTCGATTGTAAAGAGAAACTACGGGCAGTGGCGAAAGAGGAGTCACGTGGTCGCGAGTCACGTGGCAAATACACGTACGTGGAGATAGTGAGGGGCTGGAAGATGATCAAACTCACTTTGATGATTGACTTTGTCTGGTACGTTTTCACTTTGAATTTATAATTATTATTATATTATGGATCTTGGTCTAGAATTTTATATGTTTGTTTTTTCTTATTGCTGTTTTATTATTATTATTATTATTATTATTATTATTATTATTATTATTATTATTATTATATATTAATTTTATACAATGATGATAAATCTTGATTTTATTATTTATTTTTAAAATTTTTATTTTGGGTGGTTTGATTGTATTTTTTTGTTGTTGCAATTTTAGAAGAAGTAGTAATAGTAGCAGTAGTAGTAGCAGAAGTATTAGTAGAAGCAGTAGAAGTAATAGTAGTAGTTGTAATAGTAAAAGTAGTAGAGAAGTAGTAGTAGTAGCTATAGTAGTAGCAGTGGTAGTGGTAGTAGTAGTAATAATAATAGATGTTTAGTTTTCTCTGTCACTATTATCAGTTTTTGTGTCTATTAGTTATAAATGTTAGATATAAATGTTAGATATAAATGTTAGTTATAAATGTTAGTTTTAATGTTAGTTATAAATGTTAGTTTTAATGTTAGTTATAAATGTTAGTTATAAATGTTAGTTATAAATGTTAGTTATAAATGTTGGATATAAATGTGGATATAAATGTTAGTTATAAATGTTAGATATGAATGTTAGTTATAAATGTCAGTTATAAATGTTAGTTATCAATGTTAGATATAAATGTTTTTTTCACTGACAGGTGTTTTATTGCGGTTGTTTTCTATGGTTTGTCTTTCGGCGTGGACAAACTGTCTGGAAATCTCTACTTGAACATTTTTTTAATGTCTGTCATAGAACTGCTGGGAAAACCGTTTCTGATGTCATTAACCAACAGGTAATTTGTTTGATTGATTATTTATTTATTTATTTATTTATTTATTTATTTATTTATTTATTTATTTATTTATATATTTGTTTGTTTGTTTGTTTGTTTGTTCATTTGATGATTTATTTATTTATTTGTTTGTTTGTTTGTTTGTTTGTTTGTTTGTTCATTTGATGATATATTTATTTAATATTTATTATATTTATAACTTTAATACGTAATTCATTCAGATGATTAATTCGATGAATTATTGTCGTTTGTAACAGTAAAGGAAAACGATAACTCTGTGTAAAGATTTAACTGAGCAAAAAGTCATTTCAGACTGGGTAGACGAAAGACCAGTGCTGGTTTGTTCGCTCTGGGATTGCTGAGCACTGTTGGTGTCATCATAACACATTATGCAGGTGAGAGACCGGGTTAGAACGGGAATTTTGGTAAACCTTTCAAGATTGATTATCAGATATGTAAAGTAATATCATAGAATATTTTACTATAAAATGTGTAAAATAAAATTTAGCAATAAAAATCAGGTGGTTTATGGAATGTTTGTAAATATTTTATTTTGTTTTAACTTTTCATATTATCTATCTTATCTTAGTTTTTTTTAAATTTATTTATCATATTTTTCATTTACGCTTGTCATTTACTGCTTTGTCTTTGTTTGTTTGTTTATATGTTCGATGTAACGTATTCTGTATTAATTTTAGTTGACTCAGAAAACAAAGGAACTGTTATCAGGGTGTTTGTGATAATCATAAAGTTTGGAATCTCTGTTGGTTGGTGTGCGTTTCAGCTGATATCTTCAGAGCCCTACCCGACTGCTATACGGTTAGTTTAACATACTTGTTTTTCATCATCATCATCATCACCATCATCATCATCATCTTCTTCTTCTTCTTCTTTTTTATCATCATAATCAAAATCATCATCATCTTCATCGTCATCTTCTTCTTCATCTTTATTTACGAGCTTTTTAATTTTTTTTGTTAAACTTTATTGTTAGCAAAGATTGGGTGTCAGGTACAAATAAAATTAATAATTTTGTAAGTAAGATGTGTTTATGACAAGACTTGTTAGCTCGTGAAAGTTGTTCTTGTAAATATTTCAGAAATCTCGGATACGGCGCCGCCAACACTGCAGCCAGAGTGGGTGGAATCATATCTCCTTTCTTGTTTGCAACCTTTGTAAGTTTATATATGTAATACAGTATAGTATAGTATAGTATAGTATAGTATAGTATAGTATAGTATAGTATAGTATAGTATAGTATAGTATAGTATAGTATAGTATAGTATAGTATAGTACAGTACAGTATAGTATAGTATAGAGAGTGGCTGGAATTATATCTCCTTTCTTGTTTGCAACCTTTGTAAGTTGACAAACAAATTAATACGTATATAATATAGTGTTAATGTAATGTAATTCAGTACAGTATAGTATAGTGACAGTGTAGTACAGTATTGTATACGTTAATATAATATAATATAGTATAATATAGTATAGTATAGAATATCATAGCTTAGCATAGTATAGCATAGTATAGTATGGTATGGTATGGTATGGTATGGTATGGTATGGTATGGTATTGTATGGTATGATATAGTGTAGTATAGTATGGTATGGTATAATATAGTATAATACATAGTAATATAGCATCCATATCATAAAATGTATTGTAATGTAATATAATATAATATAACATAATATAACTTAACATAATATATCTGTATCTGTTTGTCTCTCTCTCTCTCTCTCTCTCTCTCTCTCTCTCTCTCTCTCTCTCTCTCTCTCTCTCTCTCTCTCTCTCTCTCTCCCTCTCTTAGTAGTAATAATAGTAGTATTACTATTATTGTTGGTAATGTTGTTGTATTTTATTTTATTCTTCATTCAGAACGACATCGGCATTCCATTTATCATGATGGCGTTTTTATTTGTGGTCTGCGTGTCCGTTCCGTTACTTCTGGACGAAACGAACGAAGTGCCTTTACAAGACACCATCGCAGCCAATCAGAAAACAGATACGGAAAGATCCGAAGTGTGCTTACCTCATTCCACAGAATCCGGCTCAAAGGACAAAGAAACACAAAACAATGTTTTACTGGAAACGCTGAATGAATGTTAATGACTACCTCTATCATAAAACTACAAAATATGATTATTTCAAGTAAATAAGAAATAAATAAATAAATAAATAAATCCGTCAGATACAGAAACAGTAAGTGAAAATGTCAGTTACAATTTTGAAACTTTACGAAAACAACTATGAGTACAGCGAGGTACGACCTTCACAAATTGCCTTTAAATCTTTCAT
>CM022665.1:47509601-47517101 GCA_012295275.1 Chrysomallon squamiferum
AAAAAGAAAGATATTCAGACTAACTGTTAAAAGACTTTGATACAGACATACAGACCAGACACAGATAGAAAACAGAGACGTAAACAGACAGACAGACAGAGGCAGATAAATAAAGAGACAAAGATACAGAGAGACAGACAGATACATAGAGACACTTTCTCCCTATCTCTATGGATGCATACAGAGATAGATAAACCATTAGATACTAGTAGAGAGACAGATATTATTAGATATAAAAGCCTAATATATACAACTTTACTTATTTTTATAATATATTATTATTTTATGACATTGCATTACATTACATTGCACTATATTACCTTATATTATACTGTATTATTATTATGTTACATTACTATATTACATATTAATTTATTTGTCAGCTTATAAAAGTTGCAAACAAGAAAGGAGATATAATTCCACCCACTCTCTATACTATACTATACTATACTATACTATACTATACTATACTATACTATACTATACTATACTATACTATACTATACTATACTATACCATACCATACCATACCATACCATACCATACCATACCATACCATACCATACCATACCATACCATACCATACCATACCATACCATACCATACTATACTATACTATACTATACTATATTACTGTATTACATATGTAAACTTACAAAGGTTGCAAACAAGAAAGGAGATATGATTCCACCCACTCTCTATACTATACTATACTATACTATACTATACTATACTATACTATACTATACTATACTATACTATACTATACTATACTATACTATACTACTCTCTATACTATACTATACTATACTATACTATACTATACTATACTATACTATACTATACTATACTATACTATACTATATTACATATATAAACTTACAAAGGTTGCAAACAAGAAAGGAGATATGATTCCACCCACTCTGGCTGCAGTGTTGGCGGCGCCGTATCCGAGATTTCTGAAATATTTACAAGAACAACTTTCACGAGCTAACAAGTCTTTTCATAAACACATCTTACTTACAAAATTATTAATAATATTTGTACTTGACACCCATTCTGTGCTAACAATAAAGTTTAACAATAAAGTAGTCGCTGTATACTTCTCTATGTAAAATATATATTTTTCTTAAAAATGTGTTTCATACATAGAGGTATTATATATAAAAAAAAAAAAAAAAAAAAAAAAGCTTGGAGTGAGTGACATAAAACAGAAGGTCATAGAGATGAGAGACTTCACTGGTGTTCACACATGTACAGAATGGAAGAGTGAGAGAAACAGTGCAGGGAAGAAGACCAAGACGAAGAATTAGATAGAGACATACGGTACTGAAAAGCATCACAGAGAATGCTCAACACAGAAACGTCTGGAGGTGAAGAATTCGGGTCGATGACCAAACCTGGTGGAATCTAAAGAAGAAAGAAAGAAAGAAAGAAAGAAAAAAAAAAGAAGATGAAGATGATGAAGAAAAAGAATAAGAAGATGAAGATAATGATGATCATCATCATGAGGAGGAGGAGGACGAAGAAGAAAAGAAGAAGAAATAATGATGATGATGATGATGATGAAGGTGGTGATGATGATGAAAAAGAAGTATGTTGCTGTAAACTAACCGTATAACAGTCGGGTAGGATTCAGAAGACAAAAGCTGAAACGCACACCAACCAACAGAGATTCCAAACTTTACAATGATCACAAACACCCTGATAACAGTTCCTTTGTTTTCTGAGTCAACTAAAATTAATACAGAATACGTTACATCGAACATATAAACAAACAAACAAACAAAAAAAAGCAGTAAATGCAAGCGTAAAAGAAAAATATGATAAACAAATTTTAAAAAATAATATAAAACAAAATAAAATATTTACAAACATTCCACAAACGAACTGATTTTTTTCCTAACTTTTATTTCAGACATTTTGGAATAAAACTTTCTCCATTTTTATTGTATACAGTTATAATAAAATTTTATATAACTAAATTTTGAAAGGTTTTAGTAAAATTCCCGTTCTGACCCGGTCTCTCACCTGCATAATGTGTTATGACGACACCAACAGCGCTCAACAACGCCAGTGCGAACAAACCAGCACTAGTCTTTCGTCTACCCAGTCTGAAATGACTTTTTGCTCAATTACGTCTTTACATACAATTATCGTTTTCCTTTACCATTACTAATGAAAATAATTCATCGAATTAATCATCTGAATGAATTGATAATTAATATTATAGATAAAATAATTGATCAACAAAGAAAGAAACAAACAAACAAACAAATAAGCAAGTAAATAAATAAATAAATAAATAAATAAATAAACAAACAAACAAACAAGCCAATGAAAAAGTAACTAAATTATCGAAGGAATAAATGAATCAGTCAAGAAACAAAGAAATAAACGAGTAAATACCTGTTGGTTAAGACCATAATTGACGGAATTCCCAGCAGTTCTATGAAAGACATTAAAAAAATGTTCAAGTACAGATTTCCCGACAGCCTGTCCACGCCGAAAGACAAACCATAGTAAATAACCGCAATAAAACACCTGTAGATGATCAAAAAAAAATTAATAACTAACAGACCTAAATCGTAGCAAATAGTGACAGAGAAAACTGAACAGATATTACTACAACTATTACTACTATTACTATACCTACCATCACGACGACTACTACTACTACTACTACTACTACTAATACTAAAAAGAAAAAAGGAAAACAAAAATAATAATAAATCAGCAATAACAAAAATGAAAAGCCTGTAAAAAATTTGACCAAGATCCATAATATAATAATAATTTATAAAATTTATAAATCCAAAGTGAAAACGTACCAGACAAAATCAATCATCAAAGTGAGTTTGATCATCTTCCAGCCCCTCACTATCTCCACGTACGTGTATTTGCCACGTGACTCGCGACCACGTGACTCCTCTTTCGCCACTGCCCGTAGTTTCTCTTTACAGTCGAGAGGTCTCGTCGTTCTGTTCACTGAACACATTCGATAAATCACTCGTTCCGCTTCATCGATCCGGTTCTGCACCGCTAACCACCGCACACTTTCTGGTGCAAAACTTGCGGAACGAAAAATAAGAGAAAATAAAAATTGTTGAAGTAGTGAAAGTTTAAAAAGTGATAAAAAAAAAATTCACGTGAAAGCGCTATTGCTGTTAATTTAAATACAATTTTGTGTCTGTTAATTCTTTTTAAGTAGAGTGCTCGTTAAACGGGGACAGACTGTAGTTGTGTTTTTTTTTTTTTTTTTTTTTTAGGATTTCAATACCTATTGTTCGAATATATAGTCTAATTTTATTTGGGTTGAATTTTAATTTATTTAATTATTTAGCTTGTTAGCTAGTCATTTAGTTAGTTATATTTATGTTTTATATTTTTAATATATATATATATCATCGTAAATTTTGGCTTTTACTTTGAAATATTATGTTCTACCATAAATATAAACTGGTGGGAAAAAAAATAAAATAATAATAAAACGCTTACAAAAATCCTACAAGAAAGATGGGATGCAGGGCAGCACACACCAGGTGGAGCTGTGACCAGTCCTGCAGCAGCCATGCAGACAACGCGAACAACATCGTCCCCAACTGCCAGTTAGGAATGGAGCTGCAGATGGATCTCTCTTTCACCCCGATGAACTCCATGGGATAAGTGAAACACACAACCACTAGCGACCCCATCGCCAGTCCCAGGAGAAACCTCAGCGCGGCAAACATCTGCCACGTCGTGGAGAACGCCGCGACGACGTTGCCGATGCCGTGAACGAGGAGGGAGACGTAGAGGGTGTAGCGACGTCCGAACGCGTCCGCGCAGTGGCCTCCGACCAGACAGCCGAGCAGAACCCCGACCATCTGTATGGACGTCACAGCAGGGCTGACCCACGCCCTGTCACAGGCCAGGTCCCACTGTCAAAAACAACCAAACTGTGAAACGACAGCAGCGACGAATACATCGCTGTCAACAGCAATACCGTCATCATTATTAACAACAACAACAGCATACATCACTGTCAATAGCAATACCGTCATCATTATTAACAACAACAGCAGAAACAACAACAACAACACAACAAAAACAAGGAACGTAGTAATTTTTCAGTTTTCAGACTAAAAGTTTATTTTATCAAACTATTATTATTATTATTATTATTATTATTATTATTATTATTATTATTGTACTACCATTTCTACAACTATTATTAATACTGAGAACTAACCTCATTGACAATAGTCCGGATGGCGTATGAATACACTCTGACGCACTGTGACGTCACGTTCTGCTCGCAGACCTGATACGTCGCGTTGTCCCTGGTGAAATTTCCTCCGCTGTTTGAGGCGCACCACCAGTCTGGCGCCACCCCAGCGTAAGACATCGCCAGCATGCTCCACCCTAGTATAATCCTGGGTGATAACGTGAGAACGAGCATGAGAACCTGGAACCGAGAAAATTTCCCAGTCTCCGCCAGAAGATTTTCTAGGGTAGCCATTTTGTTTACCTGTAAAAAAAGATGACAGTCCTCAGAGTAGTTATTAAATTATTGGAAATCTGGCCTCGGTTCTGGAAAGAGGCAGATGACGACGATAAAAACGGAAAGCTGTGAAAAGAATGACAACACAAACAACCGCCATGTTTGAGATAAGAAAAAAAAAAAAAAAAAAAAATAAAAAAAAAATATATATATATATATATACAGCCAGGAACTTTTTCGCTTTTTTTTTTTGGTTTTTCTTCGATGAGTTTGCAAACGTATTGTGTGTGTGTTGAACACTGGATATATCTCCTAAGATTTTTTTTCCATAATACAACCGAACATCTGTAACAGCAATATCTGTGGAGGAGGAAGAATAAAGGTATTGTTTACCAAGCTAGTGTAACTTTAGATATAGCAAAGGTCCCGCGCATTTCTTCAAAGGTTTCCATGGTTACTATGACATTAATTTCATCTGGCGCTAAATCAACACAGCTGCTTATTCATTCTCGTCAGTTTGTGATCCTGGCAGGGAATAATACTTACTAGTAGGGAGGGAATAGTAGATTACTGGCAGGGAATATTACTTAGTTGTAGGGAATAGTAGATTACTGACAGGGAATATTACTTAGTAGTAGGGAATAGTAGATTACTGACAGGGAATATTACTTAGTAGTATGGAATAGTAGATTACTGACAGGGAATATTACTTAGTAGTAGGGAATAGTAGATTACTGGCAGGGAATATTACTTACTAGTAGGGAATACAAGCTCAATGGCAGGGAATACTACTTACTGTAGGGAATACAAGCTCAATGGCAGGGAATACTACTTACTGTCAGGGAATATAGCACTGGCACGGAAGACTAAATTACTGTCAGGTAAGTACCAGCTTGTTGTCAAGGAATACTAGATTACTGATAGGGAATATTAGCTTACTGGCAGGGAATATAACCTTACTGTCAGAGAATACTGGATTACTGGCATTACTAGTTTACCGTCAGGGAATACTAGTTTACTGGTGGGGAATAGTAGCTTTACTGGCACGGAATACTAATTTACTCGTGTTTCTATTATAATAACTGTCATTTCCAAATACTTTACTATCGGAACAAAAGTTAGTTGTTGTTTTTTTTGTTTGATTGAAAGGCAAGTGTGATCTAAATGTATTACAAGTTATGTAAATCATTTATTCGTTAACGGAAGTTACGTACGCCTCGAGCCACGTGCGCGCGAGATCTGCCAGACGAGACGAGCAATGTTATCTGAGACTTTTTTTTTTTTTGCTGATATCCAAGATTTCGTTCGTCTTCAAGGTAAACAGTTCATTGACCTACCACGTGGGTGGGGGGGGAGAGGGAAGAAGACAGCTATCACGTGTGCTAGTTAAGCTTGAACTTAACTGAGATTGGCCGTGTCTGTAACTAATTTAAACCGAAGGTGTCCGTATGATGATTATTTCTTGTTATCATTAAGGTTACACTTAAACACGAAGATTAACACGATTAATTAAATCACACCAAAGCCTTCTGCTAGTACCTGAGGGGAAAAAAAAAAAAAAAATTAACGTTGTTTCATGTTAACGTCCTTAATAGTTTATTCTAGCGTCCACCAGGTGGCGCTTCACTAGCTGGCTGTTGCACGCGCGTGGCCTTTTTGGGGCAATGGTTGGTACCGAGCTTCGCTGGAGCAATAGGTGGGTGTGTAACCTGACCCCATAAGCTTCTAGTACCTGCAGACGTTGCCATGAAAACATCAAGACTAAATGATTATTAATTTCAATTTAATAATAATAATAATAATAGTGATAAATATATAAATAAATAAATATTTCAAAAAATAACGATTCCCTAGGCTTCAGTATTAAGAATCAAGACGGCACTGATGCAGTGAACAAACGATTCATCTAAATAACTGTTATAAAATACAGTGCTCTGCCAATTGATGTGGAGTCCACTTTCAGACAGTGTACGATTTGAAACGCACGCCAAACTCACAATAATTTTAGAATGTACAAATTAAAGTTAAACGAGATTTATGTGACTGATCAAACTGTGAAAGATGATAGCAGAGGAATAAAGCTTCGACGTCTATTTATTTATTTATTTGTTTATTTATTTATTTATGTATGTATGTATGTATGTACGTATTTATATATATATATTATTTTTATTTATTTATTTATTTATTTATATATGTACGTATTTATATATATATATATATATTTTTTTTTTTATTTATTCGTTTATTTTTGTTTGTATGTATATATTTATTTATTTATTTATCTATGTATGTATGTATGTATGTATGTATGTATGTATGTATTTATTTATTTTGACTATTGTTTCATTCCAAGTTTTTTAAGCAAAATCACTGCCTTATCATCATACTTTATCTCTTTAACTATAGCTAACCTGACGTTCGCGAGGTTGCAGGATCAATGCTCTTCCAGGCTTTTATTTCCGAGGTGCTCTCTCAGTCACAAAGTGAATAACAGACAGGCTTAGCATAGACGGAATCCGATCACTTGTCTGGTCACGGGAAATAACGCGAGATTTGATGACATTGGTTAGGTACGGATTCCGCAAGTTAAAGTAACTTCTGTGCTAAACTTTGTCTAATTTATAAAAACTGACAGTCGATATGATTGCTATGGGAAACGAGATAAGCTGGTTACATCATACAGATGTAATTGTGTTACAAACACGTATAATTTAATGTTTATAATACGTCGAAATCTTGTCACTCCTTTTTCTAGACGTAAACGTCAGATTAATGTTATCTGAGGTGAAAGACTTTTTGACCTTTTTCAACAGTCTTGACCTGTTTATCAGGAGACGGGGTTATCTGTTGGTAGGTTTCTTTTTCTTTCTTTTACATTCTTTTCTCTTTTTTCTTTTTCCAGATTAGTGTGTTAAAAGGTTAGTTTGAAAAAAAAAAAAAAATAGAAAAAAAAAATTAGCCTCGATTCAGGACATTGCTCTAAGTCTGAAGATGCGAGGTGGATTCGATCTCGG
>CM022665.1:47522101-47534601 GCA_012295275.1 Chrysomallon squamiferum
TTTTAGTGTTTTCATTATTAAGTACTTTACTGGGTTGACATGTGATTATTTTTTACATACACAGAGATGCACACAAATGAACACTGACATACACACAAATGCATATACAAATGCAAATACACACAACACACACACACACAACATCATATAGAAATACTCAGTTGCACAAATACACACAACCTTACAGACCTATGCATATATAAATGCACATACACATACATAGATACATACATACATGCACACACAGAGAAATGCACAAATATACACAAACACACATACACGTACACACATACTTTTATACACACACATTCAAACATACATACAAACACAAAAATCACACACACATGCACATACTCACATACACACACACACACTGCTAAGTAATGTCAAGAAAAAAAACATTTCTTTACATTTCACTTTTATAAAGAATTGTAATTTTAAAACAACAAAAGATATTACATTTTTTCTTGTTGAAACAAAGGCATTGCTAAGTATTCCAAAATACAATTAGTAAATATTTATATGACAAAGCCTTTTTTGTTGAAACAAACACATTGCTAAGTCTCAGTATTTAGTAAGTGTTTGGTTGACACAGTTTTCTTGTTAAAAAACAAACACATTGCTAAATCTCACTAGTGTTTGTGTGAAGAAGTAAAAATGTACAGAAGAGAGACACACTGTCTGACTCAAGTTGAAGAGTTCAAATTTCCAGCATCCTTCTTTCAGAGAAAAAAAAAAAAAAAAAAAATCAAAGATAAAATGTTTGAATGTTTTTTTAAATTCAGAACGTACAGAACGCCATGGATGAAGCTATAGCAGCTGTAGAAGAGAAACTGAGACAGCAGCAGGAGATTCAGAACAAAAAGGTAAAAATATTTTAGTATTTGATTCACTGTATGGTATGCATCCTGCATGTTACACCGTATATTCTTATGACTGGCCATTTTTAAAAACAAAATTTAAAGACATTCCATTTTGAAAAGAAATTGTTGGTACTCACATATTGAAGACTGTCAGATCTGTGAAATATTCGGTGTATTCCTGAGTTCACTGTTCTGTTCAGTTTAATACAAGTTGGGGGTTTGTGGGGATCTGTTTTAATGATAGCAAATCTGTTTTCCAGTGCTCACTGTTTAAAAACTTTTACAATTTATCCTGGGTTTTTTGCATAAAAAAGAAATAAAAAGGAAAAAGGAAAGTAAAATCTTGTTTAGTATTAGGCTGATAATATTTTGTAGTTTTTGTTTTAGGCGTGTTTGCAACGTTTACTAAATATAAACCAGTCTGTGGAGAAGATTGAACATCTGCTGGGTATAAAAACATCAGGACAAATACCTGCACAGACACCAGGGTACTGCTTGTTTGTTTATCACATTTATACAGTAGACTATAGTTAAATAAAAATTCCATTGAAGACAAGATGCTTGGTTGTTGAAATGCAAAATTTAACATTAAAAATACCATCACTTTGATATTTTGATTTCAAAATAGAGAAAAGTAATAAATGAAATTAATTAATATTTAGTTTATCAGCTTGCAGTTTAGATGGTAATTTAATGAGGATTCCGTTAAAGATAAGAATAGATCCTTCTCTTTTGTTTAAGTGAAAATCTGACATTAAAAATATCATCAACATGATGTTTTGACTTCAAAATAGACTTTGTAAAAAATTAAGAAATTAAGATAATTAATTTTTCGTTGATCATCTTGCAGATTTGACTTTAATTAAATGAAAATTATGTTGAAAACAATAACATATCCATGTTTGTTTCCAAAACTTAAAACTTAATATCAAAAATAATCATCATTTTGATGTTTTGATTTCAAAACTGACCTTCAAAATGAATAAATTAAATACTGATAATTCTGAATGTGTGTCACAGTGTACCTGATATTATCATCACTCACATAATATAAATTTTTTTAATTTTAAATTATTGTTTAATTTTTAAAATCCTGTGCTGTTTCAAACTGTTTTTCAGTCATCTGAGTGGACAGCTGATTGAGAGAGTTGCGACAGAATTTAACAAGCTGCAGTTCTACGTGACAAAGAGTCGAGGACTTCCATTGGTGGAGAAAATTAAACCTGTATGTTTAAAAAAATTATTTAAAAAAAATCCTGTAATATTCTGAATATTTAGTTTTAAAATTTTACATGTAATATTCTGAATTTTTTGTTTTAAAATTTTACATGTAATATTCTGAATTTTTTATTTTAAAATTTTACATGTAATATTCTGAATTTTTTGTTTTAAAATTTTACATGTAATATTCTGAATTTTTTGTTTTAAAATTTTACATGTAATATTCTGAATTTTTTGTTTTAAAATTTTACATGTAATATTCTGAATTTTTTGTTTTAAAATTTTACATGTAATATTCTGAATTTTTTGTTTTAAAATTTTCCATTAATATTCTGAAATTTTATTTTTAAATTTTCCTGTAATATTCTGATTTTTTTTTTTTTTTTTTACATGTAATATTCTGATTTTTTTTTAAATTTTACATGTAATATTCTGAATTTTTTTTTTTAATTTTACATGTAATATTCTGATTTTTAGTTTACATGTTTCTGAATTTTGAATTTTTACAAACATGTAATAATTTTTTTTATTAATTATTAATCTCAGATCAGCTTGACATGATTTTGAATTTTAACAAATAATTAAATAAAATCTTTGATCATTAGAAAAATGTCAAGAATTTATTTTTAACAACAGTTTTATAGAAAATCTTTTGTCATTCAGAAATGATAATATTTATTTTACAAAGAACAGCTGTTTCAGATAGAATTTGATCTCATTAAAAAAAAAAATTAGATAAATAGACATTTTACAAAGAACAGTGTTTTTAGAGAATATTTAAACATTAAAAAATGAAAATATTTATTTTACAGAGAATCTTTGTTTCAGTAGAAACTTTATATATATTAAAAAAACAGAAAATATTTATAAAACAGAGAATCTTTGGTCAGTAGAAACATTATATTTAGTTTTACAGAGAATAGCTATTTCAGAGAATCTTTGGTCAATAGAAACATTATATTTATTTTTACAGAGAATAGCCATGATAACAACAACTCTGCAGTACAGTTTGGAGGGATCATTTCTCGAAGGTTTGGAGTCGTGTAATGTGGACATTCTTAGACAGTGTTTGAGGACGTACGCACTCATTGATAAAACAAAAGATGCTGAAATGTTGTTCAGGCAACATGTAGTCAAACCTTACATGGAGGAGGTACGTTACTGCTGAATTATTGTTTTTATTTACTTGTTTTTTTAATCAGTGTCTGTATATTTATATTTAAATATTATAACTAGTTTTATTTTTTTATTTTACTGTTTTAATATTGCTATTTGTATATTTATAATTTAATGATTATAATTTTTTTTTTTTTTTTTATTATTTGTTTTTTTTTAAATTATTTGTATTATTATAAATTTGTTGTTGTTATTATTGTTGGTGTTATTGTTATTTTTTTTATTTTTGAAATTTTTTTTTTTTTATTATTTATTTTTTTTTTGTTACATACTGGAGATAAGTGTAAGAATTATTACAACATTTGAGACATTTTTGTTGCAGTTTTATTCATAAATCAAATTTCTTAATTAGACATTTCTTTATGATTATTATTATTATTAATTTTAATCAATTATTATTCAGGTATTTTATTGTTTACACAGGTTATCACAGAGCAGTTTATCAGGTCACATGACCTCCATGCAATGTTTGCCAAAGTTCTTGAATTTGTCCCCAAGAAATGCAAAGTTCTCAGAGATGTCACTAGTGGAGGATCAGGGTGAGTTTATAAAATAATAAATAAATAAATAAATAAAAATAAATAAATAAATAAATATTCTTTTCATGGTGACCCTAAAACCCCCTCATAGGTCACAGATCCCTGTACTATAGATGAGATAATATCGCCTCTATTTGAAAAAATACATTTTTGTATCTTTGTGTGTGTGTATTGACAGATGGATGGATGGATGAATAGAGAGAGAGAGAAAGATAGGTAGATATATAAAGAAGAGATAGAACAAACATCTGCCTTTGTTGATTAATCAGTTCTTGATGAGCTGGCTGTAGTGAATTTTCTTATTTATTTCAGTCTGTATATAGTGGGGTGATGATGAAAGGGGAAATAAATAAATAAATAAATATTCTTTTCATGGTGACCTAAAACCCCCTCATAGGTCACAGATCCCTGTACTATATAGATGAGATAATATCGCCTCTGTTTGAAAAAATACATGTATGTATCTGTGAGCATGTGTTTGTGTGTGTGTGCATAGATATATAGATGATGTGGTGCGTTACGAGTGTGTATATATTTATTTATTTATTTATTTACTTATAACATCGACTATTACTGATTAATCAGTTCTTGAAGAGCTGGCTGTAGTGAATTTTCTTACTTTGTTTCAGTCTGTATTTAGTGGGGTGGTGATGAAAGGAGAAATCTTTGAAATTGTCACACATTTTATGTTTTATATCACAGAACTACTGAGGTGGTTCAGTCTGTATTTAATGTGGTGATGATGAAAGGGGAAATTGTTGAAATTGTCACACATTTTATGTTTTGTATCACAGAACTTGAGGTGGTTCAGTCTGTATTTAATGTGGTGATGATGAAAGGGGAAATTGTTGAAATTGTCACACATTTTATGTTTTATATCACAGAACTACTGAGGTGGTTCAGTCTGTATTTAATGTGGTGATGATGAAAGGGGAAATTGTTGAAATTGTCACACATTTTATGTTTTATATCACAGAACTACTGAGGTGGTTCAGTCTGTATTTAATGTGGTGGTGATGAAAGGGGAAATTGTTGAAATTGTCACACATTTTATGTTTTATATCACAGCACTACCGAGGTGGTTCGTGGATATGATTTTCTCGTGAATTCCGTCTGGCCAGAAATTGTCAGCAACTTGGAAGCAAGAACTCCATCCATTTTTGCTCCTGGGAATCCAAATATATTTCATGAGGTAAAGCAGAAATAGTTTATGCTCTTTATTGTGTTATAGAATGGCAGGCATATCTCTGTTCTGTCATAATATCACTCCAAAAACAAAAAGAACCATTTTATTTAGATCTGATGAAACTGAAATGTACTAAGATATTGTTAAAACACAGTTAATTTATTTTAGCCAATATATCTGTGTTTAAGCTTTCACTTTGTAAATATCTACTAAGATATAGTACTATTTAAAAGGTTGTTTTGACTTAATTTATCAATGATTTTCTTATGATAATTTGTGTGTTAATATGATTGTAATATTAAATGGATTTAATTTAATAATTATGGTATCATATGAACTGTAGAGATAAAAAAATAAATGAATGATAAATGTTTATAAATATCTATAATGTTTATTTATATGTATGTATTTAAAAAAAAAACTAGTTATAACAAATTATAAATATAGAAGTACTGATAATAAAATCTGTATATTTATATCTATGTAGATACTATTATTATTATTATTAAAATTACTTCTACTACTGTTATTATTACTACTACTACTACTACTACTACTACTACAACTACTTCAGAAGTACAAGTGCAGCATGGACTTTCTGGCGAGGTATGAAAGGTTGTGTGGGTCGCAGGCCAGTGTGGAAAGACTTCGTGATCACCCAAGTTACCAGACTTTCATCACAAAATGGAGTCTGCCGGTCTACTTCCAGATCAGGTCAGTCAAAACAGTTTTACCTTTTTCATTCATAAGTTCAAATTTGTGTGTTTTTCTTCTTGGTAATTACAGAGTAAAAACATCCACAGTACAGTTTTATTGGTTACTGGGTTCAATTCCTTGCTGGTGATAAAACATTAATAAATAAAACTGTTGATGCTGTTATTTAAAAAGAGAATTAGAGGATGTCTGTTTTTTTTTATTTTATGTTTTTTCTATTATTTGTTTGTTTGATTTGTTTTGTTTTTTTTTTTTTTTTATTTATTTATTTATTTATTTATTTATTTATTTCATTTTATTTAGTTTATTTTTTTTTTTTTTTATTTATTTTTTTTAAATTTATTTATTTATTATTAAAATCTTTTTTGCCATTCATTCTATTAAAAACAAATAATAATAATAACAAAAATAATTTTTTTAAATATGAAATCCTAGGATTTAACTGATATATCTATACTAACATTGTTACTATATTTACATCGCTCTGTTGCAGATTTCAGGAAATTGCAGGTGCTTTCGAGTTGGCTTTGGTTACCGGTTTAAATAAAGCAGGTGAGAAAAACATTAAATTTTAAATTTGAATAATTACATAACTGTTACAAAATAGAAATAATTTAACAAATTTTAAACATTTTTACCACAAAAATTTTCATTAAATATTTGATATAAAAGTTAATAAGGTAAATTAATCTAATCAAGGCATTCAAAATGTAAGATACAAAATAAATAAAATAAACGATTCAGTAATTCGAGGTGTAACAAGGTTGTTGTGTTGCTATGGAGACGTATTATTCTCACCCGTGTTTTTACCTGTAGAACCTTCCAGTGAGTTTCGACTGCTGTCCGCTGACATGCTGTGGGAGATGCTGGGGAGGGGCTGGGCGGAGGACGTGTTTCTCCCCTCCCTGGTGCACAGGTTCTGGAAACTTGATCTGCAGCTTCTGTCACGTTACACAACCTGGCTGGACGAGATTTACGAAGAAGAGGTATTTTTATTTTTATCTTTAATTTTAATATGTATATATATATATTTATTATTTTTATTTTATTTTATTTTTTTTTTATATCATGTATATATTTTTTTTGAAATGTAAATTTTTTTTTTTTTTTTTTTTACACGAATACTTTATTTTCATTTTTAACATGAATATTTTTTTATATTTTTTTTACATATATATTTTTTTTTATTATTAAAATGTATATATATTTTTTTTAATATATATTTTATTGTTATTTTTAATGTATATTTTCTTTTTATTTCTAACATGAATATTTTATTTTCATTTTTACCATAAATATTTTATTTTTAACAATATGTTTTATATTTATTTTATCTTTTAATATTTATATGAAAATCCTCATCTTTTAATATTTGTTTGAAAATCATTATCCTTTAATATTTGTTTGAAAATCATTGTCTTTTAATATTTTTATGAAAATTGTCATCTTTTAATATTTGTTTGAATATCTTTAGCTTTTAAAATCTTTATAAAAATTCTCATCTTTTAATAATTGTTTGAAAATCATTATTTTTTAATATTTGTTTGAAAATCTTTATCTTTTAATGTTATAAATCTTAGCAGACTAGTAAAGTTAGGTTTGAATATCAAAATGTTTTTAAAAAAATTTAGTTTGAGAAAACAACAACAACAAAACATCTGAAAAGTTCTGAAAATCGAGAACTGAAAAAAAAAAAACATTTTCTCTTTCAGAATGTGAGAAGAAAGGAAGCAGCGCAGGAGAAACCCACCAAACCAGCGGGCGTGGCAGGCAGCGGGGTGGGGACCCCGCCCAGATCTTTCTCACCTCAGCCACCAGAGAGTTCCTCAAACCCACCAATCACCATTGGCCAGATTGTGTGTCTGATCAGCGACTCGGCAAAACTGACGCAGATGGTAAAATTACAATTAATTACTTTGTGGAGGAGAGTGTTTGTTATTTTGATGGTAGATTGTGTTAAGAGGTGTTGTGTTGTAAAAAATTGACATAAAGGTAGATTTAAATCAATAATTTTATAGAGAGGAAGGGTGTAATAAAATCATCACAAATTATGTTAATTATTTGTTTTTATTGGGGGAAATGTTTAAATGTACAAGTTCAGTTATTTAGTTGTTGTTTTTTTTAATTAAAAAACAATGATTATGATAATGTATTAAGATGAATTATTTTAACAATTTTCATTTGTTTCATTGCTTTTTTATCTGAAATATACATTTTGTGAATTTTTTTGGGGGGGTTTATGGGGTTTTTTTTTTAATTAATATTTTTTTATGTTTTTCTTTTAAATAAATGTAAGTTGTATTGATCATTAAAGTGTGTAAACAATAATTTTAACTGTTTTTAAGTAAGATTAGTCAGTCTATTGCATGTTACCTCTAAAATATTTAATTATGTTTTTTTAAAATAAGTGTTTCTTGGGTTTAGCTATAGAGTGCAAATTGTAAACTAGTGTTTTTATTTTTGTTTTAAGTCAGTTTTACTAGAATGATAAGAAAATAAAATTAAAATCTTCAGCTTCCAGGTCTGTTTGACAAGACTGTGTTGCCACGGTTACACGAGGCTGAGATTCAGGAGTGCGATACTTTGAAAGGTTGGAGATGTTTACATTTATATTAGTATTTGTTGTAAAAAAAAATATATAGAGAAAGAGAATACACAGCAGGTTAAAGAGAATTTTTGGTGTGTTTATTCTGGGAAGGGTTTTGGGGTATGATTGGTGTGAGTGGGACATGTGTGCATGTTTGTGGTGGTATGGCATGGTTTGTTTGTGTGTGTTTGTACATGTGTTTGTGTGTGTATCCATATGGGTGTGTGTATGGGTATGTCTGAGTGGACTTCTGGGTGTAAATGTGCAGGGGTATGTAGGGGTGTGTTGTGGGAGTTGATGGGTGAAAGGAGATACAATGTCTATAACAAAACTGAGAGACTGCTGTATGAATGTCAGACAATAAATATAAGACTTGTTACATTAAACAATTTCTAAAACAATATTCAGACATTTTTCTTTTATTTAAATAACTTTCCAAGGAATAAGGAAGAGATGTATTTTGAATGAGTTGTTACCTGTGTTAAGGAAGAGTGTGATTTTGAATCAGTTGTTACCTGTGTTTAATTGTCTCAGTGACAGTATTTTGAATGAGTTGTTTACCTGTTTTAAGGAAGAGATGATTTTGAATCAGTTTGTTACCTGTGTTTAGATTGTCTCAGTGACAACAGGGAGGTGGATAGACTTACTAACCTACTAAGTTTGAGCAGTTTTAGTGGGTAACGTCATCACAACAGTGTTTCTAACTACCTGAAACAAGTGAGTTTACTTACTAATTCCAAGACTACTAACCTACTAACACAACAGAGAGGTGTGTTTACTTACTAACTTAGAACCAACAGAGAGGTGAGTTTACTTACTAACTTACTAACACAACAGAGAGGTGAGTTTACTTACTAACCTACTAACAAATTAATAAATGGAGGTATACTAACAGTAAAATGTATAGTGTAATTGTTTTCTTTCCATCAAAAATGTGTAGTTCATTCTAACACAACTAATTATTTAATTTTATTTATCAGTAATACATTCTTAAAATATTTAACATTTTTTAATTTCCCATCTTTATACAATTGATTATTCTTGTAATTTCTGGCATAGATATCCCTTTTGTCATAACAGAGTAATTATTTAAATCTGGTTAAACAAAACACTTTTTCTTTAATCTGAATAATAAATATCCAACAGCTCATTTTACATTACATTACTAGACAGCTATTTTATTTATTATTTTTTTTACAGAACCCAGAAAAACCATCCACATAACAGAGATTAATTTTCTGAAACCACTAACAAAATGTTTAATTATACTAACACAACTAAAATATTTAGGTCAGTTTTCTTTCCATTGAAAAAAGTGTCTACTAATTAGATTATTTTCCTTTTTTCAATTTCCCATCTTTCTTTTCTGCTCTAGCTTTTGTAAAATTGTAATTTCTGTTTATATCTTCGTTGAAAATATTTAAATTAAAATAAAACACTGTAATTTGATTAAATATCTCACATTTTACATTATTAGTAGACAGCTGTTTTTTTTTTTTTTTTTTTTGTTTACAGATAAGTTTTAAAAAATATTTTAATTTCTGAAACCATGAAAATGTTTATTTAATAAATATTTTATATAGTGAAAGTCTGCTAGTGCAAGTCTTTTCTGTGTGTACATATTTGTAAAAATATTCTATTAATAACACTGTATTTTTGTATATATAGTGATATGTATGTGACTGTTTCTGTGTGAGGTGTGTATGTAAATATATTAAAACAAAATTAAAGCTTTCATTAATCATGAAGAATAAGTAATTATTGAAGAATTCTATACTCCTATTTAAAAAAAAAAAATAGTAATAATATTTTTCTTAGTCAAATATTACATAAGGATGTGTTTTTTTGTTATGAATTTTAAAGACATAAATTAAAACTTTTATCAGAAATAAATACAAATTAGCATAATGATTTTTCAACATTATTAATGTTTATTTTGCGTCAGACATATTGCTTTTGTATAATGAAAATGAAAGACAAAACTAATTCAATCACTAGAAGTTTTTCTAAATCTACTTTATGTATATTCTGTTGTTTGTTTTCACTAAAGGTATTGTGGAGTGACATCTGAGGTTCTGACGTCAGTGAAGAAAATGGAGGATAGTTTAAAGCGATTGAAAAAAGCTCGTGGAAGTGAGAAATCGTCAGGGACACACGGAATGTCGGACGATGACAAGATTCGACAGCAGATTGTCATAGATATTTCTACATTCGGGAAAGAGGTGAGTTTGAGTAGTTTGTTATGAAAAAAATAATAAATAAATAAGAACAAAATAATTGTCTTCAATTTTGTTACAGTGCATAAATTTCATCTGAATGCGAAAAATTAGTTACTGTTAAAATATTTGTCAGTAAATATGGATGTAATCATTTTTTTATTTTATAGTAAGAGGTATTTTCAGATTTTAATTTTATATTTGTCATAAATAATGATTCACTTTTTAATTTTACAGATAGAAGGTATTTTCAGATTTTGGAATCATCAACCTATATTTGTCATAAATAATGTTAGTGGGTTTTTTTTTTTATACAGATAGACATTTTCAGATTTTGGAATCATCAACCTATAATTGACATAAATAATAATGTCATTTTTATTTTTGTTTACTGTAGAAGGTATTTCAGATTTTGGAATCGTAAGCCTGTATTTATCAGTAAATAATAATGTCATCTGATTTTTTTTTTCACAGATGGAGACATTTGGACTGAACCTGTTTCAAATAGAAGATTATAAAAAACTTGAACAATTGTCTGAAGAAGCAAAGGCAACAATTTCCTCATGAACAAGTTTTAGACTCAAAGGGACTTAACTACCATTTAGAAAATGAGGGGTGTTTCTTGGGAGAAAATAATTTTAAAATTTTATATTGTATTATATACTGGCAGTAAGAAAGTGGTACCATGGGTTAAAGTACATGTATTGTCTAAGAGGGATTTTATTTTGCCTTCTTAAAGAGCTGTCCTTTAGCATGCAAATGGTGATATTTATTCTTAAAAAAAATTGAGATAAAAAAGTTATTTTAATGAACTTAAAGGTTAATTCAGAAAGTTATGGGTGGTCTTTCCAATGGTAGCTTTATCATTAATATTTTTGTTTTTCACTGTACTATGCAAAACTGGTTACAGAAGACATTTGATGCAGAATATTTATCTTTGTTGAAGAATTATTTATGTTGTATTTTTATGTTGTTTATTGTTATGATGTAAATAAAAAGTGGGAACATTTGCTTTAACATTAAAGAAGTATTTGTTTTGTTTGTTTTACTGTTATTGTCTTTGTTAATATTTTTTGTGTGAGGTAAAATAAGAACTGGGAACATTTCTCTTAATAGTTTAGTATTAACCCGAATGGGAACATATTGATTCATGTGTCCTTAAATCCAGTGAATGTCCAAGCTGGTCAGTACTGGACACTGCAGAATTCTAGCCTGTCTCTTCATTAATATCTTAGACAATCATAATGATATGAGATGTACTGTTAGTAAACTGGGAAGTATCGGTAGTGAGATTTGATCCTGGAATCTTACAGTTGTCAGAACAGTGGACAGTTACACTAGATGTAAGCCTACTGCACACGAAAGAATCAGAATGGTGCAGATTTACACAAAATGTAAATTTACAATGCAAGAGAGGAAAATGGCTTACTCTTTGAATTACTTCAAGTTTATTACATTGTAGTTACATTTCAGGACAAGACAGCTGCATTTAAAGTAAATTTTTAACACAATGACATTAAAATTAATTATTAAAGCTGAGGTTATACATACCAATTACCAGTTCAAGAATACAACTGTTAATAAAGAACTGAAGTACTATTTACAGTAGGTGAAATGCAAATAAGAAAGAAAAAAGATCAAAATATTAACATTAGTTTACATTTTATTAAAATGTATTGCACAGGTCTGATAAATTAAGAATAAAATAAACATTTCCATTTGTTGTAGAAAATATATTTACACAAAACACCTTTAACAGATACAGTTAAACAAATGTATTTATGTAGATGATGCATTGAGAATCGTTTATTAAACAAAAAATAATTTACAAAGCATCTCTCCAAATGAAGGTTCTTTAACAACAGAATATTCTATTTTTATAGCACAGAAAAGGTTACTAAGGATTTCCCCTAAAAACTAACATAAATTGATGAGAAACTGATTCCTGCCAGTTTACAACTGTCTAAAACCTGCACATTAGTAACACCAACACCAACA
>CM022665.1:47539601-47599601 GCA_012295275.1 Chrysomallon squamiferum
GGAAACTATTGTTTTAAAAGCGTTTCAGTTTAAATAAAAGTAATAGCATGATCGTCAGTATTATAACAACAGCAACATCAACAAAAAGTATATAAAAAGATAAATAAATAAATAAATAAATAACCAATATTTTCAGCAGGAATTTCTAAGTGTATACTTTCATTTTTATTTATATATTTTTTTTTTTAAATTTTTGGTTCTATTTTATTTTTACACTCTTTGTAGCTTAATTAAAAATGAAAAATAAATGAAAGAACAAAGTTATTAGTTATGTCGCGTAAGATTATTGATTTTTGTCTTGAATTTTATTAGCTAACCTTCCATCTAATATAATATCCTGTTTTCAATAGTCATAATTCGTAACAGACAAATATGTCATATATTAAAGGTTTTTGATAGATCAAACACAGTTCACAGCTTAAAATTTAATTGTCAGATCCAGAATGCATCATGCAAACATACAACTTAAATACAGCCTGTGTTTGATTCTAACATACAACCTATATACAGCCTATGTTTGATTCTAACACACAACCTATATACAGCCTGTGTTTTATTCTAATATACAACCTATATACAGCCTGTGTTTTATTCTAATATACAACCTATATATAGCCTGTGTTTGATTCTAATATACAACCTATATACAGCCTGTGTTTGATTCTAACATACAACCTATATACAGCCTGTGTTTGATTCTAACACACAACCTATATACAGCCTGTGTTTGATTCTAACATACAACCTATATACAGCCTGTGTTTGATTCTAACATACAACCTATATGCCTTTGTTTGATTCTAACATACAACCTATACACAGCCTGTGTTTGATTCTAACATACAACCTATATACAGCCTTTGTTTGATTCTAATATACAGCCTATATACAGCCTGTTTCATTCTAACACACAACCTATTAACAGCCTGTGTTTCATTTTAACATGCAACCTATATGCAAGATGAGTTTTACATTTTATATTTGCTGTTGACAGACTTTGGCGTTAACATTAAACTTGAAGTGTAAACTGCAGACTTTAATACTTAACTTTTTTTTTTTTTTCTTTCTTCGTCGAACAAAAAGGTGTTCATATTTCTCTGCACACTGAATTTTTAATTTTTTTATTTATTTATTATTTTATTTTTTATTATTATTATTTTTTTTTTTTTTTTTTTTTTTTATTATTATTATTATTATTATTATTATTATTATTATTATTATTATTATTTTATTTTATTTATTTTTTTTTTTTTTTTTTTTTTGACTTTTGTGATTATTAAACACAGTTTGTGTTTGTAACATTCAGCAGTTCAAGATTCTAAAATACTGAAATTTGTCACTGTTGTCGTTGTAGGTTTTTGTAAGGACGTACATTTTATCTTTCCTTTCATTTACAATATTTTTCTTTTGGCACTTTTCTTTTATTTATTCATTCATTCATTCATTCATTCATTCATTCACTCATTTTATATTATTTTATTTTATTAATTTTAATTATTTTATTTTATTGATTTTATTGATTTTATTGATTTTATTAATTTTAATTTTCATTTTAATTTATTTATTTCATTATTACGGTTTTGTTGTTGTTGTTGGTTTCTCTCTCTTTTGTTCTAACACGTGGTGTTTTAGTAGTATAAACGACAAAAGAAAGTGTTAAAACAACAACACACTGAGAACAAAACTCATTTACTAATCCCTTCTGACATTTCTCTAACTCTAATGCTAACCTGTTTTACTGGAAATGCGGCTCAAACAGCTTGATACATCTAAACTTGATACATCTAAACTTGATACATCTAAACTTGATACATCTAAACTTGATACATCTAAACTTGATACATCTAAACCTGATCAGTTTTATCACTTCTAAATCATCGACAAAGGTGTTAAGTCATTCGCTGGACAATGTAATATGAACACATACAGAAAAACCTTTTTAGGCTTCTATTTTCGTTCGTAATCTTCCTGTTTTGGACAATAAACAACGTATGCAGACCTGGCTTTATTTTCTGTAAAGCTCTGGACGCGATGTAGTGAAAGCACTGACAGGACAGTGGTCAAAGAATAATAATAGCGTTAAAGACGTCGGCCATTTTGGACTAATCGTTTCTGTACAGAATTGGCCAGGATAAGAAAAATCGACCGCTTGCCTCTGGGGTCGTGCTAGGTGTCAGTCCGGTGTTAGTACGTTGTAAGTGATTTCTTCACTTCGCCACGCAACTCACAGATCTGCTGTTGTAACGTGTGTGTGTGTGTGTGTGTGTGTGTGAGAAGAAGTCGGCTCGGGCTGGTTTAAAATGCGTCACGACTTGCACGGGCTGTTGTTGATTTGTCCGTGCACGACTTCGCTTTCTCTGGCTGTGACGTTATCGCCGTTTCCATTGTTCGCGGAAAAATGAAAAAGTGAAATTTGAAACGAGCGACAAAATTTAAATGTCATTAAAAAAAAAAAAATGTGAATGATATATATTTTCTTTCTCTCGCTCTGTCGCTCTCTCTCTCTCACTGTGTGTTTGAACTTGAACTGGTGTTGCTAGACTAGGCTGGAATTTCGGGTTAACACGAAAAAGTCATTTACGGAATAAAATATTCAAAAAGAGAAAAGGAAAGAAAGGATAAGCAGGTTGAACTTTAAGGCAAATGAACAGATTTGAAATGTGAAAAAGGATTAGTTAAATTTTTAAATAGTTTTTAAAATTGTATTCTGTGATTTATCTTTGGTTTTTCTTTGCTGCTCTTTCGTTGGTGTCAAATTTGTCCCGAAAATGTAAGTATTTAGATATTTAGATAGATAAATAGACAGACATATATAGATATATAAATAGAGAGATATAGATAGGTAGAGAGATAGACAGACGGGCACTCAAACAGACAGACAGACAATCATAAACACAGAGATTCAGACAAATACAGAACATAATGATTAATGATCTATTATTGAGAATCATATTTATATTTTACTACAGAAGGATTTGAGATGAATTTAGATGTTGTAAAAATGTCGTGGATGAAAAGAGAAATTTACGATGCTGTTTTAAACGTCACTTAGTAGACGGTTATGAAATATCCAAGTTATGCAATGACGTAACAACCTTTAAAACCATATCCACCCATAGGTTTATTTTTGAGGACTTGAAAATTTATATTTGAAGTTTGTGTGTGTGTGTGTGTGTGTGTGTGTGTGTGTGTGTGTGTTTAAATATATCACTTTCATTTTGTGATAAATCTGTAACAATGTCCAAGCTGCAAAAATATTAATTAATTAATTAATAACATGTTTAAAATTGCAGCTTTAACAGAAGTCAAGTATCGTAAAAACACAAACATACTTACATATACATCTACTTTTATAGATACACACACAGTCATAAGCATTGTGCACACGCGTGTAATATAAATATACGCGCACACACACACACACACTAAGACACGTAAGCAAAAACATACACGAATACATTCATACACATATAAAACTTGTGTACGTTTAAACATACCCATGTATGTGTGTATGCATGCATGCATAAATATGTACTTGTGTGTGTCTGTGTTATATTGCTTTAAAATTATTAATAATGAACATTATACATTTTAACTGCATTATACATATTTACACACACACATTTATAAACACATAGATACACATCATTTAAAGATTTGAAAACAAAGTTGTTCTGTGTGATTTTCCTATGAAGCTTTAGATTGAATTTCTATTATTTGTTTTATTCTTTTTATTTTTTATTTTTTTTTTTTCAAGACTTGCGTGATAAATTGGTATGCTAGCTGACTAAAGTTAAATTTATGTGAAAAGTTTTTGAAAGTCAGAAATCACTGGCAGACTGCCAAATGTCAACTGTCGAGTTTAAAATGATTTAATTTCGTAACTTGAGAATCAGTCGATTTCTTCTTTTTTCTTTCTATTTCAGTATTATTATTATTATTATTATTATTATTATTATTATTTTATTTGTTTATTTTTTCAATTTTTTTTTTGTTTATTTTTCAATTTTTTTTTTTTTTTTTTATTATTATTTTTTTTTTTTTTTTTTGACAAAATTGGTATATACTATTTTACTAACAATTAAACATCTGAAAAATCTCAGAGAAAAATAACCTTCAAAACAATGCACATTAATAAGAGTCGTAAATAAAAAAAAAATAGCTAAGTCATGGAGTCTTTTAACACAGGACACTTTTTTTTTATCATATGCGTTCATAAATAACGCGCTGGTCTTTACATGAACAAGAGGAACGTGGAAAACGTCACTGAATATCACACGAACAAGCAAACAGGAATTTAATAATTTCAGAACTGGATCGCTGTAAATTACCAGATACTCGTTTTGTACTGAAATAACGAATAAAAACTTTTGTCGAATTTCAACACTGCCTGCTATAATAAAACACGACAACCTTCAAATAACCAGATTCATAATTTGCAGCAGCAAAAAAAAAAAAAAAAAAAATAGAAAACAAAAAAAAAACAGAAAAAAAAAAAAAATGGTGGTTTAAACCTCGTGCACTCGATGAACTGTTTTCTTCTCTTTTGATTTTTTGTGATTGTTTTTTTTTTTTTTTTTTTTTTTTTTTTAATTATTACTATTATTACTGGTGCAAGCAATATCATTTACACTCTTCAAGTCGGCCTACACAAAACACATTCATTTCCAAGTTTATAAATATTCATGTCAGAGTTATCAATATTCATATCAATATTCGTAACAAACAAAACTGATTTATGCCGTATTGATCTGCGAAGGTCAAAGTGTTGACAATGGGGAAGTCGGACACTCCCTGATAACAAAACAGGGCGGGTCCACACTGGAGTCCAGGGAGTTCTGAACACCCTCTTTCTTTATATCCAGCATTCTTCTTTCTTTCGTTTTTCTTTCTTTCTTTTTTCTTTCTTTCTTACATTCCAAACAGATTCGACTTATATTAGAAAAGACTGTCTCTCTCTTTCTCTCTCTTTCTCTGTATATACATATGTGTGTGTGTGTACATACATATATACAGATATACAGATATGATCAATAATTACATACGTACATATATATGCACATGTACACATATATATAATTATCTGTCTATCGCTTTATTATTCTCTCTCTCTCTCTCTCTCTCTCTCTCTCTCTCTCTCTCTCTCTCTCTCTCTGTCTCTCTCAGTCTATCTATATATAGATATATATTTATATGCGTGTACCCAGTAACAGTAACCTTGGACACGCCCTGAATTTAACGATTAATCTAGTTCAACGTTATCAGTTTTAAAACGTTCTTTTCATAAAGAAATTATATTTATACATTTAAAAGATCAAAGAGTTTATTTTTTTTTTTTTTTTTTTTTTTTTTTTTTTTTTTTTTTTTTTTTTTTTTTTTTTGACGTTTGACAAGGACTTGAAAAATTGAAAGGAATAATTTGGTATTAAATAGTTTGATTGAGTAAGGATTTGATAAGTGTTAATACAGTGGAAGTCTGTCGTGTATTTGCAGCAAGATTTTACCTTATGGCTTGTGTTGTGGTTTACAGTGGTATATGGTATGTTATTTTGTGTTGTGGTTTACAGTGGTATATGGTATGTTATTTTGTGTTGTGTCGTTCTTACGTTGGTAGAATGGTATTATGTCTAATATGACACAAGTTATCGTTGTGTGATGTGAAATTTTATCTAATATTGTGATATTTTGTCTAATGTGTTGTGTTGTATTTTGACTAAATTTGTGTTATGATATTTTGTCTAATGTTGTGGTGTGTTATGATATTTTGTCTAATGCTGTGTTATATTTTGTCTAATGTGTTTGATTATGGTATAATATTTTATCTAATGTATTATGGTATGTAATGTATTTTTGTCTGATGTGCTGTATTATGTTATGATATTTTGTCTAATGAAAATGTATGGTATGTGTATCATGGTTTATACTGGTATTGTATGATATATTGTATTATCGTATGTTATAACGATATGTGGTAAGTGTATGGTATTGTATAATCGTGGTTTTTTTTTTCACATGCAGTATTGTGTGGTGTATTTTGTGGTATTTTGTAATACGTAATGAAACATTATGGTCTGGTTTTGAAATATGTTTTTAATTCGAACTGTAGAATTTTCATATTTTTAACTGGTATATCTTTGCATAGATATATATTCTCGTTTCTATGGGTAGGTGCACATTAAAGATCTCTTACTGCTAGCAGTAGCCAAACAGTTGATAACCGTTTTTTATAGTCGCATGTTATCAAAGATTTTGTTATATTTTTGATACATGTGTAATATTAAAATATGTAGTGATTATATATACGTTTTTTTTTTTTACAACGACTGTGAATTTTCATTTTTATAATCATCCTTGACGTCATCGTCGATGTCATTATCATCATCAAATTATTATTATTTGAGTTAGTGGTTGGTGAGCGTGTCAGTGTTACTCTGTCATGTGACAGACAAACAGACGAACTGTTTTAATTAACTCTTGATTTTTTCTTTGTTTTATCGTTAAAAGATATTGCCTGAGAACTGCTTATTTATTTATCACAGTTATTATTATTATTATTATTATTATTATTATTTTGTTGTTGTTCGTTTTCTTCTTCTTCTTCTTCTTCTTCTTCTTCTTCTTATTATTATTATTATTATTATCGTTATCATCATCATCATCATCATCATTGTTTTTAATAAGCACGTTTGTCATTGTAATTTTTCTTATAAAATCACAAAAATAGTAAATGTATTTTTGTTTTTTTACTACAATCATAAATCTTTGCGTGGTTGTTTAATAAACACAGCATGGTTCTACAATTAGACTGTTTTCGGTTTGTAGCGTAGCAATATTTAGAAAAATGACGCAGAAACCGTTTTGCGGTAATAAAACGCCAGTGACAGAAAATAAACGTTCTGACATTAATAGCAGCGCTGTGGCCGAACCAGAGATTGTCGCCTTGGAAATGAACAACAGCGACTACAAGTGGCATTAACGGTATTAGGTCTGTGTTCCGTATTCTTTCCTACGTCAGTCAGTCATTATCATAAATATCGACAACTGGTGTACCGGTGATTCGGCATTCGCCGTGGAATCACGTGCCACATAACTTCTTAACAAACCGCAGCCCGCGCGCGCGCGCTTGGTAACCAAGGGTTACTTTGTACAGCAGACGAACAAAACAATTCGGCGTTGTTGTTTTTATGTTCTAGTGCAAACTGAAGGCAGATCTAACAAAAGACTGGCTTTGCTATAGCGGAATGCTCCAGTGAGTGGAACATGTTACCAATATGCAGCTGAATACCGAATCAAACGTATTTTAGTTACGATAATACAATGGGGCAAAATGAAAGCAGAAGAGAAATGAGAACAAGCGAATCAATAATAAATATGTTAATTAAACATATTTGTATTCATGCGCACGTACGCATACACAGGAGTTATTTTAAAATAAATAAAATTAAGCAGTGACAATGTCATTTCAGGTGCCCTGTACACTGGAGTCGTTGAAAGAAAATGTGTGTATAATTTGGACATAAATTATTTTAATACTGCAGATACAAACATATGATTTTTTTATTTAATAAAATGAGACTAGCGATTTTGTGATCTCAGTGGCTATTCATATTCAAATACTCTAAGAAAGTCGATTACAGTCGCATCTCGTACACTGAACAGCCAGTTCGTCTGCACTGGTGACCCAGTTACCATTTTGATTTTATAGGTTTTATTTGTATTAAGAATAACAGTTTCTGATTTCAACGTGAAACTTTCATTCAGATGTATTTTGAAATCGTGTCATTTAAAAAACATCAACAACTTCGTTATATACAATTACACATATAACTAAAGTTTTTTTTTTTTTTTTTTAAATATAATAAAAAAAAAAAAATTATTACGTCATATCGCATGTTATTTTAATATCGATGACGTCATATTCAATGCCGACATGATCACTTGATTTAACAAGCCAATGAAATTTTTGGTTTTATTGATTGAGTTAATTGTGAACGCTGTCCGAAGAGCTGACATAATTAAAAGTTTGGTTTAAGAAAATTCTGTTTAACAATCTAGTCCACCTGAACTGATGATGAAGACACACCTCAGACTGACGTCGACTGTGTTTTCGCTGACAGTACACAGGTTCATAACACAGAGAACCACGTGACAGCAGAGACATTTTCAGTTATAGTGCTCGACAAAAAGAAATTAAATAAAAGTGTGTAGCTGTTTACTTTTGGGATAAAAAAATAAGGTAAAATTTTTGAAAATTAAATTATAATAGATAATGTAAACATTTTCATTCAATATGTACCAGTGCTAACGGTACCACTTCTTTTCAGAACAGGTGAATCACCAACCTAAAAATGTTACGCTAATTTACTCAATGTTTAAAACCAGAATGAGGTCAAATCTCAGTATATTTTGTTATGTGAAATCCGAAAATAAAGGAAACCACGGAAATAGGTAAAAATGACAACTGAATGTTAAACAAAAATATCGTACAAAATGGACAACGGCTGATTAGCCTGAATAGACTACTTAAATAGAACATTTATACCTATCTTCTTTGTATTCTGCCTTGTATTTGACAAATAATTCCTGTATCCAGTGTTTAATATCCATTTGAAGTGAAGCTGTAGTCCTCGACCCTTGAAAATAACTAAACAATAATAACACTCAGGAACGATAACTCTAAATGACTTTTTTTTTTTTTTTTTTTCATCAGACGTCAACATCAAAACAATAGAAAAAATACAAATAGACAAACGACAAGTCTTACTCAGGAATGATCTCACGTTCATCTATCAGCTGAAACAGACCAAAAACATAATTTTTAATTCAGTTAAATCTGCCTCTCTTATGGTCATTGTAAAGTGGACACTTTGTTGAATACATGATGCAAATCTGATAAAGATGTCTGTTGATATATATTGTTACCTAAAGCTGACTTTTTTTCAAAAGGTTTAAAATTCCTACAGTCGGAGTTTTGATTTTTGACAACTTTGAAATGCAAGACATTTCTCGGTTCTTTTTTAGATCTCTAAAAAAAAAAACTTTTTTTTTTTTTTTAAATTAGTTTGTTTAAAATGTTATTATTGTTATCATCACTGTTATTAACTTTGTGCATGTGAATGTGTATGCGTGTAGTATGCTTTGTTTCTCTGTGTTTGTGTGTATGTCGTGTGTACATGTGCCTACATGTATATATGTATACCTCTGTCTATCTGTCTATCGATCTCTCTATTTCCTTATGTGTATTTTTTTTTTTTTTTTTAAATTAAAAATGATTTATTTATTTATTTATTTACTTACTTACTTTTTTATTATTTTTTATACTATTATTATTAAAGTTTGATTTGAATTTTTTATTTTACTCCGCTCTTGACAGAAATTTTTAATTATTAGAAAGATTTTATTTTTATCCACAGTCTTGGTTTCCTCTTTTAAAACTTGTTAACTTATTGACACTCGAAATCTCTGAGATCAGTAAAGATTTAAGAACGTGCTGGGGGGTATTAAGTAGGTGTGGGGAGAACAATAGAGGCGGGATTAAGTAAGCGTGGTGGAGTGTTTTCCCACTCTGTTTGTTTACATGTTGTTGCGGAGTTCTGAACACACTTCACGGGTTTCTTTCATCGCTTATCTTCCCGTCAAACGCTCCTTTTATCTCGTTTAATCTCGGTTTATCTCGCTGTTGAAAAGCGTTATCTTCGCTTTTCAGTTTTGTGCGCGATTAATCACAGAAAATGTGAAATGACAAAAACCTGTTAATCAGTCTGAATTGTGTGGGTTAATAATGTTCCTAGTGAGTCTCGCCTTGTTAAAATAAAAGTCTTGATAAAAGTCAGAATACGAAATATGTGCGTTCTTGAAACATACAGACACGTGAAGTTCAGCTACGTTATCATCCTCTGTGAATTTCGTATGTAATTGACGGAATAACGAGAGTTGGATATCACGTGACTGACACGTCAGACGCAAGGGTACGTTCTACTTAACTCGAGGAACTTGCTTACAAAAAAATTCTTAAATTGTACAGGGTTTGCAAAATGTTTTATCACTTAGTGGTCGAGGAGAGAATGTTAAGCAACGTATTTTAATAAAACGAACTTATATTTCACGTTTAATTTCTGTAATGTTTTTTTTATTTTTTTATTCTTCAGATGTCGTTTACAGCTCGCTAACGACTGACTGCACCTGCACACGCGAAGTCTTCGTTATGGACCGACGTCATCGAGGGGGTCGAATCCGACCCAGCAGAACGTCGTCGCCCACGACGGCGACGGAGAGGCGAATGAGGCGGAAGCGGGACCCGGGAGCGGACGAGATGATCCGATTCGTCCGAGAGTTCCAGCTGCAGAAGCAGCCCACGCTGCTCCGCCTCCAGAAGAGGGCGCCACTTCCCAGCATCGGGCAGGCGGCAGCAGCGCCCTCTGTGCTCGACTCCGGGTTCGACGAGCGGCTCGGGGACGAGGCGGGAAACGAGAACGAGGCTCTGCTGGACGACGAGGTGGCCGCCATTGAGAACAGCGCCGCGTCGCTGCGGACGAACGGGTACAAACTGACGACGTGCGACGACGACGTCTTTCGGAAGAAGAAGCCGCCGTCATGCAGGACGTTTCAGAGTTATCCCGCGAAGGCCGCGCTCCCGTTCAACTACGACAACGTGCTGCACTCGTACGGCAGACTGAACATCGGGCGCAAGAGCGAGCAGCCCCTCGTCCAGCTCCCTCCCATACAAAGAGACGATTTACCGGAACGCCCGACCGCGCCCTCGCCCAGCGTTACGCCTCCGCTGTCTGGCGAGGACTTAGACTCCACAGGGGAACCAGTCGATTTCATCGACCCCACTTAAAAACAGAGAGTTACAGTCGAGCCGGATTTAGGAACCAGTTTTAATTTTTTTTTTTTTTTTTTTTTTTAAATGTACGACCCCGCAATTCTAAGAGGCGAAGTTTAGTTGTTACCCATGTAGTTCTGTGTCAAAAACTCGTCAGACAGGATGACGTTCATCTTCTAATAGCCAATGACGTCCGCCTGTCTAAATCCGGCTCTGAATCAGTGACGTAAATCAAAATAACGTGACGTGTTTCGTTTGTGATGGACAGACTGTATGTTTGGTTATTTATAATTATTTCTCGATGTCGTTTTGTAAAAACATTACGTAACCGTTCTGTGCGTAATAATCACAGTTGATATCCGGTTAAAAAATTTATTTTATTTTATTTTATTTTATTTTATTTTATTGATTTATTTATTTATTTATTTAATATTTATTTATTTATTTATTTATTTTATTTTATTTTGTTTGTTTTGTTTTTTATTTTGTTTTACATTTATTCATTTTTATTTGTTTGTTTTGTTTGTTATTGTTTTACATTTATCTCATTTTTATTTATTTTTTATTTATTTTTTATTTATTTATTTAAAATACAACAATGTGCTGTATAGACATCTTAATCCAACGACGCATTTAAAAATATATATATATATATTTTTGATGTTCATTGACTTTTTTTAGTGAACTAAAAAATATACGTGATTGAGAATTAGCGACACAAAACACACACAGGACGTGCGGACGTTCAGACGTTTCAAGCTTTATTTTACATAACAGTGGCAGCCATTTTAGTGCTTCCCTTGTACACCAAGGTCAAAGGTCACAGCTCCCCCTGGTGGACTCTACTACCTCAGACACGTGTTCAGCGCCATTTTGAAATTCCACGGCAGCTCCTTGATGGAATGAGACAGAAATTTGTAAAAATTACAACAAAAAAAAAAAACAATAATAATAAAAAAAAGGTTGCTGAAATAAAATTTTCAATTTGTGTGTAAATGAGTTGATGGGTTTTATTATTATTATTATTATTATTATTATTATTATTATTATTATTATTATTATTATTATTATTATTATTTAGAAGTAGTAGTTTTTAGTGATAAAACATTTAATAGTTATTATTTCAGTTTATTTAAGTTTATCTAAACAAATAAATAAAAATATATTTCTTATTGTTCATGAACATCACATCGAATGTGGTCATGTATACAGTACACTCTACACGAGATATAAATATATAGATATATATATATATAATGTCACTAAAAGTTAATGACTTATTACATTAACATATTACTTTATTGTTAGCAAAGATTAGTGTTCATATAACAAAGTATTCTGGCTATACTTCTTTCTTTAATTTGAATTCGTAATTTTGTTTTATTTAATAAGTGTCTGTTATAATAATAATAATAATAATAATAATAGTAGCAATAATAACGATAACAATAATAACAATAGCAATAACAATAATAATGAAAGCAATAATAAAAATAACAAGTACAATAGTAATAATAATAATAATAACAATAACAATAATAATAATAAGAAGAAAAATAACAACAACAATAACAATAATAACAAAGGTATCGAACTATTTATCGGGTTTACAAAAACTGGCTATTTTTGAATTAGTCGCACTGTTGTTTTACTTGTGCCAGTTTAAATGAAAGGGTTGTTGTTCAGTGCAGGTGACGATCCTCTCACAGTAATTCATTAATCGTTTCAATGTACTCTCACTTTCATTTATCATCAGGTCTAAAAGACTAGCTGAATCGCATCTTGCCAGTAAAAAGCACATATTACGTTCAGATACATTAAGTGAATTAATAAAAATCGCAGAAGTGTATTGATTTGTATCTGCTAAACGGTTTCATTCTTTGTTATATTTCAGTGTTAATTTTATATTTTAAGAAAAGATTTTCCCTGTATTCAGAAACAAGAAAAACCCAGAAATCCGAGTCACCTCCCTGTCCTGATCTTTCTGAATTCAGTGACTCGGTGTCTGTAACAGTTTTAAAAAATCCGCAGCCGAAAATTCCAACACGACAAACTCTCGTCACAAAGATCGTTGTCCCTGTCTTAGTGCGTAATTCTGTTGTGACAACACAGTCGCGTGAAATGTCGTAGTGGCAGGTGTCGCCCACGTAATCGTTGCTGAGAGAACGTAAGAGGATTATCACGTGATCGATGGATCGGGGTAAAGATGTAAGATGATGACAGAAATGAATGGCCACGCTTTGGTTACGTCATTGGCCTCAACACCGGCAGGCACGGGGATCGCATCTTCGTACCGACGTAGATGAAGTATTAACTGAGGAGGTTGATGATGGTTATAAACTGAGATCTCTGTAACTTAACTTTACACTGGTATAAATAAAGAAAACTGATTTGTGAAATAAATGAACACGTCTGAATGGTTGTTACACACAAGCTTGTTAAATTGTTGATTCATCGAATGACTGAGCGAAGGTTGTTGTTGTTGTTGTTGTTGTTATTATTATTATGCTTAACAAAAAAAAAATACTCCAAAAAGGTCATACACACATATATACATATGTATATATACACAAGCATACGCATATATACATATACATTCATATATTATTATTATTATAATATATATATATGTCATTTAACTAGAAAGGTAATCGATCCTCTGATACGAAGGTTTAACCTGTATGATCGATCATACGAAAGAATTACACTATATTAATTATTAATTTAATTTTACACGCAGTCAAAGAATCTGCATTTTTTTTTAAAAAAGTTTTATTGTCAGAGTGTTGCTTAGAGATAGAGACAAAAAAAAAAAAAAAAAAAAAAAGGTGTAGTAATTCACACATCCCGACTTTGCGGGTTTCGAGATTTGATCCCACTATATATCACTCTTAAACCAAAGTTTTAACCACAGCGCCACGCTGACTGACGTCATACATATTTAATACGTCTATTTTAAAACAGTGAGACGCGTGTTCTGGTGAAAGACGGGAAACTGAGGTAATTATCACCAGAGGCAATTCTTTGTCCGCTCAAATTAAACTGTAGATGCTGTTCCTTTGTTTGCGTTGTTGTCAGTGCCGTTGTTTTGTGCACTTTTAAGTCTTATAAATAAATAAATAAGATGGAAATATTTCCATGTGATAAAAAGATTTATCTGAATACTGCCGCTTATTTCAATAGCGTAAAGAATATGCACAAAAATCCTACTTAGACTGAGTTGTGTCATTATTTTTATTTTATTATATTTTAATTATAATTATTATGATTATTATGATTATTATTATTATTATTATTAAGTTAAAGCATAATAAATAAGTAAGTAAATAAATACATATGTACGTATACACACACACAATCCTGGATGAGTGAGTGTTTACAAATCTTCACAAAATCTTTGTTAAATTAACGACGTACCGGTTGGAAAAATCATATATATATATATATATATAACGGCGTACCGGTTGGTTAACAAATCTTCACAATATCTTTGTTAAATTAACGGCGTACCGGTTGGAAAGATATATATATATATACACACACACACACACATACACACACACATACACATTCCTGTATGAGTGAGTGTTAACAAATCTTCACAATATCTTTGTTAAATTAACGGCGTACTGGTTGGAAAGACATATATATATATATACACACACACACAGAGGTGTAACAAACACGTTTGACTTCGAGATCCAGCGTGACTCAGGTATGTTTAATAACACCGACTACAAACACCTCGCTTTGATTAAAAAATGAAATCACGATACGAGGCTAATGCAGCAGGTGTAACGGGGTGGGGTGGGGTGGGGGGTGGGATCTAAGTAAACAAAACTGGTGGGGGGGTAGAAAGCCGACAACCAGGGACGTGAAAAAGCAGACATATTGAATTGTTTGGCGAATTTAGATACAACTGAAGAAATCAAATCAAAAATAATATTTCTTGGTGCAGAAGTCGCTGTTTTTAAATGAATGAAAATAAATTTTTGATTCATGCCCTTCCCTCAATTTCCGCCCCTGCTATGTTCAATACTTTGATTTCTTCAAGGAACTCAAGACTCGAAAGTGAAAGAAAATTCTAGAAAAACGTGGCATCCAGGTAGCTAATTAAACCAGGTAGTCCTATCTAATTACCTGCAATCTTAATTAGCTCACATAAACATAATCAGTGTTAACAAAAGTCTCGTTAAAGAAAAAAAAAATGAAATTTCGTTAGCGGTTTTAAGAAATGTTGATTAAATAGATTTTAATTTATATCGAATGAGATTAATCATAATAATATTGCGTCAGAAAGATTTAATGTTTATTATCAACAACAACAAAAACAACAAAAAATAAAATAAAATAATAATAATAATAACACTGATTTATAAAACATAACGACTTTGACAGAAAATGAAAACAGCGAGATGTGTAAATGAACGTGACCTATATAAACACTGTATTATTAAACTTTATAATTAACAAAGATTTTTCATAGCAACAGTTTGTAAAATAAACGTTATTAACTCACCTCTTGATTATTAGTAGTAATTCACTGACGGTGTTATTTATATACGATATGACGTCACAAGTCCATACGAAAGAAATATAAACAACGTTATAGCACAGTAGAAATATGTAAAAAAAATTCTACTGTAAATTGCTTTAGATTATCCATGAATTATCACAGTCGCTTTATGGCATCAAAATTATATTTTTTATTACTAGAAAATGATTGTCTCTAAAATTATTAAAATAATAATAATTTAGACGTATACAATATGATTTTAGTTTATTTGTTCACATTGCTTCATATGAACTTTGCCCTGGACTTAGTGAAAAAACAAAAAAGAAAACATTAAAACAATTAGTAACAAACTTTAGAATATTTATTTCTATGAAATAACTAAAAACACAATAAACAAAATGGTTCTGTAGTGATATATATTTTATTAATTTCAAATACAATTATGCGGACATGAAATAAATACATACTTTACTAAGTGTCAGAACAAAACAGATTGCCCTGACAGAAAAAGGTTAACTTGAGGTATATGTGTTCTGACTTGTTCTGTATATATGTATATATATACACAAGAAGTATATAATAATTATTTGATAAAGACAAATACAGTTAAAACAGTAATAATAATAATAATAATAATAATAATAATAATAGTAGTAGTAGTAGTAGTAGTAGTAGTTGTTGTATTAGTAGTAGTAGTAGTAATAGTAGTAATAATAATAATAGTAGTAGTAGTAGTAATAGTAGTAGCAGTAGTAGTAATAATAATAATAATAGTAGTAGTAGTAATAATAGTATAGTAGAATAATAATCGTAATTATAATAATAATAGTAGTAGTAGCAGTAGTAGTAGTAATAATAATAATAACAATAGTAATCATAATTAAAATAATCATAGTAACAATAATAATATACAATATATATTTGTGTATATGTGTGTGTATCGATAAACTCATATATATATACATATATGTGTGTGTGTATGTGTGTGTATGTGTGAATGTGTGTGTGTACGTATATATTGCTACTATGTAACTATCTACATACCTATACAGGTAGACATATATATAAAAAATGGTTATCGTATTATGATTTTGACTTTTGAAAACATTGGTTAACACAGTTTTAAATATTTCTACTTCAACGTCATCTCGAGCACCACGATAATGACGTCGCCCACGTCAGCATTATGTATTTATCACAGTGCTAAGAGTTACTAAAGTACGCTCGACATGGACATATATCTCGTCAGCTTTCACAACATGTGTGCTCGTTTCAAAACACTTTATGTTTTAACAGCTACATTGTCATTCTGTTAAAACTGACATTGTTACACTAATTTAATAATAATAATAATAATAATAATAGCAGTAGTAGTAGTAGTAGTAGTAGCAGTAGTAGTAATAGTAGTAATAGTAGTAGTAGTAGTAGTAATAGTAATGGTAGAAGTAGCAGTAGTAATAATAATAATGACAGTAGTAGTAGTAGTGGTAGTAATGGTTGTGGTAATGGTAACAGTAGTAATAGTAATATAAGAACAACAATAAAACTAACAATAATAATAATAATTATTATTATTATTATTATTATTATAACCGTAATGAAGACTGACAAGGCTGACCGACTGTGAAAAGACTGAATTGACGTCACCGTACTTCAATTAACAACGTACTTAGTCAAAACCCAGAAACAGTCGTAAGTAACGATAACAGTATCGAATTTCAGACGTTGGAGGCGACAGAAGCCAAGTGAAGCGAGGTAAAACGTAAATAATACTCTGAACAACACACTGCTTGTGTTAAACACAGACAGACCAGGTTTCTTAGCGCGCAGTTTTAATGTGTGGATTTGTTTAATAAAAATTAATTATGTTATATTGTTTGTATCTGTGTTTCTGTGTTTAGGTATTTGTGTTTGTTTATGTATTTTGTGTGTGTATGTATATGTGTGTTTATTTATTATGTGTATATGTATGTACATATATGTGTATTTATGTATGTATGTATGTGTGTGTATATATGTGTATGTATATATAAATATGTGTATGTATATCTGTCGTGAGTATGTCGGTATGCATGGATATTTGTGTATTTTTGTATGTATGTTTCTGTATGTGTGTTGTGTGATTGTTATGTAAATATGTATATAAATGTGCTCCTATATGTCTGTTTGTTTGTCTATGTATGTGGTGTGTATAGGTATACAAGCCATTTGTCACAGTATTTACTCTTTTTTTTTAAATCAGAAAACACTACAGATTATTTTGTCATAGCATTGATCTGTATCAGTAAAAACAACTCTAACCCCGTTTGAATGAAAGAAAACAAACAAACAAAAAACAGTCTAACGTCTTACAATAAAATTATATCAACGATTGTCTTCGCTATCACAGATGATTTTCAAATTGATCATACATTTAGTAATTAATTAATTAATTTAAGGCAAGCATAGGTTTTTTTCTTTCTTTAGAATTTTAATAAAATATATACTGAAAGTACGAAGTATAATTATTATGATAAGAAGAAGAAATAAAATTTCTACAACATAATAATTCAAAATGATGTCAATAATAATAATAATAATAATAATAATAATAATAATAATAATAATAATAATAATAGTAATAAGAAGAAGAAGAAGAAGAAGAAGAAATTAAGATATATTTTACAACAGTTTAATTAAATTTGATGTTTGCATTGGTTCTGAAAAAATAAAATCGTAGTTAATCACATTTGGATGAAAATGGAGTTTAACAAATTTTACTTTACCTAAATCTACAATAAATATACAAAACTGTTATCTATTTTCTTACTTTTGTTTGTTTACTCTTCTTCTTTCTATTTCTGTTTTTTTTTTTTTCCTTTTTCTTTTTTTTTTAACTGAAAAGTGATTTTCTGGATCTGTTCAGATCAGTGTGTCATGGAATATGTTTCTACGTCTGCACTCACCATTGCACTTGTAAAAAAATGTCGAGTTGTGTTTCTCTGCTTTGGTTTTCTCCCACACAGAACAGAAAAGTCTGAGGTATTTTTTTGATTTTTACACAAGTCTTCCACGTCACATACGTTTATTACGTCACATTTGTTGAATACGTCACATAGGTTGATTATGTCACTTATGTTCATTACGTCAAACCCGCTTATTACGTGACATCATAATGGTTATTACGTCATACACACGCCTCTTTCCCGACGCACACGAGATCTCTGTCTGGCAAAGTTTTTTTCACAGTTTCCAGAGGCGGCAGCTTCATCACCGCTACCGGATGTGACCTCTCGCTGATTGTGTTTAGAGTTGTCTGCCCTGACGAACGCAGGAGCTCTCCTATCTGTTTCTGTTTTCTCGGCCGAGAGGGCGGCATGGGGCGGACAACTCTGGACAGGGACGGGTGATCTTGCTGCACGTGCAGGGGGTGGTTGTCCACGGACAGGAACCGCCCGGGGAGACTGGAGCACTTTGTTGGATCGGGTACCGAACTTGCCTCTCTCGTTAAACGACGTCGTTCTGTTCACTATGCCCACGGCGTCTGGCTTCCACGTCTCCGTCGTGACGTAGCCGTGCGGCTTGTCGGACGTCGTCGCGTCGCCCGACCGCTTGTGAAGCGAGGCGTCCACGTGACCGGAGACGATGGCGTAGGCGAGGCGCGAACTCTCGAGCCTGCCGCACTCGCTGAAGTCGGACGTGTCGACGCCGTAGACGCCGGTGCGTCGGAACAGCGGGTCTCCCTTCGCCGACGTGATCCGCAGCCTCTGCTTGTTCATCTCCTCGTCGTACACGCGGGGACTGCGCGGCATCCCGAGCGAGCTGTCCAGCAGAAGATGGCCGCGCTTGTTTCTCATTGAGAGGCTCGACATGCTGGACTTCGGCCTCGAGGAGCTCGCCGAGCGGACTCCGTGAAACTCCGCCACGTCCGACTCGCCGGAGATCTGGCTCCCCCGGAACGAAACGCTCCGCTTCGAAACGGAGGCGCTGACCTGCGAGTCACGTGACGCTGGGACGCGCGCGCCGTCTCTGTACACGCTGACCTGAGAATTGGAATCGTCGTCGGAGAAGTCGTCGTGGTCGAGGTCGTTGTAGAAACCCATCGACGTCTTAGACCGTCCGCCTCGCTGCTTTCTCAGGTCCAGGCACTGGGCCAGTTTCTTCTCCGTCTCGTGAACAGACGCGTCACTTCCGGCTGTACTCCAGTTGTCGTCGTCGTCTGCGTTTTTGTCTGCGTTGTCGTCGACCAGAGCGCACTCGCGGAAGCGGTGATTGAGTTCGTCCTGGTCTCTCAGCAGCCGCAGAATCTGCTGAGCTTTCGATTTGCGGAAACCTTTGTTGAGTTCAGACAGAAACTTCTCCGCTCTCGTTCCGTTCTTGGGTTCCGTGTTTTTCACGTTACCATCCGCCATGTTATCCATGTTTGAAGTTTTTTTTTTTATTATTATTATTATTATTTATGTTTTTCCTCAGTTAGAAACAACAGAATCTTCTGTTACAGCTGTGTTTGTAAAATAATCCACACAATGTTTTTGGGTTTTAAAAAAAAAAGACGAAGTAAAAAAAATAAAAGAACCAACAATTAATGAACCGTTACAAACGTGATCCTACTTAATCTCGCGTTTCTACTACGTTAATCACAAAACCTTTGCCACGCTTCATTTCACACTCGGCAGAACGATCTGGGCAGGCATTAGAAGAACGAGTTGTGTGTAATGCACGGTTTGTCGTGTAAACTAATGTTTTACATGTAATTACTTTCGTCTTTGATGTAATTCCTCCTTTGTCACCGACACAGTCACAAACACACGTCGATTTCCCATGCTGACTGCAATAACAATAACAATAATAATAATAACTAATAATAATAATAATAATAATAATAATAATAATAATAATAATAATAATGCAGTTTTCCTTCCAATCTAGAAAGCCGAACTGAAATCCGAATTAATTAACACACAATACCTGCGAGGTAGTTAATTCTCTCTGTCCTGACACAAACACTCGTACAATCGAACAACTCCATGTTTTTTGTAGTTCAGCAGCGACGACAACAACAACAACAACAACAAACTACAAAGCACTCGTGTTTTTTTTTCGTTTTTTTTTTTTTTATCAAACAAACGTCTGCTCGCCCGTTTCACAATCGCGCCAAACAGTTGAGCTATTGTGCCGGTCGCCGGAGAGTTAGTTATCGAGTCGCTATGGAGCGGCGCGTACACACAAAGTCAGTCTATACGTGAACTGTGTCGCGCAGGAACCACGGAGATACACGATCTGAGTCGAATCAGGCCGCGTCTTACACACACACAGCAGCCGTCCAGGCGTGTAGTAATCCAGTAATCTCGCTTAAACCAGAAACACGCGTTATCCCACTGTAGGCAGGATCAGTCCTTGAAGACACATTTAAAAAAAAAAAAACACGGGCGGGGCTAGGGGTGGGGGAGCTTGAACCAGAATGGCGGGTCTAGGGGGTGGGGTTATTCAACCAGGATATCCACCACCAACCACCACCACCATTTTTATTTCATACCGATTTTATTTCTGTTTTGTAATAAATTGTTATATCCATTTTATTCAGAATTTTTCTTCCAGATCTTCTTAGTAATGATGTCGTCCCCGTTGTTTGGAAATTCTGTGTCCGTCTGGTTTCCCGGGGGTGGGGGTGTTGTTGTAAATTGATTTGGCTTTGCAGATTCAGGAAATTCTGCGTTTGTGAAGAGAACGTAACTGTTACAAAATAACAAAAATACGAAATTAAAAAACAGCAGTTATCAGTCCGTTTAATGTAACCGACACGTGTGTGTGTGTGTGTGTGTGTGTGTGTGTGTGTGTGTGTGTTTAATGAAATATATTTTAATGTATTTATTATTAAACAGATAAATGAAGGAAAAGAAAAATGAAAACCTCACTAGTTTTGTTTTATAAGAAAAAATAATTACTGTTATTTACTTACTTACCCATCTGTTTATTTAGTTATTTATTTACTTTCTTATTTATCTATTCATTTATTCATTCATTCATTCAATCATTTATTCATTATTTTAGTTGTATATAAAACATGATGTACATTATGAGCCTACCTAATCAAAATCATGAAAATGTTCACTTATGTTTTTGTTTTTGTTTTTTATATTATCTATCTTGAAAACACATCTTGAAATATCACAAACTTTCAATATTCTAATTAAGTTTGCCATTTTTAATATTAGTGGATTTTTTTCTTTAAAGAAAATATTTCCACGTTTTCTAATAAAGTCGAGTTCGATTCCGAGTGAATTCATTTGTTTTATAAAGTCTGGCATTAGAAATCAGTAACCATGGAAGCAGTGTTGTTTGAACGTTTACATTTTATTTAGTTTCTTTAGTTTGTGTATTGTTCGTGTTAAGTTTGTGACTGATGTTGTCAGTGGCGTGGGTTTATTTCAGGATCGAACCCCGCTGATTTACTTACCGTGTAGTTTACTGATCTGTTTTTGTGTATCAATTTCTGTGCACGCTATATATATATTTTGTTTCTACTGCTACTAATACTACTACTGCAACTACTACAATTACCACTATAATTGTTATGAACACCTTCACTTTATTCTTATTGTGTTATTGTTTTTCTTCTTCTTTTTTTTCTTCTTCTTCTTATTATTATTATTATTATTATTATTATTATTATTATTATTATTATTATTATTATTATTATCTTCTTTCTGTATGTATTAAAGTTTTTATGTATTCTTCTCTATCATTATTTATGAAAATGGTGCATGCATGGACATGCGCATACATGCTAAAGTTAATAAATCGAAAGTCAAATATTTCTTTTAGAAAATACAATTTTCTTAATTACACTTTTCAAATCTCGCATTGAGAGACAGACAGAAAATGCCTGCCAATTTCTTAATCATGTTTACAGAATTAAGCTTAAGAATTACGTCATAATCTTTCACATTTAATACTCTTACCTAAGTGATATTAAGACTAAAGAGTTCTTTATCTACAACAACAACAAAAAAGTGGCAGGTTAATATTTAACGACAATCCAGAAGCATGTACGGCAGTCAGTGTGACGTCATTAAATATACATCGGCTTGTCAAAAAAAAAAAAAATAATAATAATAGTAATCAAAAAATGAATGTCGTCTGCGTTTCGTGCTGTCCTCAGAAAGAAAGAAAGAAAATATCAAAGTCCAAACAAGAACAAAATATTATTATAGATAAACATGGTTACTAGACAGAATCAAATCAATAACAAAATGTATTAGCAGACATAAAATTTGTACGTCTGCGTCAAATGTAGATAGGACTCTCTCTCTTGTGAAAACGAGGTTATGTGTGTCTGCATGTTGCTATGTTTTGTCATGTTTACTTCGTGAAATTATCTAAGGAGAAAGCAACATCACTCTACTGTAGATAAAAATAATAATAATAATAATAATAATAATAATAATAATAAATAAATAATAATAAAATAATAATAATAATAAATAAATTATTATATAATAATAATAATATTATTATAACGGGAAAATTATGTCTAGATAATTGACATATGAGTATATTATTATTTTGAAGGATATTAATTCTTAAAATTGATATTCAATCAAGACATGGGGAAAAAATGTACATGTGTGTATTGTAATTTGAAGGATATTAATTGTTAAATCATGTGATATTCAATGTGTGTGACATGTGTGAATGTGTGTGTGTGTGTGTGTGTGTGTGTGTGTGTGTGTGTATGTGTGTGTGTGTACGTGTGTTAGTATGTATGTTAGCATATACACAACTGTGCTAATTAAAGAAATGTTTTTAATAATTACCAATAAAACCGGTTAATTAAAAGAAAACAAAGTACAGCAAATGAATTAAATAATTATATATTTCAGTACTTTTTTTCTTATATAAATATTTCTTCATATACTTCCATTATATAAACATGATACCATATCTAAAACTTATTTCACATAAACACTGTTTTGTTTGACTAAGATCAAATATATTCTTTTACAATAAACATCTTTTATATATATAAAAATGTCCAGACACGTTTAAACAGAATATCTTTCAGAAAAAAAGAATAAAAACAAAACAAACAAACAAACAAACAAAAAACTTACAACAAAATAAATGTAAATCTGTTAAGATATAATTTGACGAACAAATAAATTATGATGATAAAAATAATCGGAGGTATGAAATAACATCTAAAGGATTATATATAAAGGGTTATATCACGTTTTTCTCTCGTTCACAAATATCAGTTAAAAATTAATCACTTTTCATTATTGCTTTCACAAAACATTTCACATTTTAAGTCATTTATTATCGCCAAAACGACACGAAATTCTCATAAAACGGCCATATTGTTTTCAAACCAGCACAGATGAAATGTGAGGTGCTAAAACAAGAAAGATCTGTTACACAATACAACGAATATCAGTGTTTGCTAATTATAAAGTTTTCTGTACTCATGATATCAGATATAACAAAGAAAAATAAATAAATAAATAATTGATATATGCATGTGTGTGTGTGTGTAATTGTAATTCTTTCTAATTAGCAAAGATTAGTTCTGCATAACCACAAAGGTATTAATCGTATTTATACTTTAACTAAATCGCAAAATGAAGTGAAACTGAAAGTAAATTATAACGGAACATCAAATCGTTTTTAAGCTAACAAATGAGTCACTGGTGAATAATATGTAATAATATGTAACTAACAAATAACATTGATGAATGAAGGCTGCATATGTATGTCATATTCTCTACATTAAAAAAATAAATAAATAAATATAATAATAATAATAATAATAATAATAATAATAATAATAATTCAAATTAACAACAATCACACAACATGTTAATATTAGCGAATTTAAAAATAAACCAACAACAATAAAAAAAAAAATTGTACACGAATTATTAAACTCTGGAACAAAGAAACTGATGACAATAAAAGTAATGAATATCTTCACACACACACACACACACACAGACACACACACACACACACAGACACAAACACAAAACAATTTGCTCACAGTTATCACAACAGTTATGGCACTAGGAGGCTGTCTTTTCCAGTTTTAATACAAAAATCTAAATTTGAATTGAAACGAAAAATAATATATATGTATATATATATTTTTTTTCTTCCCGTATTTACGAAAACATCCACATAAGACCATGTTTTTCTTTCTAGGAGTTAAGTCATTTCAGCAAGGTGAGTTGATTACGTCACTCGAACTCATTGGAAATGTTAGTTGCCGTTTTCATCAAACGACCTTTGACCTCTGAACTGAGGTGAGATAGAATTACTATGACGTAAAGATGAACGATAGCGTTTCTCTATTTTCTCGCGTTCACGTTCTTTCCACGAGCTGAAAGTTGCTTCGTGTTTCTTCTTCCACTCTGCCAGAGACGGCGTCTTCGACTCTATCAGTTTCCGATCATTGACGAGCGCCTCTTTTTGCCGTTCGTTAAATTTCGACTCTCTTCGGATGTGCATGTCGACTTCTTTTTGTTTTTCCGATAGTTGTTTTTCTTGGATGGAATTTCTGTGCAGACTTTTTAACTCTCTGTCAACACTGGACGACTGAAGCACATTTCTTGACATTTTCACAAGACTAAGAGTTGAGGTAGATAATCGAATCCTTATCTTCACAGAATAATAATAATAAAAATAAGTTTAAAAACTGAGGTAGAGATATTCCAGACTTTTCTTTCACAGAATACTGTTATTCGTCACATGTGCGTTAATACTGAAGTCACATTAATTAAAAATGACTGGATCTTCGAAAAATTATTTTTCGTTTTTATCCAACTCGGTTCAGATAGGTGTTCATTAGCAGACGTTTTCTTATCAGTGAATCATAGACATAAAAAAAAAATACTAGTATCGTCTGCTGAACAGAAGTTTTATTTGTGAAACATATGTCTCGGTGTAATAAATAAATAAGTTGTTTGTTTGAGGGGTCAGTCTATTTTGGGAAAGAATAAACAAATTTAATGGTTTATGTTAATCCACATTAAAATATAAAAATGTTTTTCAGTGTCGGTGAGGTTGTGTGTAACAAATGGGTTTTTTTTGTTTGTGTTTTTTTTTTTTTCTTCTTGTCTGAGAACTAAGAGAAAGTTTTACGGGAACACACACTTTCAAGTGTTTAGTTCGAGTTGCTTGTTGTTTACGTGTGAATGGCTTCGTCAGAACTGTTTGTCAGTGTGTGACATCTAACAATCCACCATACAGCTGTGACAGAAAGATTTATATGTTTGTTTAAGACTATAAAAAGTGTTTCTTTTCTTTCGTTTTTACTTTTTTATAATGTTATTTTTTTCTGATCTCATTGGCATACTGACTGAAATCTTTGATTGCTACGCTTCAGCGTGTGTCATAAACAGTGAAACGTTTCTTTTCATCTTGAATGACGTATTTATTTTTTATACGTCTGCTCTTCCCCCCAGTCCTCTGTAGCTCTGGCAGACGTCAGTGTTGTTTTTTTTTGTTTTTTTATTGTCCGACCCCCGCAGTATGTTTTCTGTGAGGGGATGGTGGTCTGTTTGTAGTTGACCCGTCCTTGTAAGAGTTCTAGAGTGTGTGTGGTTCTTTTGTCCTGATCATTGAGAAATGGTTTAATCTCTGTTCATTGATTTATGTTGTGAAAAATGACAATTTGGTTTATGTTCCTTATTTTTTTATTTTGTTTTTCGAGTACGTAAACCTTATTTTGTTAAAACAAGCCGGTTAATTATTCATAGACTCGAAAATAAACACACGCATATAGATAAATAAATATACAGAATCACGTACATATATGCAATCACACCCTGACAGATATACATACATATATATATATATATATATATATATATATATACACACGCACATACATATATACACACACATGCACATAAAGACATACATACATACATATACACACATACATATGTACATACGTATATACACACAAAAAGTAGACATACACACATAAAAAGGTATTACAAATACATAGATACAACAAACACAGACATAATTACATACACTCATGCAGTATAAAACATTTTGCAAATTTACACGCATACAAAGCACACACATATTAAGAGCATTCAGAAACGTGTGCGTGCGTGCCTGCGTGTATGTGATAAATTTCTTCAGTTTCGGTCACTGACCTAAAATATAACGTTTGGGGACGGAACTAATTTTGCTTTGATACATTACTTGTTACTTACATGTATATATGTGTATACACATACATACACACACACACACATAGATACACATACTCATACTCACAAATATACAACAGTCAGAGAGACATTTGTATTGTTTTTTTTTACTTAATATATTACACAGAAATAAGAAAAAGAAGAAAACGATAATGAAGATCACGATAAAACAATACCACTGAAGAAAAATAATTAGGAAAGAAGAAATAAAATTGCATCAGTAAGATCGTCATGGAAGTGAATGAAAATGAGAAAACAGTGAGAATTACACTCAGTTTATTTTCACAACACATTTTTACTGTTTAACTGACGAGAAAGCCTCGGCCCAGTTCATCATCGGGTTCCCACGTAAAAGTGCTCGTGCCCGTATAAAACGCTTTTCCCACCACCTCCACGATCACGGACTTGTAGCCACCATAGGTTATCTCCTTGACAGCAGTTCCGGTGAAAACGTCATCAGTTGTTGCGCTCCTGAACTTGCGAACTTGGTGTAGTGAAATGAGATGTTTGTGATACTGGAGCGACTCGAGCTGTTACACCTGAACCTGTAGGTGCTCTGTCCACCTGCAAATCATTAATACAAAAATGTCGGCGCTTGCTTTGATGTCAGTCCATAATTTGTCAGTAGTATTATGAGTATATAGTCAATAACTAATTCATTATTCATTGTATAATGACATTTTGAAAACCTATATTGGATAAAAGTAAAATAATAATAATAATAATAATAATAACGAAGGAACTTCGGTTCTTTGATCTAAATCGAATTTTACTGTATTAGTCCCAGTGTATTTTCCATGTATATCTTAACTATAACAATTAATATTATATTAAATCCGAAAACAAAGTATATCGTTACTTCATTTTAAATTTATAAAAATATTTAGTGATTATAATAAACAGTGAGTTATGTAATGTAGCCTTATCTGAGGTATTATCAAAACGAACTAATCTCGTAAACAAATGTTATGTCATCAAGCAACAGATAAGGACAAATCTCATTTACTAATATAATTAATACTCATTTACATTATAAATATAAAACATAAAATGAAATAACTGCAGTATATGAACAATGAATTATCGTATCTAATTATGTTTGTTCATCGATTATGATGAACATTAAACCAATAACTTTTACATCAAAAAATTTCTACAGTAATTAAATAATACAGATTTTTAAACTAATACCCTTTACATTGAAAAAATTTCTACAGTAACTAAATAATACAGATTTTTAAACTAATAACCTTTACATTAAAAAACTTTCTACAGTAATTAAATAACACAGATTTTTAAACTAATAACCTTTACGTTAAAAAAAACAACATTTCTACCGTAATTAAATAACACAGATTTAACACCCACCCACCCACATGAAATACGCGTGATATGTGACGTTTCTCAACGAACCTGTCTGTCTGCAAACACACAGATGTTAGCTGTGGCTTCTTCTGAAAATTCGTCGCGTCCGTCAGTCACTATTGTCCCGTACAGAAAGGCGAGGTCAGAGCTGTCTGGGTGAGAGACTGGAACCCGATCTCTCACTGCCGCTACCAACAACAAGACAACATCTTTAAACATCATGTGTCTTCACTTAATATCACTGCTTTACAGACAAAACAACAGTTTCACTTTCAAAGAATAAAATTACGTTTTTTAAAAGCAATGTTAAACTTAAAGCATCGCATTAAGATTGAGGTTTCGTACTCAGAAATAAATAAGGAGATATTGACTACTCTGCTTTATCTTTTCTCTCTGTTTTTCTAACATTAACATATTATTTATTAATAACCTAGCTTTCTTTGTAATATGACTGAAATAAATAGAATTTGAGAAGTCTGCGGGTATAAGTCTGTATTCGTTTTTTTAACTGTTAGCCGATTTATAATATAAATCTAAGAGGTTTTTTTATTTTATTTTTTATTTTTAATTTAATTTAATTTTATTTTATTTTATTTTATTTTATTTTATTTTATTTTATTTTATTTTATTTATTTTTTTTGTCAGTAAAATGGTATTTTCTAAAAGGAAAGTTGATGATAACGTCGTCCATGATGTCGACAATGAGGCATCATCGTGATCACGATTATTTTCATGACAGTTTTTGTTTCTTTTACAACATAACGCCGTTACCTAATGTAGGAAGGGAGATAACCGCATTATGACCACACCACTACTGTTTAAAAAAAAAAAAAAAAAAAAAAAAAAAAATAAACATACACGTCACAGCATCAGCTGCGTCGACGACAGCCCTCACTGTTGCCGTCTCCAGATTTAAACCAAGATTTTCCGCTGGCACAAGAGCGTAAAAAGCGCCGCCATAACTGATGTCCAGTTTGACCTTGCCGTAACCTTCAACCTCAACTTCAACGTCTTTTGTTTAAATGAAAACAAAATTAAACAAAATGTATATGGAGTTATATATCTGCCGATTTTTGTGAGAATAAAGATAAATAGTTAATCAGATGAATTTAATTTGAGCAATGGGACTTCGGAATTCAGCATTTGCAGGTAAATTTTAATTGCTTTTTAAATTCACATCATGGATAAATAATAATAATAATAATAATAATAATAATAATAATAATAATAATAAATAAATAAATAAATAAATAAATAAATAAATAAATAAATAAATAAATAAATTAAATAAATAAATAAATAAATAAATGATGATGATGATATACTGTTAGTTCATCAGATGAGACATATAATGATATCAAACTTATTCTTTTTTTATAATCAACGTTTTTAATCTATCAGGGTTTTTATTATAATTATTTTATAATGTCACAACTGTATTTTAAACAACAAGTTATCGTAACTCGTTCTGATAACACTATTCTTAAATAAAGACTTCTGACTATAAGCCCGGTGTTACTGTGTACTGTGTAATAACAAAATACTGTGATGTTATTCACCTGTTTTCAGAACGAAGGCTGGGACGCTGTGAAACCGGACTGAGCCGGATTTCTTCCCGTCAAACTTGACGAACGCCCGCACCAGGCCGCACGGACACTGAATCCGGACCTCGGTTTCCGGACACGTCAAACTTTTCACCAGCTTTTTGTCCACGGCGTACCTGCCTAGAGCGATGATGGCGTGGCCGCACATGGTGCTGTAACCTTCGTTGTGCATGAAGACGACGCCGATGTCGGCATCAGGAATGTCCGGTGTCACCAGCAGCGCTCCGTACATGTCAAAGTGACCCCGAGGTTCGAACATGACAAACTTCCGGTATCTATCCAGGTGCGTTCGAACGTAATTTCGCTTCTCCAGAACCGTCGAACCTTCAGGTTGGGGGAAACCTGACTCGATTATCCGAAGAGGTTCGCCCCCGGTGTGCATCTCCGTCGTGTGGATGACGATCTCGTCGTTTAAGTCCACCGTCTTCTCCATGGACGTTTTCTGTGACGTAAGACGCACGAGTTTGGAAGGTGAACTAGATAGTGTTGTGTTGTTTTCCCTCTTTTTTCTTTTCTCCTGTAACAACACGTACATGCCAGAATCATACTTAAGGATTTTATACACGAACGATAGCGACTTCAAACGGAATATTATAAAGACTAAAAGCATTTTTTTTTTTTTTTGTATTATCCTAAAATGTCATGCTATTTAACGTAATCAGCCAGTCACATAACAACGTACAGTTCAGCACCAGCAACATAAATTATGATTTATTACAGAATATATCTATGCCCCTTTGAAAAATAATAAATTACTTAAGTCTATCTGTGACAATACAAATTATTATTATTATTATTATTATTATTATTATTTAGTTTGAAGGATCCATTATTTTTAGTAACAAGTATTATTTTATAAAACATGAAAGCCGCCATTTTAAATCTTCACAACAGTTGTGACGTCATCGTATACTGATACCAATCTTTTATGACAGCTAATGAAAAAGGTAGAACAAATGGGGTTCGCCTTATACGAGATGACGTCACGATTACAGAAAAATGGCGGCGCCTTGATAACTGTTCTTATCACCTAAGATACATTTTAATTAATATAATAATATGATACAGACAATTTTAACTTAATATTTTAGAACTAAAGATAGATTTTAAATAAACAAAGCGCATATATTTTTTCGTTGGTCTATGCGGCAAAATAATAATAATAATGATAATAACAACAACAACAACGACAACAACAATAATAATAGTAGCATATCGTTATGGTTTGTTCCATTTTTAGCTATAGATTTTGCACCTTCCATCTACACTACAAATAAATGGGAAATATCTGCTATCACCAGCCCCTCATTGATGTATTTTTATTTGTGTGTGTGTGTGTGTGTGTGTGTGTGAGAGAGAGAGAGAGAGAGAGAGAGAGAGAGAGAGAGAGAGAGAGAGAGAGAGAGAGAGAGAGAGAGAGAGAGAGAGAGAGAGAGAGATTTTATTTCCGGACTTATCCAAGAAATAACATATTTTAAATACCAGTAGACCGGAAATCGTTCAAATAAAGCTGAGCTGGCAGTTACGATTCAGATCTAGCATACAGCAGTTTTACGAAATAACAATCGTATTTTAATTTAACTTTCTTCAAATTCAGTGGTCCTAGTGAAAAAGATAGGTCACGGATCGATAGGCAGTATTTACACGTTCAGTCAGCAATTCCCGTGAATTTTGTCACACTGTTAAACGATCAGAAGAAATTGCGTGTTGTGTTGCCTCTATACTCACGTGCACTGTCAAAGATAAATTAAGTGATTAATGTATCTCGTACATTATCAGTTACCTTTAAAAATAGGGCGTGTTTACGACAATCCGGTGTAGCGTTAGATAAGGACTTCCAACATAGAAGGTCAGATGAATCACTATGAGCATGCGCGAAAGTGGTGGGTTAATGTCAACACTATATATCTGTAATGACTAAAATTTAGAGGAGAAGCCCGAAATATTTTTCATATGCACGACATTTTAATGGGCACAAAAATACTGCCAGACGTTGTATCAGTTTTCTGATAATTCATGTGATTTTGTTATTCTGATTATATCATAATAAATAAATAAATAAATAAATAAATAATAATAATAATAATAATAATAATAATAATAATAATAATAAAAAGTTCCGATATTAATTTATAGTTCTTATACAATTATTAAATTTATACGAGGATTATTTATTATACTTGGTTCCAGTTGTGAACGCTTCAATACATTTAAATGTATATTTACTTCATACTTAATTTCTTCAGCTAAACTCTCAATATACGTGTAATGCACAAAACTATTCAGATACAACATTGAAGTTTATGTGTTTTTATTTTTATTATATGAGGTCAATTAGAATAAAATAAAGATTATGGTCGTGCCAAATGTTGCGGAAATGACGTTTTTTCACATCATTTGTACAACGAGAATTGATCTGCATTCGGAGCGTTTCGTAATTTATAGGAAATTTCCATTAGTGACAGGGAATAGCTTTCTGAGATATTTCGACATGTTTATTTGAAAAGAGTGAATCTGAGTTCACGACGATGAAAAATCACACTGATATAAAATATTTCCACAAAAAGTTAAGAACGACAATTCTTCATTATCATCCAATGTGACGCGAGTTATCCTTATCCAAATAAAAAAACAATAAAAGTTAAATTTAAACAATTCGATTACAAAAAAGTTTACAGTATGTTTAGCAAGTACACAGCAGACGATATCAGTTCTGATATAATTTATCGTGATATGGTATGCGATATCTTTATGAAATTTTATCATTTATTTAAAATATTGTGTTGTCTTTTATTCATTTCAATTTTTGTAATGATTATCGTAAGTAAACTGGGTTTTTTTACATGAAGGTCAGAGTTAAAAGTGAAGATGTTGATCATCTCAAAAGTCTACATGGATCTCAGCTGTCTGACAAACGTCTGTGAAAAGACAGTGAACACACATGTTCCTAAGGCTTTCAAGTTGTAATAAATTTGCTTTCTTTTAATATATGGTGTCATAAAATTTATTAAAACTGAACACATAATATATTTGATCAATAGCAGACATCATACACAAATACATTTTACCATTTAATATTTTAAAAACTTTTATGCATCTGATAGCTCTTTCAGAATGCACACAATGTTTTGCTATTTTCTTTGTTGAAAATACATCTTGCTCATGCATTTGTGATCCTGATCTTGCAAATGGCGGAATATTTAATCTAAGTCCTGTTTCTTCAACTTTCTTTTTAAACTCGAAACCTTTATCACTATAGGGACCATCCTGTTTGTTAAGATAACTGATTTCAACAAGTTGTTTAATGGTAGACTGAGGACCACTTTTTATACATATATCTTTGTCAGACATTGAACCACCAAACAACACAGAACTAAATATAATGAAGCGTCTGGGATCTACAGCTGCCAGTGACTTCAGGCTGTCAGTAGATTTGTAGTTGCTGTATATTTAGGACTGGGCTTACAGTGGAGAGGTTTTTTTAAATTTTAATTTCTGTGCAGTCAGCTGTAACAGAAGTATTAGGAAGCTCCTCCTTACAGTCATCAGACATGTTTTCATATAAAATATCAAATACTGACTTCTCCAAACCTTAGAAACATACAGTCGACCCAAGAATTGAAAATTATACCTGCCACTTGCTGAGTAAGGCCAAGTCTGTGTCCTGAGTGTGGCAAATCTAAAATTATTCCTCAGCTTACACAGAGTAAGAAATAACAGGTTATCTAAAGAGAAGCTGTTTATTAGGGAAAGATTCCCTTTCCCAATGCATGTTAAACTTTAAAGGACAAATATCACAAATGGGTACAAGAAATTTAAATATGTCATAAAATGACTCTGTATCAAAACCAGTATAATATTTATAAAGTTTTTCATCTTCAGCTACAATGTCAACTGAAAAACTAACCGTTTTCTTTCTGGACAGCAGTTCACATTCTTTCTGATTCTCCATTAACTTCCTCTTTTTATCAACGTGGTCCAGACAACATTTTGTCATTCCTCTCTTCAGTAATGAATTTTCAATGACCAAGGACATGAAATCCATTGGTTCAACCCCTGAAACATGAAAAAAAAGCTGTTTTGTGAATTAAACATATAAACACACATTATCATTTCATAAATATATATATATATTGGTTAATTTTACCTTGCAAAATAGAGGGAGAAAAATCCTTCAAAATAACTTCACTATAAATAATTGTTCTCTAACACATCTCTGACTGTGTACATGTTTTAGTTTTACTACATTTAATGCAGTATTAATTTTTTTTAAATTGTTTTTGTTATTTCAGGCATATTTGGAAATGTGTGTGGAAATCTGGAAAAAGCATGTGCTCTCTCTAGTTTCTGTCTAGAAAATACTGATGTACTGGATCTGAAAGAACACCACATGCAGTGTTCTCAAGTTCAGGGCCAGCTATTGGTGTCTGGTGCTCATTTTTGTGACTCTGTGGTGTTCACAAGAAAGATTATTTCCAGAACTGTTTCTATTTCAACATGTGAAACCACTGTTAATTCAGTGCCGAATTTTATTACTTACAAACTTAATATTACTAATCTAGTAAATGTACTTTTTAAGTGTGAGGTATTTTTTTCCATGTTTATGTGTGTGTCTGTTTGTGTTGTGTGCAAGTAAAATAGGAAGGGGATCACCATTGTTTATCTCACAGTATATGGTATACTTGCATGCAGGGAAAAAAGTGTAGGTTTATGTTGTTCTGTGCGTACAGATCCATTTTTTTTATATACGTTTATTCTTACAGTTTGAATCTGTTTGGCTGGACGCACATATCAAATTGTTCTTCACTTCTTTGGTGATGTCATCTTCAACATTTTCATTCTTCACACACAGAACAGCATCTTGTCTGAAACAGAACAATACATATACTAAACTACATATCCCTTGTTCTCAGTGTTAATTTTGGCACATTTAAAATGTGGATAAATGCAACAATTAGCGTTAATTCAATTAAATAACAAGAAGAAATAGGCTTGTACCTATTACATACTATCAGTAAATAAAATTAACTGTTAATTAAATACTACAAACAAGGTTAAAAGTTTGTTTACAAATAATCTGGTTGACTGGATGTAGCACTTGTCAAATTGTTCTTTATTTCTTTTGTGACATCATCTTCAACATTTTCATTCTTCACACACAGAACAGTATCTTGTCTAAAACAGAACAATAAATATACTAAACTGCACATTCCTTGTTGTCCATGTTAATCATAGCACATTAAAAATATGGCCATGAAAAGTGTGAATTAATAAAAAAAAATGGCACATTTAAAATGTGCAAAATGCAGCAGTTAGTATTAATTTAAATAAATAACAAGAAGAAATAGGCTTGTACCTATTACATACTATCAATAAATATAATTAGCAACCTGTTAATTAAATACTACAAACACGGTTAAAAGCTTTGTTTACAAATAATCTGGTTGACTGGATGCAGAATGAGTCAAATTGTTCTTTATTTCTTTGGTGACATCATCTTCAACATTTTCATTCTTCACACACAGAACAGCATCTGGTCTAAAACAGAAGAATAAATATACTAAACTAAGTATCCGTTGTCCTTGTTAATAAAAAACATTAATTTAAATAAATGAAGCAAAAAAAACTATTTAATTAAATAACAATGTATTACCATGCATCTATTACATAGTATCAATAAATATAATTAGCAAACTATTAATTAAATACTACAAACAAGGTTAAAAATGTGTTTACAAATAATCTGATTGACTGCATGTGGCACATGTCAAATTGTTCTTTATTTCTTTGGTGACATCTTCTTCAACATTTTCATTCTTCACACACAGAACAGCATCTTGTCTAAAACAGAATAATACATATACTAAACTGCACATCCCTTGTTCTCCTTGTTAATCATAGCACATTAAAAAATGTGGATAAATGAATATAAAACATGGCACATTTAGAATACTGCAAAATTTAATTACATAACAAGAAGAAATAGGCTTGTACCATGTATTACCATGCATCTATTACATAGTATCAGTAAATATAAATAGCAAACTATTAATTAAATACTACAAACAAGGTTTAAAATTTGTTTACAAATAATGTGGTTGACTGGATGTAGCACTTGTCAAATTGTTCTTTATTTCTTTGGTGACTTCATCTTCAACATTTTCATTCTTCACACACAGAACATCTTCTTGTCTAAAACAGAATAATAAATATATAAAACTAGCATATCCCTTGTTTTCAGTGTTAATCGTAGCACATAAAAAACATGGCCATGAAAAGACTGAATAAAAAAAAATATATGTTAAAATGCTGCAGTTAGTATTAATTTAATTAAATAAAGAAGAAATAGGCTTGTACCTATTACATACTATCAATAAATATAATTAGCAAACTGTTAATCAAATACTACAAACATGGTTAAAAGCTTTGTTTACAAATAATCTGGTTGACTGGATTCAGCATGTGTCAAATTGTTCTTCACTTCTTTGGTGACATCATCTTCAACATTTTCATTCTCTGCATCTAGACTAAAAGAAAAAGTGCAACAAATATACAAAATTCCATATTCCTTGTTTTTAGTGTTAATCAAAGCACATTTAAAAACATTGACACTGAATTAAAAAATGGCACATTTAAAATGTGTTGAAAAATGCAGCAGTTAGTATTAATTTAATAATAAGAAGATACAGGCTTGTACCTATTACATTATTATCAGTAAATATAATTAGCAAACTGTTAATCAAATACTACAAACAAAGTTAAAAGCTTTGTTTACAAATAATCTGTTTGACTGGATACAGCATGTGTTAAATTGTTCTTCACTTCTTTGGAAACATCATCTTGTCTGAAAGAAAAAATGCAATAAATATACAAAACTGCATATCCCTTGTTTTCAGTGTTATCATAGCACATTAAAAACAATGCCATGAACAGACTGAAATAAAAAAATATATATGCTAAAATGCTGCAGTTAGTATTAATTTAAATAAATAACAAGAAGAAATAGGCTTGTACCATGTAGTCCTGTATCTATAAATATAATTAGCAAGCTGTTCATTAAATACTATAAACAACATTAAAAGCTTAGTTTACGATGCAACACATTTGTAATAACAAACAAATCTATTACACTTTAAAAATATTACTCTAATAAGATCGAAGAAAGAGTTAGTGGAACATTCTTCAATGAAATATTCTTACACATTGCAGCAAATTAAGATTAGATTACTTATGCAGTGAAGAAGACTTGTTCAGATATAAGAAGATTAAAGTTGAACACGTTTGAAACCAAAGCTGAACTAATTGAACCCTACGTCTGAGTGTCCACATACAACTTTTTTCTTTTTGGGGGTGGCTTCCTCGTCAGCTGTGAGTGGGAAGTGAACTTGCTTGCAGGTAATGGATCTGGATATAACTCTGTTGGTCCAGTCTTGTCTACAAAATGCTGAAAAAAAAAAATATATATATAGTAGGATATCATTTTTAAATAAATATTTCCACTACCAACATGTACGTATCGATGTATCTATAGCTACCATTTCTAGTTTAGAGGCATGTAGTTCAAACTAAATTTATTCTGGCAATAATGACTAACGTAATTTTTTATTTTTTTTTATTTTTTATTTTTTATAAATATACGTTTTGTAAGTAGAACTTTCAGTATTATGTTCCTTGTAATTTTATGTTTAATGTTGTAAAACACATGTTTGTTTTGATCTAATATTGGATGGTAATCAAATACTATTTCGTCATCATATTTTTTTTTTTTTTTTTTTTATTATTATTTTTTTTTTAAATTTTAAAACTTTAAACGATAATTATATTGACCGATAACTGGTCCCATGAAGCAATAATACGTTCGAATTTATGGTCGGAGAATTTAAAATTTCGTACCTTTGTACAAACATATCTATTCGAGTTTATTTTCGATGGATTCAGCTGTTCGTATGGCCTTCCGCATAAAGCGATCCACTTGAGGCATTTTCGTAAATTGGTTTTTGGCTTTGGAAAAGGCACGAATTTTACACCAACTATTCGTTCCGGATACCGATCATCGCTGTTACACTGACCGTAGCTACATCTCTTTACCATGATTGTGCTGCAGCTTCCGCTCACGTTGAATAACAAAAAAAAAAAGATTCTTTATTGTCTAAGTACTTGTTTGTCTAAGGTAATGGCCGACAAACGATGATGCGCGCATGCTCGTTTGTCATTGGTCAATAGTAGTTGTCAATCATGAATGGCGAAGGGGTCAATTGTTCACTGATATTAATAATGTAACTATCATTATTATAAACTACATAAATAATAAACTAAATAATAGTAGCTGAACTGATGTTATTCTTTGTTTTGTTGCTGTCACTGTAAATTGTATAATTGCGAATTTCCATGTAAACATTTTATATAGCGTGCTAACGTGATAATCAAACTGAAATTTGCTGTTTTCCCGAGAGACGGTATTCGTATTATATTGTATGTGATAACAAAATTAATATCCATAACAATGACACGTTTGTACCTGGGGGAATGATAAACAGAGATTTTACAATCTTTATAATGATTTATAAAGCTGCCATGACCCGTTTGTTAGTTCTGTTATTACTAAAAGCAGTGCATTATTTTGACGTTGGTATTTTGTAGACTGGTTAAAAGTTAACACTTTACGTAACGTTACATAAATAATTCGGTATCGGTTTTCTTCTGCGGAAATAGCAGATTTCATCAGAGACTTGATAATTCGCCAGTGCCGACACAACAACATAATTACGTTAAACGCAGACGATTTTCTTTCCCAAAGGAATTGAGCGTACTGTGGGCGTGTTGCCAAAGCCAGATTAACAAGAGAAAACAATACGCTGATGGTTCTATCTGACGGCCGGGTAGTGGTATTGAAAAGTTGTGACGTCGATAAAAGTATTGCTGTACTTCTACGTTAGACTCGGGTTAACAAAGTCGAGTACATTCACCCGAAGTGCACTCTTCATTCAACAGATCATTATTTACACGTACATATTGTTTGTAAATAAGTAGAATATTCACCGAAAGTACACACTTTACTCAATAAGCATTATTTACATATATATATATTATTTGTTAATAGGATGTCTATACTAAACAGTAACGAAAACCATATGGATACAGCAGTTTTGCACTGAATAAACCTTCACTCAATACTGAGCTATTTTCCCATTCCATCTCTTATCATTAACGGACTTCTTTTTTTCTGAAAGTTTTTGCTTTTGTCCAGGAGAAAAGGAAACATGTATAAGCATCATACACTGTAAGAAAAGTGAATGATGTAGGTGAACCAAACATCTTCTCATAAATACATAAAAATAATTATACACCTTGTACTTACTCAAAATATAAATTAGATGCCATTAAACAATTATTTTTTGCTACAGTTTGATTAATAATTAAAACTGTTTTGTTTAGTAAAATTCAATATATAAACCTAATATATATTTTTTGACAATTAACCAAGATCAAACAATATTGATTCAAATCTGCTGAAAGAAGTATTGTTAACTAAATCACGTTTGCCATTTACTAAGATATTAAAATTAATAACATATTAATTTTATACTCAGGTTATTATGCATTTAAAAAATATACATATATACGAGACAATGGATTCTTTCAACTGAATTAATTAAGTCTTTACAGATAATCAATTTAAAAATCAGAACTATATGTATAGAAAATGTACATCCCAATTTTTAAATAATAATTTAGTTGTTGTCTACTTGATAAAACTGAATATTGACTAGGTCTTCACTTGAACATTTATTTCCCAGTTTTATCAACATCTTTATTTGTTGTTTATAAAATAGATTAATTCACACATACCAGACACTGTTCATATTACATTACAGTATAATAAAAAGAAAATGCTGCCAAGTTGAAAAATCGTTGTTGCATGTGTGTGAAAGATAGAGTCTTTATTTATTTATCTTATACTTACACATTTTATTTTTCAGGACGTAATAATTTATCACTCACTGCATTCTGTATAACATTTCTTTTTCTCTCCTGTTTCAGTATTATGCAGTACTGTGTATGAGTTAATCACACACAAGTAGTCACTCACACACACACACACACACACACACATCCACAAATCACACAAATGCAGGATTCTGTACGTTAATCACACACACACACACACACCTGTGTAGCCTAAATAAAAAACATGCACACATCCATAGACACACACACATGTAGCCTAAATACAAACACACACACACCTGTGTAGCCTAAATACAAACACACATCCATAGACACACAATGTAGCCTAAATACACGCACACATCCATAGACACACACACATGTAGCCTAAATACATACACACAAACACACACACACCCATACACACACACACATGTAGCCTAAATACAAACACATCCATAGACACACACACATGTAGCCCTAAAAATACACACACATCCATAGACACACACACATGTAGCCTAAATACAAACACACACATCCATAGACACACTGTACATGTAGCCTAAATACACACACACACATCCATAGACACACACACATGTAGCCTAAATACACACACACATCCATAGACACACACACATGTAGCCTAAATACACGCACACATCCATAGACACACACACATGTAGCCTAAATACAAACACACACATCCATAGACACACACACATGTAGCCTAAATACACGCACACATCCATAGACACACACACATGTAGCCTAAATACACGACACATCCATACACACATTACAAACACATCCACACACACACACTGTGTAGCCTAAATACAAAACACACACCTGTGTAGCCTAAATACAAAAACACACAAACACACACACATGTAGCCTAAATACAAACACACACCTGTAGCCTAAATACACAGCCTAAAACACACATGTAGCCTAATTACAAACACAGCCTAAATACAAACACACACACACACATCCACACACACACATACATGTAGCCACACAAAACACATACATTCTGTATCAAACACACACACAACACACATGTGTAGCCTAAATACACACACACACACACACACACACACAAATGCAGCACCAACAAACATACAAGACACAAAAAACACCAAAAACATAAAATTTAAAAAACAAAAAAAAAAAATAAAAATAAGCAAGAACAACAAACAACAAGAACAAGCTTTCAACCCTTTATTGAAAAGACAATAAAAACAATATTGGTAATCTGGAGTACCAAACGAGACAGACAACATCTATCCATGTGAAAAACTGCTGGAATGGACTCCACCGCTGAGGTAAGATTAACATGTGTCACAAGTAGGAGGTTACCTCTAAAAACCAAGTATCACGAAGGAAACAGCATTTCTACATGGGCTAAGTGAGTGAGTAAAACGGAGGAAGAATTCTAACTGGAAAAACAAAAAAGTAGTGCAATAAAACACTCTTTTAATTACTGTAAAATAAAATAAAAATAAATATATATATATATATATATATATATATATTGTTCGCTAAAAAAAAAGGGGGGAATTAAAATAAATAAAAACTGAAAAATGCAAATAAAGAGTGCAATATGATTTTTGTATGAGTTTGTAAATATTTTGTGTTAAATAAAACAAATAAAAAGAGTATATCACTTATAAGAACATTGCAGTTGTTTTTTGTTTTTGTTTTGTTTTTCCTTTAATTTTTATATTTATTGTTCGTTAAATAAATAAAACGAACCAAAATAGGAAATCATTTTTAGTAACATTGGAGTTTTTCCTTTGTTTCTTTTTTTTTTTTTTTTTTCTAATTACATAAATATTGTGGCAATAAATTAATAAAAATCAAACAAAAACAGTATATCACATTTAATAACATTGCAACATTTTATAAAAAAAGTGGAACTTTTTCTTCTCCATTCTTTAATAAAAATTTACATTTTACTTTCTTTTTTTTTAAGTTAAAATTTTCTTTATAAACTGAAACCTTTCAAAAAAATACTGAAATTCATTAAAATATCGTAAGTTAAACCGGTTTATAAAAACCTGCAGATACTTCATTGTGGTTATACCTCTTAGATTTCTCATATATTCAGTTTTCTGTTGTATTTATATATTATACTGAACTGTCTATTACTGTACTCTATATAAAACTGAATGCATTGTATTGTTATGGGACTTCACTAGGCATGATTGATTGTCTAATAATAAAAAAAAAAAAAAACATGGATTTCACCTTCTTATCTTGACCAAGCTGAACATAAAAAAAAAAAAAAAAAAAATTCACAAGTTTAAAAAAGAGAGTTATTCAGGCGTGTATATATATAAAATAAAATAAAAAAAAAAAAAAACCCATTTCCAATTGAGCTTAAAAATGCTTAAAATGTCAAAAAAAAACAACATAAAATTTGATTATGAAAAAATTAAAATGATCAAAATAATGGGATATTGCTGGATCTTGCACTACTAACAGTAAATATTATTCTAAAATATTGTAAAGAGTTTTAAATATAATGTCTTAAATATACCTAATAAATATTACTCTAAATAGCTTGAGAAAAAAAAGTATGTATGTACTAACAAGATGTCAATGTAAATGATGTGGAAAATTTTATATATATATATATATGTATGCACTAACAAATATTAACCTCAAATTTGTAATCTGAGAGAAAGGAAAAAACGGTACTAATAGTAAATATTATTCTAAAATGTTGTTGAGAGCCTTTAAACTACATATTATTAATCTAAACGGTTTGCGAATATTAAAAGTATTTATGAATATCAATCTTAAAAATAATTAAACCGTATTAACATTTCTATATAAATACTAAGAGAAAAGGTTGAAAAAAAAGAAAAAAAAGAAAAAGAAAAAAGAAAGAAATACACACAAGAACAAGAGATCAAAGAATATTATTATTATTATTTCGGACTCGAGTAAACTAAGTAAAATTTATATACTGTCATGGGACATAAATGGTAAAGCAATAATGGTAACAAATAAAAACAACAAACAAAACAAAACAAAATAAATAAATAAATAAACAGATTAATAAACAACATGGACAGATTGTGAATGTACATTACAAATGTCATACCCTTTCCTCCTGGTTTAACAAAACTCCGGGATTCACACAAAGGTAAAAAATCCCAGGTGTAATCCCAGAATTCAACCAGTTTAACTTTCTACAGAGATCAAGCAGGGCAGTAAGATCATGATCATGTGTCTGAGGCACCATGAAGGAACCCAGGCTTTTTAAAAAATAAAAAAAAACTCACACAGAGAGAGAGAGAGAGTTATTTACAAATTAGCGAGTAAAAAAAATAACATACACCATCATCATCATCATCTGAAAGGTCATAAAACATTTAAAAATTAAAAACTTTCTAAAACGTAAAGAGACGATTCAAATATGTTAAAAAAACATATATATATATATATATATATACTAACAGTAAAATAATGTATAATACTGTGTAATCAGAATGCATGTAAAATTCCCAAGTTCAACAAAGAAATAATTAATTTAAAAAAAGAAAGAAAAGAAAGAGAAGCAAATATACAGTTGTAAAACTACCTTAGTAGTTAGTTATATGGTAACAATAACTATATATATATATATATATAAAAAGAAGAAGACAAATTTACTTTTGAACTGAAGTTATTTGTAAAATCATTATTCTAAAAAAAAAAAAAAAAAAAATTTTAAAAATATCTTACACAAGATAAAGTAAATACAAAATTCTGAGCATAGTTGTTTTGTAAAACACCAAAAAAAAAATAAAAATGTGGTTTAATTTCAGTGTGGTTATTTTGTAAAAAAAAAAAAAAAAAAAAAAAAAAAAAAAAATAATAATAATAATTTAGTTAACAATAATATTAAAATCTGAAAGTATGTTTTGTCATAAATAATCAATGAAAAGATGATGATGACAAGTATAAGTTGTAATACTTCTACAAAACTACAACCATCTAGTTTCAATATTCTAACAAGGATTAATTTATAACATGTCCTCTTTTTCGAATGCTTCACAATAAATTTGCTTATATACTTGAATTTCAATAAATTCTATACATCACCAAAATAAAACAATAAATAAATTTAAAATTTCAATTTTTTGTTTTTTTTTTCCCCTAACAAATGCAGATATATTAAAATTTAATTAAAGTAGGTTATGTACAGGGCCAAACACCTAATCAGTACCAAACACAAAATGATTGTGTCTGTGTAGCTTATTTACAATGGCAGACAAATTCTGTTGATGACAGCAGAAAAAAAAAAAAAAAAATAAAAAACTTTTTCTGCTTTTTATTCTCAAGGGCAAAGGTGTATGGTGACAAGAAAAGATGTAATAACTGAAGGGTACAATCTAGTCAACAATGACAGTGCAGAAATTATCTTGTAAACTGATAGCATTGTATAAATTTCAGTGTAAATAGGAAAACAAAAAACAAATTTTAAATTTTTTCAGTTTTTTTTCTGATTGTTTAAGGTCAAGTTGTTCCTGGCAGTACAGCAGAATGCAAAACTCAATTTATTAAAAAAAAAAAAAAAAAAAAAAAAACCAATAAAAACAACAACAACTAAATAACTGAGTAAAAACAGACGATGTTACAAAGTCAACTACACACAGCAAACATTGAAAAAAAAAGAATCAACAACAACAACAACAGCAGCAGCAGCAGCAGCAGAGGCAGCACATCTAAGAAAATTAAAAACTATCAGCAAACTGAAACAAAAATAAACAAAAAAACAACAAAAAAAAAAAAAATCTAAACCATTAACTGTCCAATGCACACATCTAGATTGGGAAAAAAAAAAAAACAGTTTTCTGTGAGTTCACCATGATACTTGATCTCTAAATGACAAAACTATGAATATTTGAAAATGTATTTTCTGTTTTATTTTGTATCCTCTAGATCCTATCGTAACAGCAAAATGATGTCAGCTAGCTGATAAACCTCTACACAGAACAGGAGAACGTTCAACACACACCTTGTCCCTTTGCAAGAAATCTCCCCAGAGGAAAAACAACAAAATCAATCTTTCATTCATCGCACTGCGCATTCTCTTTGATTCTTCCGCACGCAACAACAATCAAGTGTGACGTGTGCAGCCTGTCCTGGGGAAAAACAACACCAACAACATCATCACCAACAACAACGTCTTGAACTTATTCTTGCCTCCAAGATGCACCTACACCTGCAAGTCCTGTGAGCGGCACCTGCACCTATAAGTCACATACCTTCAGCTTTGTTAATATATAAACTTGTATCTGAGTAATGTGCACTGACACCTATGAGTTATGTATGAGCCTGCAGGATCCGTGAGCTGCACCTGCACCTATTAGTCGCCTACTTTCAGCTTTATCAGTGAACTGTGTTATATTGACACCTATAAGTTACATGTAACATAGTGAGTAATGCAGAAACACCTAGACCAGTGAGTTGCACCTACACCTGTGAGTTTTGTGCACCTATAAACCTTCATGCTGTACTGTACTAGAGGAACAACTTTTAAACATTTTTTGTTTTGTTTTTCATCTTACACAGAGCAATTGCACTTTACACTTAGAAATAAAAACAACTTTTTTTTAAATAAAAAAAGCTTTCGGCCAATGCATTATTAACGTGCCAAGTTCACCGAAGCTAAAACACAGTAATTTCATTTTATTATTTACAGTTTTATTATTGTTCTTTTGTTTCCTGGGTGTTTGTTTATTTTTGTCTCACCATGATCAATTTGATAAAAAAAATAAATAAATAAATAAAATATATAAAGAGTAAAAAAATGCAAACTATTCATCAACATTAAAAAAACAACAACATAATAATAATAATTATAATACACTTAAAAAAAAATAATAATAATAATAAAATAAAATAAAAAACATTCCCCAAAACATAAGCAGCAGATAAGAAATGAAGGGATGAAATGATGCATTACACATGAATAAATATATTGATGTAGTTTCTGCGTTAGTAAAAAAATAAGAAGCGAAGTTATGAAAATTGTATATTTTTTTTTTTTTGTTGTTTTTTTACATCTGATTCAAAGGGGGGAATGCTCAGTAAGTGGACAATGAAATGTATGACATGGACAATGTCGTGTATTGACATCACTGTACAGGTGAGGTCCTGTGTATTGCACAGGTGTCAGTAATGAGAAAAAAAAAATATAGTAGTAGTAATAATAATAATAATAATAATTAAAAAATAATAATAATACCAATAATAATAATAATAATAATAATTAAAAATTAATAATAATACCAATAATACCAATGATAATAATAGTAATATTAATAATAATAATCATTATTATGCCATTTATATCAATGATAACAATAGTAATATTAATAATAATATTATTATTATTATATAGTAATAATAATAATAATAATAATAATAATAATAATAATAATAATGGGATATGCACAGAATCATCATGATATTTTGAACTCTCTTTCACAGTTTATGTCAGAACTAAAGGCTTGATACTGTTAGTCGTGCTTGAACCTTCACAGGATGATACTTCATCATCATTTATCATCAACAAGGGATGGATGTGAATGATGCTGATCACCAAAGTTTATATTAGATACTCGTACAATGCAGTATTTACAAATATATACAGTATAATATTATGATGATGCTAAAAGTATCTCACATACAGGAAAAACGTTATTTTTTTCTTTTGTTTTTAAATGTAAACAAAAGAGAAAAAATATGACAAAATGACAAAAAATATTTAAAAACAAAAGTCTTTAGAAAAAATCTTCTCTTCGGTTTTCTTCTTGTTAATAAATCTTTCTTTCATGTAACAATGATATTGTTCTTTCAGAATGACAATAACAAAAACATTTATTTAACACCCTTACATTTTTCATAATAAAAAAAACAACAACAACAACCCATCAACAACTAATAATAAAAAGGTGAACAAACAGATAGACAGATGGACAGAAAAAAAATTATCAACACTGTAGACATCATTAAAAACAATTATGCTGTTACCATTTAAAATAAAAATTTCAAAAAAAAATCTAAACATATTTTTTAAATGTTTTTTTAAAAAAAAAAAAAAAAAAGTTTGTACCATAAACAAGGCAAAGAAAATGCAAGTTTGTACAATCAATCAGAAACAATTTAAACAAAAACAAAAACAATTTTTTTTTTTTTTTTTAAATAAAGGAAAAAACAATTGTACCATAAACAGAGCAAGAAAAATGCAAGTTTGTACAATTACTGAAAGCAGGTTTTCACGGTTGACAAAGCAGAGATGTACAATTACAGATATCAAATTAAAATTATTGCTCTTTACTCAGAAGTTTATTTATATACATTAATTTTTAATGCGTGTAAACAAAAAAAAAACAAAAAAAAAAAAAAAAATGGCGGCCTCCTCCATAAAAGACACTGACAGCAATAATTTTACTTCTCTATGGTTAAAATACTTAGTCTGTCAAAAAAAAAAAAAAAAAAATTTTACAAATTAAATAGAATAAAAATGGGGAAGTTACTCTAATGTTATCTGTTATATTTACAAGTTAATTTTTGTCTTATCCCCAAAAGTTGAAAAAAAAAAAATTAAATAATAATAATAATAAAAAATTAAAATTAGAAAAATTGTTGTTCAGTATAAAACCTATAAGCAGCATTTGTTGTTTAAATAATATGCACAGGTTACTAAAAATGGAAAGATGTCCACTTATTTTTATTGTGGGTGGGAGAATAAATAAAAAAAAATAAAATAAAATGTTTTTTTAATTTCACAGCTTGCTCTAATGACACATGTAAACAGTTTGAACTCTGGTGTCTGGAACTGAGAACAAAAACAGGACAGAATTTGATAACGAGTGCTGAATGTCATTGTGCTGTTAAGTAAGTAACAAAACCGAAAATTAAGAGTTTAAGAAACTAAGTCATTAAGATTATTGCCTTGTTATAGTAAATAAGGTGATTGTGGTCTTAATTGTAATTGCTTTGGTTTAAATTTACTGATAGGGATCACAATCGTCAAAGGCACTTTTAAAACATTTTTTTTTTTGTTATTTCTTTAATTTTTTATTATTACTATTATTATTATTATTATTATTATTATTATTATTAATTTCTTTTGATGTTCATTTTTTGTCTTTTTATTATTTTTATTATTATTTTTTTTTTTTTTTTTTTTTTTTTTTTTTTTTTTTTTTTTTTTTATATGAAATATCTATTATTACATTTTGTTGCAAATTAATTTCTACATTCTAATAAGATTATTCTGTTACTGAAAAATATTTCTGTTTTTATCACAGGTTGAGATAAAACTGAAATTTACTGTTTTGTGAAAAAAAAAAGTTTAACCTAGCTAAATTAATAAACCATTTCAGAAATCTTTTACATACAGTTATACAAACTTTACTTTCAAATTCCTCACCAACATTAATCAATCAAAAACGTCACATTTTATCAGGAACTGATAAATTTAAATCAAACTTTCAAGACAAAAATCGGGATAAATCGAGGCAAACCAGTAAAAACTTTTTTTTTTTTTTTTTTTTTTTCTGGTTCTAACTCCACAGTGCAAAATTAAATCAAATTTTCAACTTGTGACAGGAAAATAAAACAAAACTATCTTTTCCAAAATGTATCAAGAGTTAAAAAAAAATTAAACTAACCACATTTTGAGTGCATTAAGGCAATAGAAGAAAAAAAAATGTTTTTAAACAGCATCAGGGCAAAAGGAACTGAACTAGATGTCTTTAAAATTGCATAATTAGAAAGGTATGAGAATGAACAGTGGGTAAGTCAGAACTGCTAATCATCTGGTCTGGCTTCCAGTGTGAAGTGGTCAGCTACTACTGACCACTGTCCACAGTGTACAAACACGTACACAAATAAATAAATAAATAACCAGCTATGTAACAGCATCTCTCTGTACAGACAAAACGTCAACGTCTTACCCATGATAACAACAATGCCACCAGCATCGTCAACTTCCAATAAAATTATAACAAATGGGTCATCATCATCACTGGATGATGTCAGTAAGTCATCATCTCAGGATGATTTCAGTAAGGTCAACAATACCTGATCTAAATTCAAAACAAGTAATTTACACAATGGACAGAACAGGTTAAATAACAACAGGTCATCCATCATCTTTAGTAGATGATCTACATTGAGAATTTGTAATCGCATGATGGAGAGAAGAAATCGACAAGAACAGAAGATGGACAAAAGAAGAAATCAACAGACATAGAAAGAAAAAAAAATGCATAAGAAGACATATTTATATATATATATACAGGACAAAGTAAATCATCAACAAACAGTGATCAGTCAGCAACACAAATGTTTAAAATGACTCCAAACAAACAAACATCCTTTCTTCAACAATGGTGAATGATTTTTTTTCAAGTGAAAGAGAAAATGATCTTCAAAAGATGAGATTAATAAACCCTGGCAGAGGGTTTTAGTAGCAAAATGTTTGTCAGGTAGGAAAAGTTACTAGAAGAATATAAAGAAAATATCTGAGGATTAAAAAAGAAAAAAAGAAAAAATATTCTAACAACTATGGAGACTGTTAGAGAGTAAATTTACTAAGAAATCTGAACAGTCAAAAATCTACAAAAAAAACAAACAGGGTTAATACATGTATATGTTATTATTATTTAATAAAATTATATAAATAATCTGATTTAATCTGATTATTTTTACAAGGAGAATCTTTGAATAAATATAAAACAGTGTCAAAATAAATTAAGAACAACAAAGGGTATAAAAAAAAACCCAACAATAATGAAAGTAATTATAAATGTGATTTTCTTTTGTAGATGGGTCTTTCTTATTAAACATCATTTTATATGGCTCAAAGTAAAAAAAAAATTTAAAAATTAAAATTATTTACTCAAGAGACCGTTCCCTCAACACTTATTTGTTACAGAAATTTCTTTATATTTACTTTATGTATTTATTTAGTTACATATTTAATCATTTGTGTTATTTATTTATTTATTTAGTCTTATATTTACCTATCTGTGTTATTTATTCATTTATATTATTCTTTTATTTGGTTAATTGGTTATATTTTTGCTTATTTAATTTATATTACATCATTTACTTATTTATTTATTTATTTATTTAAATTAAAACTGTTTGATACAAACGTAAATTCAGAAACTCTTTCTTCACACACAGACACACACACACAGGCAAAGGATGTACGAACAAGCTGATGAAAATGCATTATAAAACATGAATTTTTCTCTCTTTCTTTTTATCTTTTTTTATCTTTCTCTCTTTTTTCTTTTTGTATTATTGATGTAAAAAAAAAAAAAAAAAAAAAAATGTGGAAGTTTTTTTTAAAAAGCGGGGATGTAGCAGTAGGCGACAAACGAGGACAACAGCAAGTAGATTAACCACAGAGAAGTAAAGAAGACGGCTGTGGGTATCTTGTACTTGGGAGGCCCGCCCAGCTCCCCGCCTATCAGCTTCACCCGGCGCAGGACGAGGATGAAGATGCAGGCAACGGCGAGACAGCAGAACAGCGTCACGGAGAAGGCCAGCGAGCCCGGGGGCACCTTGAAGACCTCGCCACGTGACGCGTGGTAGATGGCCGCGATGGACCACGCGATGCCGATGCCGAGGAACACGTTGACGGCATTACTGCCGGTGACGTTGCCAATGGAAGAGTCGGCGTATTTGTCGTTGATGGCGGCGACTTTGCTGGCAAACGTGTCTGAAAAAGAAAAAGAATGGATGAAAGTTTTGTTGTGTAACTGGGTAGGTAAAATAGTGTGGGTTTTTTTTGGTATGAGAACGTGTCTGAAAAAGAATGGATGAAAGTTTTTTTAAATTTTGTTGTGTAACTGAGTTTTTTTTTGCTGTGGTTTAGTAGAAGCTGAATTGTTTGAATTTTTAGAATAATTAGATGATAAAATATAAAATTTTCATTTGCTAGAATCATTACAAAAGTTTTCATTTTTTAAATTTTTTTTTTTACTTGAGAAAATTATTTTAAAAGTTATTCTTTAGTGAAACCTGAACATCGATTTTTTTCAATGCTGTAATGATATTAAACTTTCATTTATCAGAATCATTGCTATATGTTTTGAGAAAATTACTTTTAAAGTTATTTTGTGGTGAAACCTGAACATCGATTTTTTTCAATGCAGTAATGATATTAAACTTTCATTTATCAGAATCATTGCTATATGTTTTGAGAAAATTACTTTTAAAGTTATTTTTAGATGATGATGTAAAAATCAATTTTCTTTTCCAATATAATAATATCAAACATTCACATGTTTTAAAAGCTTTTAAAGTTATTTTTAGATTGATGTAAAAATCAATTTTTCATATTTTTGAAGAAATTTACTTTCAAAGTTTTTTTTGATGAAACACAAAAAACTGTTTTCCCAGTACAGTAATATTAAACTTTCATTTATTAGAACCACAACTATTAGTTTCACTTTTTCTGAGAAAATTACTTTTAAAGGTATTTTTTGGTGTAATATACAAGTTATTTAATTATTTTCATATCTGAAACACATTGACATTTAGACCATTTGTGTAATAATAATAATAATTAAAAGAATCTAATAATAATGACAATTAATGATGATGATGATGATAATTATGAAAACAAGTAATGATGATGATGATAGTGGCAATGAGGATGACAATCATCATCATCATCATCATCATGATTTTACAAAAACTGTGGTAAAAAAAAAGAAAAGAAAATCAATACCATTAAAACAGACACTAACACAGAAATGAAACTATTGCTGGCACAGTCTGACTAGTCCCTGGTGCCTCATTCCAGAAGTAATTTTTGTGTTATTGCTGTGTTTTTACAAGCCACACCAGACTCACACAGAGCCCAGATGTCTCTGATATCTAATCAAGAAATTGTACAACTCTGAAAACTCTCTCTCTCTCTCTCTCTCTCTCTCTCTCTCTCTCTCTCTCTCTCTCTCTCTCAATCTCTCTCTCTCAATCTCTTTCTCTCTCTCCATTATCCTTTGCACAACTATTGTCATGGTGCAATCAACTAAATATCATGTCATCAATAATACATCTCTCTCTCTCTCTCTCTCTCTCTCTCTCTCTCTCTCTCTCTCTCTCTCTCTCTCTCTCTCCATTATCCTCTGCACAACTATTGTCATGGTGCAATCAACTAAATATCATGGCATCAATAATACATCTCTCTCTCTCTCTCTCTCTCTCTCTCTCTCTCTCTCTCTCTCTCTCTCTCTCTCTCTCTCTCTCTCTCTCTCTCTCAAAAAAAAACATTGTATTCTGAACCTTAGTAATCAGCAATAATGAAAAAAAATGTCATAAACAGCAATAAAACCGACATTAATTTTCAATCATTCTACTTTTAATTTTTTTTTAAAATTCAAACATTTTGAATTTTTCAAATCTATAACGATCTTTTGTTTAACTTTTTTTCTATAGTTTCTACATCAGACACTTTATTTTTTATTTTCGTTTGAAAGTCCGTATTTATCCTAATCCTACTTTTTACTGTACATTTTATAAAATTCACTTCTCTTTATAAACACATGTTGCAATTATGTGATAACACAAAACTCGGTGAAAATACAAAACTTGATGAAAACACTAAACTTCGTGTCAACAAACTTTGGTGACACTATAAAACTAGGTTACAACACAAAACTTGGTTACAACACACAACTCAATGACAACAAAAAACTTGATGACAACACAAAAACTCGGTTACAACACAAAAACTCGGTTACAACACAAAACTTGGTTACAACACAACTCAATGACAACACAAAACTTGGTTACAACACAAAAACTCGGTGACAACACAAAACTCGGTGACAGGACAAAACTAGGCTGTGTGTGTGTGATAAATCGGAATTGTTTTCCTCACCTGGAACACTGGTTCCCAAGGCAACAAACGAGATGGCTGTGACAGTATCCTTCAGCCCCACTGTGCAGCCAAAGCCTGACGCGAGGTCACCGATGACAGCTGTGAGGAGGCCGATCACGATGATAGACACGAAGAAACACGCCCAGCCGCCCCAGTAGTCTGAAAACAAACATCAAATAACTCAACTACATCTCAATTTATTCCGTTAAAAATATATATATGTATGTGTATATATATATATATAGTAATACATCAAACTTAATGTACATCTCAATTTATTTGGTTAAAAAATACATATATATAGTAATAAATAAAACTTCAACTACATCTCTACTTTATTCTGTTAAAAAATAAAATATATATATATATATATATATACAAAACTACATATAAATATAGTAATAAATAAAACTTCAACTACATCTCTACTTTATTCTGTTAAATTAATATATATATATATATATATATATATATAAAACTATAAATATAGTAATAAATAAAACTTCATGTACATCTCTACTTTATTCTGTTAAAAAAAATATATATATATATATAAAACTACATATAAATATAGTAATAAATAAAACTTCATGTACATCTCTATTTTATTCAATATATATATATATAGTAATAAATAAAACTTCAACTACATCTCTACTTTATTCAGTTAAAAATAAAAATAGTAGTAATAAAACAAACAACAAAACTTCATCTCTACTTTATTCTGTTAAAAATATATATATATATAAATAAAACTTCATGTACATCTCTATTTTATTCATTTAAAATATATATATATATATATATATATATATATATATAGTAATAAATAAAACTTCAACTACATCTCTACTTTATTCAGTTAAAAATAAAAATAGTAGTCTGAAAACAAACAACAAAACTTCATCTCTACTTTATTCTGTTAAATATGTATATATATATAGTAATAAATAAAACTTCATGTACATCTCTATTTTATTCAAATATATATATATATATATATATATATATATTAATAAATAAAACTTCAACTACATCTCTACTTTATTCAGTTAAAAATAAAAATAGTAGTCTGAAAACAAACAACAAAACTTCATCTCTACTTTATTCTGTTAAATATGTATATATATATAGTAATAAATAAAACTTCATGTACATCTCAATTTTATTCATTAAAAACATTAATAATAAAAATAATAGTTTGAAAGTAGTAAATAAAACTTCAGGTATGTCTCAACTTCATTCATTTTTTCAAAAATATTATTATTTCACTTTAATGATAAAAAAAAAATAAAAAAATAATAATAATATCTGTTAATATATTAGAAGTACTGTATGAATATTACACAATTAACTTTTTTTTGTGTTTTTTGTGTTTTTATTATTATTCTCATTATTATTATTATTATTATTATTATTATTATTATTATTATGTTTGTGTGTGTATATATATATATATTGTTTTTCAATATTTATAAAATAAAATTATTTTCCACTGCTTCAGTCACGTTAATGGTAGAAATGTAATTATATTCATTAATCTATCATAAATAAATTATGGCATAAATACAACATAACTTAACTTTTTTGTCCTTATTTGTTTTTTTTTTTTTTTTTTTTTTTTTCAATATTTATGAAATAAAATAATTTAAATTACACAAAAATAGAATTATATCTATTATTACAGGTATGGCATTACTGTAACTCAGTGAACTTTTTATTTATGTATTTTTATTACTTTTTGTTCGTTTGTTGTAGGTTTTCCTTTCTTTTATTTAATTTATTTTCTTTATTATTATTTTTTTAATATATTTATGATACAATCATATACTATAAATAAATTAATTTTTTTTTTTTGAAATTCATTCACACATTCATTCAGTAACAGTCAGAGAAAAACATATGCAGAATAAAAATATATTTTATTATCTTTTTTTATATTACACCTACATTTTTTTTTTCTTTTTTATCTTTTTTTTTTTTTTTTTTTTTGTTTCTTTTGTTTCATTTGTTCTTTTCTGTTTTAAATCCTACAAAATTATCCCTTAGTTTGATCAATAGAGATAACCGAAAATAAATTATCATTGAACACAGAAATACAGCTGGTAACAATGAAAAGCAGATAATCAATAGATTAATTAAACTATTTTCCATCTCACCTTGGTTTCTTTTTAACAGTGCACTTTTGTCTGCTTACAACAAAACAGTGCAGTTTTGTTACAGCTACTTTAATCTTTTAAAACTTGTGTCTGTTTACGTCACAAACAAAAAAACTATAAATATTTTCGTTCACGAGTACACACAATAATAACATTAGGGTTACAACATCTGAATACAGCACTGGAAACTGCAATGAATGCGAAACCATCATAATCGTTCAACTCAATTATTAATTAGTGTTATCAAATCTAAATACTGCACAGAAAACTTCAATGAATGAGAAACAATAAAATATTTCCATACAGAAGCCTGCAGAGGTGTTTATCTGAATAATAAATTAGTGTTATTGTGTGTGTTATTACATCTAAATGTTTGCACAGAAAAAAACCACAACAAACGAGAAACTATAAATAGTTTCACACATAATCATCTCTCTGAATTATAAATTAGAAATATTGTATCTAAATACCACACAGAAAAGTACCTGCGTACCTAATATCTTTTGTTTTCTAACCTGATATGATTTGTAGATATACAAATAAAAATTATAGCTTGTACTTTACATGGCTGCACCTGTAACACATTCTCACCTATTTTACATTCACACCTAGGTATGCAACATTCATTTATCTTAATGATAAAGACAAACACACACCTACTTTAAGCTAGCTGAAAAAAAAAAACATTTTACCTTAATTTACGCGAATGATAAAAAAAATATATTTTAACCAGTTTAATTTGGTTAAAAAAAAACTCAGAAGAAATAGCTGTGAACATTACCTCCGAATGACAATAAACAGATAAACATCTACATGTAACTATCATATTTACTCAGTAAAAAAAAATAAAAAAATAAAATAAAATAAAAATAGACCCCCCTACCCAATGGGTGTGGCAGATTCTCTTCACACACAAACATTATGGCTAAATTATACCCACTCATGTTAATCTCTCTTTATATATATATATGTTTCGCGGCATAGAATAACCAGTCACATGGTGAAAATGATCAAAACTGTGGTTTTGATGGAATACATAAAAAAAACCACATTCTATCGATCAAAAACACATGTAATGAATTATCAAAAAAAATCGGATTAAAACTTAGGGAATATTTTACAGAATTTCGTATAAAAAGAATTAGGTCTTTCTCACAAAAACTATTTCTCTGTGTTAACAGGCTGTGAACAAAAAAATAAACATCTGACTGGTTATCCCACACCACCACACACACAGGTTCAGTCATCAGATGCATTTAACATTAGTTTGTTTAACACAAGAACAGTCTAAACCAGGGATCACCAACACAGTAACCACGGGCAACATGTTGCCCTCCCACTCCCACAAGAACCACACCAGTCGCCCACAGGCCTGTTCCTAAAATATTTACACAATTACTGAAATCAACAGAATTAAATATTGAATATTGATATTATCTGTATCCAACCTTGTTAGGTCACTGGTGATAATTATTGTGGAGAAATCATTAATATGATCTGTGACTTCATACAGATGGGTATCATTAATAATAACATATAACTGAAGATAAACTGAACAGATTTGTTATTTCAGAATGGTGTATCAAACAGATAGCCCTTTGTGTGACTCAGTACCTGTGAAGTTGATCTCATGTTCAAAATGGTTGGTGAGCCTTGGTCTAAATACAGTTGTTGTTTTTTTTAGAAATTTGTCAGCTGTTAAGAAAAGGAAAAGTACTAATAGAGAACAAACCTGTTGGTGGAACGCAGGCAAACAGAACCTTCCAAAAGAGAGTGAGAAAATGCATGACGTAGTCCATGCAGGACGGCAGCTTTTCTTCAGCCTCTTCGTCTGTGGCGTCATCATCGCCTACAACATCAACATCGTGTTTATGAATTATAGCAACATCATGTTTATAAATTACAACATCATTGTGTTTATAAATTACAACATCATTGTGTTTATAAATTACAACATCATTGTGTTTATAAATTACAACATCATTGTGTTTATAAATTACAACATCATTGTGTTTATAAATTACAACATCATCATGTTTATAAATTACAACATCATCGTGTTTATAAATTACAACATCATCGTGTTTATAAATTACAACATCATCATGTTTATAAATTACAACATCATCATGTTTATAAATTACAACATCATTGTGTTTATAAATTACAACATTATCATGTTTATAAATTACAACATCATTGTGTTTATAAATTATGACAAATGTTTATAAACTATAATATAACAGATGTTTATACATTGTATTATATAACAAATGTTTGTAAATTGTAATGCATAACAGACTTTTATGAATTATATTGTCAAATGAACTTTCATAAATTATAATATTTAATAAAAAATTAAAGTTTATATTATATATAAAAAAATAGTCATAACTTATATTGTGTAACAAACTTTTATAACTTGTAAAATGTAACAGACTTTTATAAATTATGTAACATTATATAGTATTGTCAAATATCCCTTTTCTTTTATACTTACATATATATCTGTCTATACATGTTATCTATCTATATGTCTATGTGAATGTTGTGATGAAGAAATAAATAAATAAAATTTAAGACAAAATGCACTAAATGACAAAAAGAAGTGGGTGTTGTGATGAAGTGGATGTTGTGATGAAGTGCATGTTGTGATGAAGTGGATGTTGTGATGAAGTGGGTGTTGTGATGAAGTGGATGTTGTGAAGAAGTGGACGTTGTGATGAAGTGGATGTTGTGATGAAGTGGTTTACGAAGTGACTTACCTGGGCTCACTGTGATTGCTTCGACAAACTGCTCTCGCCACGACGATGTTCCCACCACCATCGATGTGTTCGCTTTCTTCAGCAGCTTGTCAACAACACTCTGCAACAGAAGAGTCAATGTGAAACTTGATTTGTTAGCAGTTTATTTCACATATTCCTGATGTCAAACAGCCATTTATGTTATCTTTATGTTATCTTTATTTCAAACAGTCATTTAATGATTACTTTTTATATCAGAGAAAAAGACAATTGATTTCTTGTTTAATGACATTGTAATGATCAACGTTTTGTAAATCAGTTAATTTTGTAAAAAGGTAACTGTAACAGAATAAACGTAAAACTTGATTTGTTACCAGTTTATTTCACGTATTCTTGATGTCAAACAGTTATTTTGCTTTTTATAACAGATAAAAAATCAATTGATTTGTTGTTTAATGACATCCCAATGATTAGTTTTTTATAACAGGTAAAAAAAAAAGGTAACTGTAACAGAAAAATTAACATAAACTGGATTTGTTACCAATTTACTTCACATAATCTTCATGTCAAACAGTCATTTACTTTTTATATCAGCAAAAAAGTAATTGATTTGTTGTTTAATGACATTGTAACGATCAACTTTTTTAATAACAGTTAATTTTGTAAAAAGGTAAACTGTAACAGAATTAATGTTAACTTGAATTTTTTACCAATTTATTTTACATAATCTTGATGTCAAACAGTTCCTGAACGACATGACAAAGATTACAATAATAAAAAAAAAGAGTCAACTGATCTATTGTTTAATGATATCACAGGGATAAATTTTGTATAATATGTACATATGTCTGTCTGTCTGTCTGCCTGTATGAATGTCTGTCTATTTGTTTGTGTCTGTATATATGTACATGTGTTTGTGTGTGCGTGTGTCTGTGTTTGTGCATTAATTAATGAACGTATGTATGTATGTATGTATGTATGTATGTATGTATGTATGTACATAAAAATGACTGTATAAGTAAATGTATATGTATGAATACATGTGTGTTTATATAAGTGGGTGAATGAGTGGGTGGGTGTACATTACATCATAATTAATTACATATTTTTAACAAGTAATACTTGCACTTCTCAAACTTCATATCACCTCATTATTTCTCTCGGCTTCTTTCATTATTCAATTCGTAAAAAACCCCACAAAAAACCAAAAAAAACCAAAAAAAAAATCCAACCTCATAACAAAGGTAAAACATCTTTCTTCCAAATAAGAAAATTATAGTCTAATTTGTCCTTTTTTTTAATTTTTTTTAGTTTGTTTTATTACACAAACAGCAGGAGGCATTCAAATTAAATTAATGACTGTTTTCTTGTTTGCAACCCACAGGAAGTGACTACAATTAGTTCTGTTTCGCAAACACTGGTTTGTCTGTTTGTCTGTGTGTGTGCGAGATATTCAAATTAACTTAATGACTGGTTTCTCCTCCTGGTTTGCGCTACCAGGAAGTGAACGCACTTGGAAATAAGTTTCGTTACAGAGTCAATTATAGAGAAACCTTTTTCACTGCAGGAACTGAACAGCAGTGACCACCATGAAGATCTCCATTTTGTTAAGAGTCATCAGGTGCTTACAAGAAAAGTGGGGGTGTGGTCTGTTTTGTCCTGACAGGATTTTTTATTTTTTTATATTTTTCACTAATTTTGATATATAAAGTCGATGTGCTTATTATACAAGATTTAAATTTTTGTTCACACAGTAAGGGGGTGGTCGATAATATGTAATATCTACATAAATATATAAAATTAAAATTTTTGTTCACAGAGGAAAGGGTTGGTTACTTTGTATGGATTCAAATTATTTTCCACTCATCTTTTTTTTTAAATTTTTACATAACATCTACAATTTAAATTTTTGTTCGCATAGCAAAGGGCTGTTCTGTATCTGGACTTAAGACATTTTATTAAAACAAAATAAGTGAAAAATAAATTATGTGCACATACAAACAAAATTTTAAATTTCTGTTTTAATTAAAAAAAAAAAAAAAAAAAAAAAAAAGAAGAAGCATTGAGTATTAATAAATAAAAATACACAGCAAGTGTTGTCTGTTTGTAACTACGGGGTTTAGCTCTTTCTGTCTGAGTCACTGCTGTGAGTTCGGTTTGTGGTAAAAACCATCAATAACAGGTCGAGGATCCATTATCCGAAAATCAAAAATTCCAAAATCCAAAAAGCTCCAAACATTCTGCAAATTTGTTTCCAAACATCAGAAATATTGTCATCTTACAATTTTTAGGAATGTTTTGCATACATGAATTTTTATTTCAATCACAAAATTATTTAAAATGTTACATTACAAAATCTTGCAGACTGTCTGTATAAACTGTATATGAAAAATAAACAGAATTCATATTTAGAACTCAGATCCTAGTCTCAGGATGTCTCCTTGTATTATAAAATCTAAAAAAAAAAATTCTTAAATCTGAAACAATTTCCAGTCCCAAGCATTTTGGGACAAAAGGTTCTCAACCTGTTCTGTGATTATGGCTCTCAGAAGACTTGAACAGTTTCAGTTAGAAAACTTCGAGAGCTGCTGATGAATCTCTTTCAGTAACAAATCTTGGATGTGCCACACAAATAAATAAAAATCTCAAATCTGTTTTCTATTGATGGCTTTCCTTATTCTTTTTTTTTTTTTTTTTTTTTTTTTTTTTTTTTTTT
>CM022665.1:47604601-47629601 GCA_012295275.1 Chrysomallon squamiferum
ATATATATATATATTTTTATCTTAAGCTTCTATTGATCATTAAATTCTTTAAGAAGTGACAAGCTGCAGCAAGCTGTTGCAGTAATCAAACAGCGTTGATCTCTACAACGCCGCGACAGCCACCTTGAGCCAGCACCAGGAACCGAAACTCTCGAATTACACGCATTGTAACAAACGTACGCGTGTGGTAAATATAATTACGATAATGCCACTTGATCAGCATAATCACATCATTAATAAAGCACACGGAACAACAGAGAGCTGCAATTAGCAACGAAACATTTACATTTAGTAATTATTTTCTTTTGAACAGCATTCGAAATCTGATGAAAATATGAAAACGATTAATACTAAATGAACTACGTAAACACCGGTTTCTTGCTTTTGAAAAGGAACTGATTTTGACTACTAATATACACAGGCATATCTAGTGTTTTGTTAGAAATATTTTAATAAATAAAAAAATATATATAAAACATTTCTGGTGTTTTGTATTAATATGGATAGAGAAAAATAACAGATAATTATAAACAACAATTGTGGATATATGTTAATGATTATGCACCACACAAACTTTTAGTTTCATTAATTATCTATATTTTATTATTATTATTATTATTATTATTATTATTATTATTATTATTATTGTTATTGTTATTGTTATTACTATTATTGTTATTATTATTATTTATTAGGATGGAAAATCAAATTTTCTACATGAATGAATTATTATTATTATTTAGTAGGATGGAAAATCAACTTTTCTACATGACTGAATTATTATTACTTTATTTTACTTACTTTTTTATTTTATTTTATTGTTATTTTTTTAATTAACTATTATTATCTGAAACAAGAATCTCATACCATCACCCATCATCTAGTGACCAACCAGGAAAGGTATTAATCTAACACACCACCACCCATCATCTAGTACCAACCAGGAAAGATATTAATCTAACACACTATCACCCATCAGGGAAGGTATTAATCTAACACACAATCACCCATCATCTAGTACCAACCAGGAAAGATATTAATCTAACACACTATCACCCATCAGGGAAGGTATTAATCTAACACACTATCACCCATCATCTAGTGACCAACCAGGAAAGGTATTAATCTAACACACCATCACCCATCATCTAGTGACCAACCAGGAAAGGTATTAATCTAAACCAGACTGACACCCAGGTCTCCCTCCATACTGCGTACCCATAGCAACAGGCTAAACATTTTTCCAAATCCAACTACAATGAAATCAAAAGCTCCCAAGAAGCAGGAAAATTTGTCCGAGACAAAAATCATGGAAGATATTTTTGTATCATTCATTTAGAAATAATTTTTTTTTTTTTTTTTTTTTTTTTTTTTTATTTATTTATTGTTTATGTTGTGATTAAAATTACAGGTGAGCAGTACCTGAGTCAGGTGTAACTATTACCTGGCAGGTATGGGTTACCTACACAGACTAACAGCTAAGTTTTAAGTGTTTAAACACGTGTGTTTATGTAACACTAAACATCGTGTTGGGAATATTATTTTATAGAAGATAAACAGTTCTGTGATAGTCGTTACGTACATACACACAGACGTACAGACTCGCTTTGCTGCTGGTTTTTTGTCTGTTTGAGAAGACATGGATGATGAAACCTTTTTACATCTAGAGTGCAAGAACTAGATTAGTTATTATTATTATTATTATTATTTTATTTTTATTATTATTATTATTTTTATTTTTATTATTTTGCTATTATTGTTATTATTGTCGTTGTTGTTGTTATTTTGCTATCATCATCATCATTATTATTATTAAATAAATACTGTTTCATTTACATACATACATGTATATACACATACATAGATACATGCATACATACATGCATGCATACATACATACATACATACATACATACATACATACATACATACATACATACATGCATGCATACATACATACATACATACATACATACATATATATATATATATCTATGTATAAAGAAATTAGAGACATGGATAAATTATAGATATTACGCTCATATATATATACACTGATATATATATAAATATATTATTTGTAAATATATATATATAAAGAAACAAAGAGAATTAAAAAAAAATAATAAAAACGGATAAACTATAGATATTACAAGGATAACACATCTATATATATATTATTTGTAAAGAAACCAAAGAGACATTTAAATAAAATAAAGTTGGATGAACTACGTGCATTTGAAACAGAAATTAAAGAGGACATCATCATTATATGATCTAAACAAAGTGAAAAGTAATAATAAAAATATTAAAAACTAAAACTACATGCAAATAAATGAGCTACAGGTAGACTAGACTGTCTGTCTGTCTGTACAGCAGGAGTTCTGTACTAACTCATGCTGTCACACCCAGACTACAAATGTCCTTGACCTACTATTGCCAGCACACACCTAAAGCTCTATGGGTAGTAAAATGAATAATAATAATAATAATAATAATAATAATAAAATAAATAATAATAATAATAATAAACAATATTATTATTATTATTATCCAAATAAACAGTTGGGGAGTCTGAAGAAATGTTTTGAAAAATGGACCACATCAAAATACTTATCTATCTCCTCTAAGCCTATGGCTGAATTTGCATTTGAAGATCTTTCAGAGTCTAAAAATAAAGTTCAAGACACATTTCACCCACGCATTAGTTACACTAGCTAGTAGCTTTTCTCTAGATGATCAAACAAATATATATATGTAAATGTTAATACACATTAATTATACCAGGTAGTAGCTTTTCTCTAGATGATCAAACAAATATATATATGTAAATGTTAATACACATTAATTATACCAGGTAGTAGCTTTTCTCTAGATGATCAAACAAATATATATATGTAAATGTTAATACACATTAATTATACCAGGTAGTAGCTTTTCTCTAGATGATCAAACAAATATATATATGTAAATGTTAATACACATTAATTATACCAGGTAGTAGCTTTTCTCTAGATGATGATAAAACAATATATGTAAATGTTAATATACATTAATTATACCAGCTAGTAGCTTTTCTCTAGATGATGATAAAACAATATATGTAAATGTTAATATACATTAATTATACCAGCTAGTAGCTTTTCTCTAGATGATGATAAAACAATATATGTAAATGTTAATATACATTAATTATACCAGCTAGTAGCTTTTCTCTAGATGATGATCAAAACAATATATGTAAATGTTAATATACATTAATTATACCAGGTAGTAGCTTTTCTCTAGATGATCAAACAAATATATATATATGTAAATGTTAATACACATTAATTATACCAGGTAGTAGCTTTTCTCTAGATGATCAAAAAATATATGTAAATGTTAATATACATTTCATCCAGATATTAATTATACCAGCTAGTAGCTTTTCTCTAGATGAATAACAAATATATGTAAATGTTAATACACATTAATTATACCAGCTAGTAGCTTTTCTCTAGATGATCAAAAAAAAAAATATATATATGTATATATAAATGTTAATATACATTTTACTCATGCTAAAGTGAAGGCTTGTTAGCTGGGTTTTTCATGTAACCAGATCAAAAAAAAAAAATAATAATAATAATAATAATAATAATAAAAATAAAAAATAATGTTCTTTAGTTATGAAAAAAAAGAAAATAAGATTATTATTGGTGTAATATTAATAGGTATTAGGTGTTTTAACCATGTCAGCAGTATAGAGACTTAATAACTATTTCATTTATATAACCAGGTCAAATATAATTCCTATTTTTCTTTTTTTAATTTTATATTCTTCCAGGTAAAAGTCTTTAACTGCAAAAAAAATTTGAAAAAAAAAGAAAAACAAGAATGTTATATGTCACTGTATTATTACTGGTTGTTAAGCACTGTGTTTACTCTTTATGTATAATGTTGATATGAAAAGAAACCAGTTTATGTCAGGACAACACATACCATAGCCTTTGGAAAAACTAATTATGATATATATGATGTAATAATATCACAGCCTTTGATCAAATTAATTATGATAAACGTGTTGTAATAAAACCAGAGCCTGCAATGCTTACTGAGGTTTTTTTTATGATATACACAATCCAATAATACTATTGCTTTTATTGTTGTGTGTGGTTTTTTAAGTATATATATGGTGTAACACTGTTGCCTTTATGACTGTTGTGTGTGTGTGTTACTTTTTATGATGCATATGGTGTAATAGAAAACAGCCCAGTGTGAACACTACAATTAGAACTGGTACTGCAGCATATCATAGCTCTTGTTAATACTCTAACCACAGAGCTTTTTACAGAGCTACTTTATGATATACACAATGTAATAATACTACTGCCTTCATAACTGTTATGTGTGGCTTTTTTAAGATATGTTGTAATAGAAAATGAGAACCATACTGCAGCATATCATAACTCTTGTTAATACTCTAACCACAGAGCTTTATACAGCGCTTTTCTATGACATACACAATGTAATAATACTACTGCCTTTATAACTGTTATGTGTGGCTTTTTTAAGATATATATATGTTGTAATAGAAAATGAGAACCATACTGCAGCATATCATAACTCTTGTTAATACTCTAACCACAGAGCTTTATACAGCGCTTTTCTATGACATACACAATGTAATAATACTAATGCCTTTATGACAGTTATGTGTGGGTTTTTTTATGACATATATGTTGTAATAGAAAATGAGAACTGGTAAAGATCATACCTCTTGTTAATCACTGACCTTTTTAAACTCTCCACTTTTAAACTGTAAATCAAACAAAACTTAAAATCATTTATTTTTTTATCTTCTTAATCTCTATATTCACTTTCTATTTTTATTTTTTATTTTTTTAAATTTATCTTTTAAATTCCAACAGAACCGATTACGTCATATTTATTTTATTTTATTTATTTTATTTTATTTTATTTTATTTTATTTATTTAAAAAAAAAAAAAAAGGGCAGCTCTGTGTGGAATTTAACAGATAAATAATCATGAAACATTCTGAATCAAATTGTGTCTGTCACTGTTCAGTTTTCATTTGTCTAAAAGGAAAACTGGTCGATGCGCAAGTTGACATTAATTAATCTTGGAGTCGGTGCTAAATGACAAAATAATACACAGCCACACTGAAGTAATGACCATATACTTTAGTATTGATTCTTTTTTTTTTTTTTTTTTTTTTTTTTCCAGCAAAGCTTTTCATCTAATTGATACCAAACTCTTTGCACTGATACACAAAGCCAACTGGTCTGTTTGTAACACATATCAGTTATTTCTGTCAGCTGAACAACAAACAAATGAAATACATATGTCAAGTGAAGTCGTTTATTGTTATGATAACATATTGTTCTAGGTTTACTAAGTATCAAGTTATCATTGTGATAATATCTTGTTCAATGTTTAGTAAGTATCGCAATTATCGTTATGATATCTTGTTCAAGGTTTACTAAGTATCGCAGTTATCATTATAATAATATCTTGTTCAAGGTTTACTAAGTATCGCAGTTACCATTGTGATAATATCTTGTTCATATTTTACTAAGTATCACAGTTATCATTATGATAATATCTTGTTCAAGGTTTGCTAAGTATCACAGTTATCATTGTGATAATATCTTGTTCAAGGTTTACTAAGTATCACAGTCATCATTGTGATAATATCTTGTTCAAGGTTTACTAAGTTATTATTGTGATAATATCTTGTTCTAGGTTTACTAAGTACCACAGTTATCATTGTGATAATATCTTGTTCAAGGTTTACTAAGTATCACAGTTATCATTGTGATAATATCTTGTTCAAGGTTTACTAAGTATCGCAATTATCATTGTGATAATATCTTGTTCTAGGTTTACTTAGTATCACAGTTATCATTGTGATAATATCTTGTTCAAGGTTTACTAAGTATCAAGTTATCATTATAATAATATCTTGTTCAATGTTTACTAAGTATTGCAGTTACCATTATAATAATATCTTGTTCAAGGTTTACTAAGTATCGCAGTTATCATTATAATAATATCTTGTTCAAGGTTTACTAAGTATCGCAGTTATCATTATAATAATATCTTGTTCTAGGTTTACTAAGTATCACAGTTATCATTGTGATAATATCTTGTTCAAGGTTTACTAAGTATCACAATTATCATTGTGATAATATCTTGTTCAAGGTTTACTTAGTATCACAGTTATCATTGTGATAATATCTTGTTCATATTTTACTAAGTATCACAGTTATCATTATGATAATATCTTGTTCTAAGGTTACTAAATATCGCAGTTATCATTATAATAATATCTTGTTCAAGGTTTACTAAGTATCGCAGTTATCATTATGATAATATCTTGTTCAAGGTTTACTAAGTATCGCAGTTATCATTATGATAATATCTTGTTCAATGTTTACTAAGTATGGCAGTTACCATTATAACAATATCTTGTTCAAGGTTTACTAAGTATCACAGTTATCATTGTGATAATATCTTGTTCTAGGTTTACTAAGGATCACAGTTATTATTATGATAATATCTTGTTCAAGGTTTACTAAGTATCACAGTTATCATTATGATAATATCTTGTTCTAGGTTTACTTAGTATCACAGTTATCATTATGATAATATCTTGTTCTAAGGTTACTAAATAACGCAGTTATGATTATGATAATATCATGCTCTCGATTTATTAAACACCACAGAGGCATCCAAATAAATGCAGCTTATTTAGAATCATACATAAAATGGTGGCTTTTCAAAGCAGTAGCAACAAGACAAAAACATAAAATGATGGAGAGAAAAAATGCATCTTTAAAGTTATTACGACAATAAAAAGAAATTAGCTAATGGCATGTATTCTCTTCTGTCTTCATAAAATGTCATTAAACCTTTTATTCCACACAGATCTTTCTCTGCATACTTTGTTTTTGTCAAAGTGAAGATATGGAGTATGCTTTAGCAAAGAACATAACTAACAAAATGTTGTGTAAAAAAACAACAACTGTAGTTTAAATTTTGTTTGGTCACCTGTGTACTACTGCTTGCCTTTAAAAATTTTATTTATCTTATAAAAATAGCTTGAAACTTTAAAATAAATAAATAAATATAAAATTTACTAATCAGTATCCAAGTAACAGTTAGATTGTCTGCATCATACAGAAGAAATCTGTTGCAAAGACTGAGGATATAAACATGATACTGATGGGAATTCTTTGCACGCCAGACATCTTCAAACGATTTAAAAACTGAAGTTTAGCAACATGAAATATTCATAAAAAGAGAAGAAGTAAAATATAAAAATAAAAATAATAAAAAATAAATTTAATAAGATGACGAAAACAAAACCAAAAACCGATGATAAAATCAAGTAACATGGCAATTAGATGTTTAAAAACCAAAACAGAATACACCATTAAGAGGTATCTGTGATGTATCCAATATTTTTTTTTATTTTTTTTTCATTTTTTTTATTTTTTTGAAGTCAGTTATGTGGTAAATAGTTTGCCAGTTAAGTATGATAGTTTGCACATTTTAACTTTTAACATAATCACCTACTCTTTTTTTTTAAACTTCTACAAACATGAATAACTGTAGATAACAACTTTACATGTGTGTTTTACATAAAAAAAACCCTGAAAATTATCATTTTAGAAGCTGGTTTTTTTTTTTCAATCTATTTTTTAAAAATCATTATTTATTAGTTTTTTATTTTTAATATCAAGGAGATAGGGAAGTTTATGTCTTTTTCTTTAATATTTTTTTTCTTCTTATTCTTTTCATTTTTTTTTAATCTTTTTTTTAAATTACATTTTATTGATTTTTAAATTTAAAAAAACACAGAACAACCATATTGTTGTAGTAGTAGACCTATCTAATTTGATAGGAATAAAATAAAAATAATAAAGCTAAGTTTACAAATTCACATTTTAAACAAACCAAACCAAACTTGTCTTTACTAAACCAATTTATAAATCAATTTTTTTAATTTATTTTTTTATTCAAATTCAGACATTTTCAAAACCCAAAAGGGAATTCATTTCACTGTCTACAGAACCCAATCCATAAATCAATGTTGGTTATTATTTGCAAACAGACCAATAATTGACAATTTTAGGTTTTCATCTGTCTAAGATGAGATGCAAATTTTTGCTTCAAAAGACTTTTTTTGAAATAAAGCCAAATTCACACCACACGACTTGCAGTAATAATACATAGCATTACAACATTTAATGTATAATTTAAAAATGTTTTAGTATTTTATACATTTATTTATGTATCACAGTCAGTTTGTTTCTACAGGGAAAAAATAAATAAAAATTAAGTATCATCAAGATGTTGAGAAAACAACTCTTTGCTTGTAATGTATTTATTTCAACATCAAATTCAGCAAAAGCATGAAACATGGAAATCAACATTGGGAGAAACCAATTTTTCAGCTGGAAACATATTTAAAACTGAGACACAAAGTGTATAATGTCACATACAGTTCAGTTATATGTTACTAGTCAAAACAATATATCATGTGTGACTTTCAGATCACTATCATGTATTTAAGTATTTTTTGTTTTATTTATTTTAACATTATGTTTATAATCAAAATTACCAGTATTGTAATAATTTAACTCTATTTACAATATTCTAATAGTCCAAATGGTCATTACAGACCAATATCATAATAATTTAGTCATATTTACATTAAACTAATAGTCAAAATGACATCTCGTACATTGAAAATATCACTACTGAACAGTACAATAATAACTATAATTTAACTGTGTTTATGTTAATAGCCAAACTGTAAAGTCATACAGTGACTTCATACAGTGTCTACAATTTAGACCTTCTCGCGGTGTAATCTGGTTACATGCTGCAAGTTGGTGGATCAAGTTGAACAGTGAGATTGGCCCTTTATTTTTTTTTTTTAAATGAAAATCCATACTGGATATAGGATGACAGCATTCTGCCAGATCTGTTTCAATGAGGCAATCAGACGAATGCAACATGTTGATAATTTAGCTGATTGGCTCTGGTTATGGATGTGGATATGCTAATAGAGAGAAGAGAGAGAAAGAGAGAGAGAGAAAGAGAGAGAGAGAGAGAGAGAGAGAGAGAGAGAGAGAGAGAGAGAGAGAGAGAGAGAGAGAGAGAGAGAATGTATTATTGATGACATGATATTTAGTTGATTGCACCATGGCAATAGTTGTTGACAGGTTCAGAGAGAGAGAGAGAGAGAGAGAGAGAGAGAGAGAGAGAGAGAGAGAGAGAGATGGAGAGACTGAATGGCTTTGAATGCAGGATGTATTATTGATGACATGATATTTAGTTGATTGCACCATGGCAATAGTTGTGCAGAGGTTAATGGGGAGAGAGAGAGAGAGAGAGAGAGAGAGAGAGAGAGGAGGGGGATATATGGCTGTGAATACAAGATGTATTATTGATGACTCGAGATATTCTGTTTAGAAGAATGAGTGATGCTGAGAAGAGAATGTGAATGAGAGAGAGAGAGAGAGAGAGAGAGAGAGAGAGAGAGAGAGAGAGAGAGAGAGAGGGGGAGATATGGCTTTGAATGCAGGATGTATTATTGATGACATGAGATTTTCTGTTTATGATGGCAATAGTTGTGCAGAGGTTAATGGAGAGAGAGAGAGAGAGAGAGAGAGAGAGAGAGAGAGAGAGAGAAGGGGGATATATGGCTGTGAATACAGGATGTATTATTGATGACTCGAGATATTCTGTTTATGAAGAATGAGTGATGCTGAGAAGAGAATGTGAATGAAAAACAAAAATATCTGTCAGTGTTATTGATCTGTTACACGCTGTTCACCAAGTCATCAACTAACAATAACAGTAACAATAACGGTAATAGTAATAACAGTAATAGTGATAACAGTAATAGTAATAACAGTAATAGTGATAACCATGCTGATGATGATGAAGATAAAGAGGATTAAAGAGGAAACTCTGTAATGATAATAATACTGGCAATGATAATGATGATGAATTAGTTCCTAAACAAGAATTAATGGTGAAATAATAATAATAATAATAATAATAATAAAAATAATAATAATACTAACAATGATAGTGATGATAAATTAGTTCATAAAAAAGAAATAAAGGGTAAAATAGCAATAATAATAATAATGATGACATCAATAATAATAATAATTCATAATATCATTAATAATAATGATAATAATAATAGTAATAATAGTATTAATAACAAGAAAAAGAATCATAATAATAATAATACCTATAACAAAAATATCTATATTATTATTTATAATAATAATAGTAGTAACATCTATGATAATATTTGTCTATACTTTAATAGAAAAAACAGATAAAAAACAAAGATAATAAAAAATGAATAGTACATACAGATAAAGAACAAAGATAAAGAAATATAAATATAGTTTACCTGTGACAGTACATACAGATAAAGAACAAAGATAAAGAAATATAAACATAGTTTATCTGTGACAGTACATATAGATAATCAGACACAGATGCTACATAAAAATATTTACATACATTATTTTCTCAGGTAATTTAAATATTTGAACTTCATGAAACAAAAATACTTTATAACTTTCTAGATCTTTTAAAAAAAAAAAAAAAAAAGTATATGAACAGTTTTTCTTTGTTTCTTTAATATTTTTATTTCTGTTTCAAATTTATTTATTTATTTATTTATTTGTGTTTTATTTTAACTTTTAATTTTTATTTATTATTTATTATTTTTTTTTTATTATTATTATTTTTTTTTTTTAATTATTTATTTATCTACCTTTTTTCTTTTTCCTTTTTTTTTTTTTTTTTTTTTTTTTTATCTGCCTACCATTATTTAAAATCTCTTAAAGACTTGTGAAAAAAAACGTTCAGCAATAGTTGAAGTAAAATTATATAAAATAAAAAAACGCTTCTTAAAAATAATTAACATAAATTCAAAAAGTTGTTGGCAATTCCAAAAAAAAAAAAAAAAACAACCATAAACAACCAACTGCATAACTGTCTAAGTTAATAAAAAATTAGCCAAAAAAAGACCCCCCCCAAAAAAAAAAATCAACATCTCCTATTTGGCAAACATATTATATTATTACACTAAAAGCAAAAACTGACGTGAGAAAAGTTAACACCGTAGCCATCTCAATATTTCAGCCAACGTCTGTATCAACAGTTAGTGATGGATAAGAATTTGGTTATCTCAGCTGAAAAGCATGCATGAAAGTATTTGAAGATAAACGTGTATCACTGTGTAGAGACCACCTCAGCTGACAAAGGGTTAAATAAAGCAGCCAACTGTTATAAAATGCTGATTTCGTTTGTTGTACAACTGAGCAGTGGGGAAGAGTGAGTGAGAGATAAAAATATGACAGTGAAATGATGATATTTACAACAACAAAACAAAAAATGCAGATGAATATGTAAATATATAGATAAATTACAGTTATGTATTTTAGCAACTTACGTAAAATTTATATAAAATTAAAAATAAATATGTAATAGTAACACAGTAATAGCAATAAATGTGATCTCTTTTTTTTTACAGTAAGTTATGGATTTTTATTACATTTTTGTTTTTTTTATTGATTTAAAATTCTTTAGTTTCAGTGGAATAATAATAATAATATTAATAATAATAATAATAATAACAATAATAATAATAAAATTAATAATAATAATAAAAATATTAATAATAATGATAATAATAAAAAAAAATTATAATAATAATAATGATAGTAACATCTTTATTGTACTCACATTATTGTGTAGGTATAATGTATCCAGAGGGAGAGGGAGAGAGAGGGAGAGAGAGAGAGAGAGAGAGGGGGAGAGTTTTTTTTGTTGTTTTTTTAATTAAAATTTTTTTTATCATTATTCTTAATTTAACAAATATATAACTGGGAAAATTATTTTCAACAAATTCAAAGTTTAAGCTGATGAATAACAAAATGATAAAAAAAAAAACTTGTCTGTATGTGAAAACTTCTCAGAATTAAAACGTACAAACAAACGCAAAGTAAAATAATCACTGTTAATGTTCTGAAAATACCACTGACAAATAATACTTGTACGTCTTGTAATTAATTATTTTTCTATTGTACTTCTCAACAAACTCCTACCTTTAGTTACTAAATCATGTCTTACTGGCCTTTTTGTGAAATAATCCTAAAGTGGATAAAAAAAAAATACCTGACTGACTTGTAAGCTCTATTCAAATGTAGCAAAACAAAAGATTAATTCTTGTTGAAGATTACGTGAACCATATTTATAAAAAAATAAAAATAAAATACACAAAGAGACACACACACACAGAGAAACTCACACATTTCACATCACATATACACACAGAGATACACAAGTACATATCTGCATCAAAGTAATGAGATGTTTTTATCTGCACTGGTTAAGAGATGTGTAATGATAACAGAAAAACACACAGCCAATATTCTGTAAGCAGTTCTTAACCACTGGTAGATAGGGGTCTGTTGTCATAATATCACACACACACATTCGTTGATGGGTCACAGGCAAGATTGGGAAATAGCACAGTTTGTTCAGTGAGGAAGACTGACCATGTTGTCTGTTATTCATTGGGACTAGACTCAAACCAGTGAAACTCCATGATAAAATAATTTAGATTTAAAAGTGAACTTGCGTATATGTTTTCACTCTATCACTCTCTGTTACTTTATGCTGTACATAAATTTAATTGTCTCTTTTCTTTCTCTCAAGTATTTCTTTTAAACTTTTCTTTTTTTCCCCTTAAACATCTAAACCAAAACAAAAGGTTCACACACAGTGTTACAATGAAAATGTATTAGTGTTTAACCTCTCCAAGATTCGAGATCAAAACAGTATATATATATTAAAAAAAAATCTAGTAGACTAGTTATTACCATTTTTTCCTTTCATTTTAAAGGGTCTTTTTTCCTTTTATTTTTATTTTTTTTATATTTTTTATTTTTTTTATTTTTATTTATTTATTTTTTTTATTATTATTTTTATTTTATTTTATTTTTTATTTTTTTTTTATATTATTTTATTTTATTGTTATTTTTTTTATTATTTATTGAAAAATGTATGTCTCTGCACTAGAAATGAATACAAACATTATTCAAAGATTTACCTTTCCCTTCAAGGTGCTTTTGTTTTCAACAAACTATTTACCATTCCAGTACTGTTTAACACTAAGTATAATAAAAAAAAATAAAAAAAAATTCTATTTTATTTCTATGAATTAAGTGCATTTAAAATAAAAAAAATTTTAAAAAATGTTGTTGCTAACTGTTAAAAGTACCATGTAGAAGAAATATTTTTCTTTCCTAAATAACAAACAAAACAAAACAACAGAAAAAAATAAAAAAATAAAACAAAACAGATATAAACCTTATCTTTCGACATGTGATAACATTTAATAATACATATTTGTTTAATTTTCTTGTTTATTACTTATATTTCATTACAGTAAATAAATAAAATTATTTCTGCATTTCTTCTTACTCTCAAAAACTGAAGGGACATTATATATTTTTTTTTTTGTCCATAGACATCTAATTTTCTTGTTTGATGTTTTAATCTCTCTCTCTCTCTCTCTCTCTTTTACTCTCTCTCTCTTTTACTCTCTCTCTCTCTTACTCTCTCTCTCAAACACAAATAAATGCTCTGTCTCTCTCTCTCAAACACAAATAAATGCTCTCTCTCTCTCTTTCTTTCTCTCTTTTACTCTCTCTCTCTCTTTCAAACAAACACACAAATAAATGATCGCTCTCTCTCTCTCTCTCTCTCTCTCTCTCTCTCACTCCTCCCCCTCCCTCTCCTTCCCTCTCACTCCCCCTCCCTCTGGATACACATTATACCTATAAAATAATGTGATGTTGCGAGCATTTTTGCGTACATTAGTTGCTGAGAGCAATAAAGGCCTAAATTAGGTTGATTAGTTTGACATTTTGTTGCAGTTATTCACGTTTTGCCCGGTTAGCGGTGCGAGCCTCTCTCTGTGAGTTGTGACGAGAAATCACCACCTCAGTCTTCTAGAAAAACAATCAATACTTTCCTGTCTGGCAGAATTTTGAAATAAAAATAAAAAAATAAAAAAAATAAAAAAATTATCGTTATTTGTAGTTCTTCTGCACTTGTTAGTTTATGTAAATTTAAACTTTAATTTTGTTTTGTGTGTTAATTTATGTAAATTCTAAGTTTTCATTTCATTTTGAGGTTTTACTTATCTGTCTGTTAGTTTATGTAAATTTAAACTTTACTTTATGGTTTTACTTACTCATCTGCTAATTTATGTAAATTTAAACTTGAATTTTGATTACAGTCTTATTTGTCTGTCAATTTATGTAAATCTATATTTTCATTTCATTTGTGGTTTTACTTACTTATCTGTTAATTTATGTAAATTTAAACTTTAATTTTGATTACAGTCCAATTTGTCTGTTAATTTATGTAAATCTAAATTTTCATTTCGTTTGCGGTTTTACTCATCTGTCTGTTAATTTATGTAAATCTAAATTTTCATTTCGTTTGCGGTTTTACTCACCTGTCTGTTAATTTAGGTAAATTTAAACTTGAATTTAATTAGTTCTCTTGTCTGTCTACTTGTTAACGTATGTAAATTTAAATTTTCATTTTCACTTCTAATCTCGTCTGTCTGTCTGTTAAGTTAGGTAAATGTAAACTTTAATTATAATTTCTTAACTCTGTCTCTCAACTTGTTAATGTACGAATATTTTCATTTCACTTGCAGTCAGTTCTACCACCCAATTTTGGGGAAATTTTTAAAAATTTAAACATTTTATTTGTTAATTTACATAAATATTTAAAAAAAAAAAAAACGTTCATTTTACTTCCACTCAGTTCTAAATTTAAACTTTAATTCTGTCTGTCTGTCTGTCTGTCATCATCATTATCTTGTCAAAAGATTATATTTTTGAACTTTTTTCGGTTCAGTCCTTTCTTTGTGTGGTATTCCTGCCATAATCAGTTGCCTTTACTTTTAAACCTTGTCTCTAATAAAAAAACTGACAACAGAACTCGTCGTTCAGTTTCAATTTCAACTATTTGATGAACCATTTCAGTAATATCCAGCAAATCTGTCTGATGCCATTCTTAATATATGAGAAAAAAAAAAAAAAAAAAAAAAGACCTAATAAAGAAAGCAAATAATGTAGGAGAGAAAAAACAGCTTTTCTTTGTTAGAAGTGAGATAACTGTCGAATCAAGAAATTTATATTTGCCAACTTCAGTCCATATTTTTTTTTCAACCATATTATATTAGCGTCATTGACACTCAAATAAGTGGTTTGCAGATTAACAGTGAAGAAATGAGTGCTAATATGTTTTATTTTTTATTTTATTTTCACAACGCTGTTGTAGGTATTAATAGAGAACTCAACAGCACTTCAGATGTCTGGTATTAAAACTTGTATAACTATTTATACTGCAATAATAATAAAATAAAAAAAATAATAAAAATTTTGCATAAATAATGTATAGAGTGAAATGTCATTTTAACACTCTTACAAAGAATAATACATTTTTTTTTTCCATTTCTTCTTGTTTAAAAAATAAAAAAAAAAAAAAAGGAAAAAAAAAAGAAAGAATAGAAGAAGGTTTTGTTAGTTATTTACATGAAATTTATGCACCAGTTTACGATATTATTGTTGCAAGAACAACGAGCTCTGTTAGTTATTTTTGGTGAGGTGATTAAATTCACATTAGCAGAGACGTGTTGGGTACACAGAACAACACAGAACAACACAGTAACACATGACTATTTAGTGAATTCTCGACTCTCTCTCTCTCTTGTGTGTGTAATATCGCATTTTAATTAACTTAGTACTGTGATAATATGTTTGACATTTTCACTTCCATCACATTACTGGGACAAAAAAAAAATTACAGGCGCACTGTTTTTGCATTTACTAAAAAATGTGAATTATTCCATACAAACTGATGATTTTATGCCAGACCAGCACAAAAGCTATCCATCACACTTTGTTTTATGACAGATACACACACACACACATACATACACACACACACATACACAAATGGATAACCTGTAATTTTACTGTGTGCAGTAAACAGTCTGATATGATTGCAGGATAGTAATTAGGCTGATAGAAGAGAGATACTTTCGGTGGATAAACAGCAAGGACTGCCAGAGTCAAAGTCTAAACGATGGGCTCTTCGAATAAACAAAGTCTAAGCAATGGGCTAGTTCAGTAAACAACTCTTTGTCATAAAAATGACAGGGCAGAATGCATGCAGGTGCAATGGCTCAGAAGTCGGAATATTCAGTTGGTTCTTAATGTCTGGTATTTTTCAGCAAATTGCATTTCTGCAACAGAAACTGACTGACGCAGAATATCACTTAGAATTCCACATCTTCGGTATTTATATGCAGAAATCTCACATCTAGTCTTACATCTTTCTCTCTTTCTCTGTAATTATGCATCATACTCATTTTTTGTTTTTTTTTGCCAGATGTAAATGATTGAACACTTTCTCTGTGATTATTCAAATTCCACATTGAAATTTATTCATATTTTTTATTTTTATTTATGTTATCCGTCATATAAGTTTCCCTTTATGTCAAATAAAACACTAAAACAATAAAACACTAAACCATTAAAACAGTAATCTGATGTTTGTGTATGTCAGTGTTTGATATTTAAATTTCTGTTCATAATAATGTTTTGTGAATTTGTAAATAAATATCTGTGTTTTAAAAGGAAAACTTCATCAGAAGCAACATCTACAATTAATAAAATGACTAAAATTTATTTCCAGATCTGAAGAGAAAAAATTAAATAAATAAATAAATAAATAAATTTAAAAATAATAATAATAATAATAATAATAATTAAAATAATAATAATAATAATAATAGTAATAATAATAAATATGTAAGTAAATAACTACATCCTAATATACTGAAATAAATGTCACCTTTACTTGGTATGTAAATGTAAAACATGTACATTAATTGAACATCCTCTAATGAACAAAACAAAAAACTGAAATTATTGTGTTTAATTAGCTAAGCAGACATATACGTAGAATTAATTAGATAAAATCTTCATAAACCCAAATTACAACTTTTTTTTTTTTTTTTTTTTTTTTTTTTATCTTCTGTGCCTAAATCTCATTTTTGGTCAGTTGTAAAACTACCACGTTTTATTTAAATACAATCAAAAGTACTGAACTAAAAGCTGAATTTCTTATCTATGCCTTTGTAAGATATTTATTTACTTGCAAAACTTGAAATTATTTAAATACATCCAAAATGCATAAAACAAAAAGCTGAATTGACTGTCTATGCCTTTGTAAGACATTTATTTACTTGCGAAACATGGAATTATTTAAAAATACAATCAAATGTAAAGAATTATGAGCTGAATTTCTTATCTGTGCCTTTGTAAGATAATTATTTACTTGTGAATCATAGGAATTAATCAAATACATCCAAAATGCATAAAACAAAAAGCTGAATTGATTATCTATGTCTATATCAGACATTTATTTATTTGTGAATCACAGGAATTAACACAAAACATCCAAAATGCATAAAACAAAAAGTTGAATGAATTATCTATGCCTTTATCAGATATTTATTCACTTTCAAATCACATGAATTAACCAAAAAACATCCCCAAAAACGCATTAAAAACACTAAAAGCTGTATCAATCACCGATCTCTCTCTCTCTCTCTCTCTCTCTCTCTCTCTCTCTCTCTCTCTCTCTCTCTCTCTCTCTCTCTCTCTCAGAAACTTAATTACTTGTACAAGGTGGAATTAATCAAACACTTCCTATCATATCACAGAAACTTCTCTCATACGTAGTCGAAGTTAAAAAAAAACCAACAAAAAAACGTGGAATTAATTACGCACAGCCTAATACTACTACTACTACCACCACCACTACCACTACTACTACTAATGATAATGGGATGCTACAAGCTACTTGTGTATCTGGGAGAACTTATATTCTCTCCGACATGTGTTTGCAATAATTGTGCCTGGTGGAGAGGTGATATAAATAAGACAGATGAGACAAGGTATGTAGTGAGTGCTTAGTCTCTCTCTCTCGTCTCATGTTTCCTGTCGTCTCTGTCTCTCTGTCTCTCTGTCTCTCTCTGCTCACTGTTACCAAATACAAACACACATTGAGTGGTTGGAGATGAAATAGTAAGTGGTTAAGAAAGGTGATTCGTTCCATGATGCTTGACACCTCAAGCACACAACACACATACATACACACATTGATTGCAGTATGATAGGAGAAGAGCTGTAGTGGGTTATTCTTTTAATATGAAATTTAATATGAAAACATGAAAAAAAATAAATAAGTAGGTAAGTAAATAAATTAAAAAAAGAAGTAAATAAATAAATAAGTAAATAAATAAGCAAGTAAGTAAATAAATAAGTAATTAAGTAAATAAATAATTTAATAAAAATTAATTAAAAATTTAAAAAATAAATAAGAAATGAATGAACAAATGAATATACATATATATATATATATATATAAATATGTAAAAAAAAATAATAAATAAAAGTGAATGAATGAATGAATATATAAATAAATAAAAGAATGTATTAAATATATATGTAAAAATATACAAATAACAAAGTAAATTCAGAAAAAAAAAATAAAAAAATAAAAAATAAGTAAGTAAGTAAGTAAGTAAGAAAAAAATAATATGCTGTGTTCTCCTTAAATACTAATTAAAAGTTGTTCTATAAACGGTTCTATATTAGCTATCATAATTACAGGCTTCAACAGTGGAATACCCTATCCTCTGCATTATAAATCATGTTGACCATGTAATCAATATTTTAATTTTCTTTGCTAATTTAATAGTTAATAATAAACAAGTTGGACGATAGCATTAAAATAATAATAATAAGAAGAAGAAGAAGAAGAAGAAGAAGAAAAAGAAGAAGAAGAAAAAGAATGATAATGTTAATAGCAATAATAATAATAATAATAATAATAATAATAATAATAATAATAATAATAATAATAATGAAAATATTTTAAAAATCAAATACAATCAAATAAGTGAAAAAATCTGTTTGATCCCAATACATAACAACACTAAACCATGCATCTATTTGTTCTAGTTGGGAGCAGTTTGTTCAGTAGCCTAGTTCCAGTTCCAACCCATTCCAAAACAACTGGATTATCAAAACACCATGTTTTAAGTGTTTTCCACTCTTTGGGAAGGTGCACTGAGCAGATATCTTCCTGCTAACTTGTGAGAATAGCCCAGTGAGTGATTGCAGAATGTTTTATTTATTGCATCTTTGCTGCATGTGAAATTTTAATACATAAAAATGTTTTAGGCAATATTAGCAAAGATTCAATTTTGTTATTTTGTTATTTATGGCAGTTTTTCATGTAGAATAAGATATAAATATCAGTTATGTGCTGGCTTAATTAAAATTTTTCTTTATGTTATGTTATAAATGTATAATAGTTAAAAACAAAAAAAGAAAACAAGTTATTACAATTATTGTTATAATTTTATTATTATTATTATTATTATTATTGTTGTTGTTGTTGTTCATGTTTTTATATATTTAATGGAGGATGAGTTTTTGTTGTTTTTCTCTTTCACATGAAAATACTGTTGTAAGCTTAAAAATGTTTAAGAAAAATGCTTTCAAAGTGTTGATTACAAGGAAACATAAATCACAAACAAACACTTTACAACGACACTGAAAAGGATGAACTAAAATAAAACATCTTTGTGAAAAAATTTTAAAAATTTAAAAATTTAAAAATAAAAGACTGTAAGAGGCTGTAATCTTAAAGATTTTTTTGTCAATAACTGAAACTACCACCACAAACCTAAACAGCAGGATCGTGACTTTTAAATTTTTCATTTTTATTTTTTTTTTAAAAAGACTTTGGCTGTCATCACAGAAAACATGAAAATATGTCTCAGTTCTGTTTTAAAGATAATAGACCATCAAAAGCTGCAGTGTTAAAGATTTTTTTGTTTAAAATCAATAACTGACTACCACAAACCTGAAAAGCAGTATCATGACTTTTTTGAAAAAAAAAAAATTATTATTATTTTCTTTTAAAGACTTTGGCTGTCATCACAGAAAACATGAAAATATGTCTCACATGTGTATTAAAGGCAATCAATATATTAAAAAATCTATCTTCACAAGTCATCTATCTAACCTGATAAAGTACGATAAAACTTTGTTATCTGTTTTCATACAAGAATAAACATAATGAGATGCGATGTACATGTATTGCATGTTAATGTCATGGTCACCTTCCAAAACACGCTTGATGTGATTATTTTTTGTATGTACAGAGTATTCCAGTACAGTAACATTAATATGAAAATGTATTTTGTAAAAAAACGTTCAGTTTAGAATACTTGTTTCAAACCACGTTAATAAAATTAAATGTATCTTGAAGATTATTTCTGTATCTTACAAGACATCATTCCTACATCATAGATTTTTATTCTGACTCTGTTTTAAGCTAAAGTTTAAATTTTTTTCAATTAGGAGGAAATGTTTGTTTTTTGGAAACAAACACATTATTATGTTGATAAAGTGTACATGAACACAGACAACACAGAAACAGCTACACAGTACACATATATACATGTACAAGACAATTCAGCAACAGCTACACAAAACACACACACACATTACAGTATCAGTTACACACTACACACTACAGATACATGTGTACAAGTCAGAGATAAACAAATATCTGTCAGGAATAATGCCTCACGGTCAGCAGTGGACAATGTCCATCAACAGCAGTGGACAATGTCCATCCCGATTCTACACCTTTTATTGATTCACCGAAACCGTGATTAAAGAAAATCACATTACAGACAGAAGCAATAGCTCCTTCCATCTCGTTGTTCATTTGCTGGGTTTTCCAATTCACACCAACCTGTAGAATGTGCTCAGAATATCAACAGATAACTTCCATCACCAGTCTTTGTTCAGACAAATGCCATTGTCTTTTTTCTTTTTATTTCTTTTTCACTTTAAGTAATACATACAAGTAGACAGTTCTTTACAAAAGTTGTGTAATGCTTTTCTGCACTCTGCCAAGAAATGTGGGAATTGTTGTTTTGAGTTTATTTATTTGTCACGTAAGTAATAATCACAATGACACAAGAGTTATTTTCTTGACCTTTTGTGTGTTGTGTGTGTCTGTCTGTGTGTGTGTGTGTTTTTTTGTTTTAAAACTTAATGAGTAAAATAAATTATTTCTGCTATTGATTACAGTGTTGCATGTTGGATCAAAGGTCTAGTTTATCATGTCTAATTTTATTTTATTGAGATGCAAGAAAAAATATATTTTATGTTTTATTGAAAAGTGATGATAGAGATTAATTTTTTTTTTTTTTTTAAATTTAATTTAAATTTTTTTTTTTAATTTAATTAAATTTGTGGTGCATATTTTAATGTCGGCAATATAAAAATGAAGAAACAAATTTAAATTTGTGTTTCTTTTTCTGCCAATACAACTTTTTATTTTATTTTTGGGGGTTTGTTTTTGTTTATAGTTTTGTTTATATATATATATTTATATTTATTATTATTATATTAAATACAAACCAACCAATGCAAAAACCAACCAATAAAAAAGAAAACACATAAAAACCAAAACAATCCAAAAAAAATCAATTACTTATATAGCTTTCCTTCTTTAATTTAAATATTTTATCAAAAGTTATAATGAAATTTCAAAAGCATCAACGAACACATCATCAGATACTAATTAAAATGATGCATGATGAATGATCACAGGGTTGATGCAACTCGCTGGTCTGTTTTTTCAATTCCAACAAGTGCTCTAAAACTGTGTGTTGTGATCTATGAAAACATGTGTGATAACAATCTCATTACTGACAAGTGTGGAGGGACAGTAAAAAGTCTTGTAATTCATATCAGTTACAAACTGTCTGATACCCAGTAACCTTTATCACAAAAACACTGTTAATCAGATATTCCCTCCTTAATCTACTTTTTCTATTATTATTGTTATTTTATTACTATTATTATTACTATTATTTTTTTTTTTTTCTGTTATTATTACTTGTTTTTCTATTATTTTTGTTATTTTTATTACTTGTTTTTATTATTATTTTTGTTATTTTACTTGTTTTACTATTGTTATTACTGTTTTTATTATTATTATTATTTTATTATTGTTATTATTACTTATATTATTATTATTATAATAATTATTATTATTATTATTATTATTATTATTGTTTTTGTTGTTATTATTATTATTATTGTTATTATCATTTCAAAAACATTTAAAAAAAAATAATAATAATAACAGTAAATAAATTTAATAAAATAAATAAACAAATTTTGAAGTTATTTCAAAACACAACTCCATCTTTTAACTGCACTTTAATGGTTGCTGCTACATTAGGTAATTTCCATATTTCTGTTTGTACAGAAAATATACAAAACTTTTTTCTTTTTTTTTTTAATTTAAATTTTTTTTTTAATATAAAGCAAATAATGTATCAGTATCAAAATAACAAACTATTATCTATACAATTATCTATCATCAATATTTACCTTTTGCACCTGTTTCCTTTAACGATGTGTTTATTGTAAAACAGGTAAAATGCTTTATCTTTCGTCTGTACTAGGTACAACGGAATCAATTCCACAACACATAATGTGTTCAAACACACAGTTATAAATTATAATAAACTTTTAACATTTCTTGATGTAAACAAGAAAATATCGAAATGAGTGCTGTTTTTTTGATGTAAACAAGAAAATATCAAAATGACTGTTGTTATTTAACATAAACAAGAAAATATCAAAATTACTGTTGTTATTTAATATAAACAAGAAAATATCAAAATTACTGTTATTTGACATAAACAAGAAAATATCAAAATGACTGTTGTTATTTGACGTAAACAAGAAAATATCCAAATGACTTTTCTTTTTTTTACATAAACAAGAAAATATCAAAACGTCTGTTGTGTTGTTGTTTTTTTGCTGTTACATGTCTCCAGGTCACTACAACCTCTTCGTTGCACTTGTTATTGTGTGGGTGCCTGTGTCCCCAGGGGTAATTTCCCGCCCAGCACCGCCAGAAGCTATGAAAATTATCCAGATAACTTGTTATAATAATGCCAAGACCTCAAGCACGGCAATTTTTCAATCAAACATTATCTGAGGCACATCTCCGAGGAACACACAAAGTTCAAGTCTGTATTAAACTCAGGAGACAGGAGAAGTCACAAATCAGTGGACTTTATTGAATGTTATCTTCTACAGACAGATGCCCACTGCTAGAAGTTAAAAAATTTGTGATTTTATTTTGTTACGTAAGATTGCGATTAAACTAAAATAAGTTTGTAAGTTCGTGTACTGGAATTTTGTATCTTTATAAAGATAAGAACAAACAGCTGCCTATTTCTGAAAGTTAAATTTTTGAAGATCATTTGTTATATAAGGTTTCTATGAATCAGTAGTTTATGCAGTGAAATATTATTTCTTATAAAGATAAGAAAAGCAGCTGCCCATGTCTGAAGTAAAATTTTGGAAGTTTATTTGTTATATAAGGTTACGAATAAACAGTTTCTATTAATTAGTAGGTTATTTAGTGGAATTTTATTTGTTATTCAAGATATGAAACTGAACAAATATCTTTTATAAATTGGTAGTTTATGCACACAAATTTTATTTTTTATATAAGGTATGGGGAACTAAAAAAAAACAGTTTTCTAAATTAGTAATTTATGTAACTGAACTTTTATTTCCTGCATATCAGTTGATAAAACAGTTTTTAAATTAAATTATAGCTTCAGTATAAAAAAAAAATTGTTTTTGGTGTTATTTTCGTTTTATGTTTCCAATAAAACATTTTAAATTAAATTAAAAAAAAAAACATATTGATTATTTTATAATATCATTTAGCACCATTTCACATCTTTAACAACAGCAAAGAATCAGTTCTGTGAACTGGGACCCACAAAACCATCACCTCCTCATAAGACAGTGATCAGAAATAAATAAAAATGCCCAGTGGTCAATAAAAGCACTGACCGACAGCCATCACAAGAAGCTTTCTAAAGTACTGAGCTGTTGTTTTCAGAAGAACAACATTTACGTTAAGGTACAAGCAGGTCCTGAAACTGGCTGATAATACCAGTCACTCTGTTGATACAACAAGACTCCTCCACTGCAGTTTTATTCAGTGGTTTGTTATTATTAATTCCTCTCTCTCTCTCTCTCTCTCTCTCTCTCTCTCTCTCTCTCTCTCTCTCTCTCTCTCTCTCTCTCTCTCTCTCTCTCTTATTATTATTTATTTATTTATTTATTTACTTACTTATTTACTTTCACACTTATTATTATTATTATTAATATTAATATTATTAATAATATTATTATTATATATTATATATTATTATTTATTTATTCACTTACTTCTACAATTTTCTAAAAAAACAAAAACACAAAGGTTTTTTAAAAAAAAGATAATAATAATTATAATTATTACTCTCACATTAACAATGAATTAGTTAAGAGAATAACTGAATAGCCAGTCTTCGTTCAGCTATAACATTTCACCCAGTGCTTTATTCAAGCAAACAAAGGCACTCGAAACACATCAAACAAAAGGCTATATCAACAACGCATTTCATTGACTATTCAGCGTGTGTGTATTCCTGTAATGAATGCAGCTGTACAGGTTTTTAAGAATTATGTATGTGTATATATATATATATATGATACAGAACTGCAAAGATAATGAATTTACACACAGGCATAACATTATTGATTCACTGCAGTCAGTCGGCATCCCTTTACAACACACACCAATGAGATTAGTCGATAAGAAACTCCATTATCTACAAAGTATTAAACCATGAATTATAGGTAAATGATAGCTTTTATTGATTCATAGCTAAGGTGTCGTCATA
>CM022665.1:47637101-47852101 GCA_012295275.1 Chrysomallon squamiferum
CTGAACCTAAAATTAATGTTGTATTACAGATAGAGAAACATAAAATTAAATTTATATCACAAGATAAGCATTTTAAGACGAACCTAAAATTCAAGCTGCATTATAAGATGGACATCAAATTAGTTTTATTACCAGATAAGTATCGTAACATTAAGGTGAACATGAATTTAATGCTGCATTACAAAGATAAGTATTATAACTAATTGGAATGCAAAATTAAAGTATTAGAAGATAAGTATTACATATCTAAAAACTAAATTAAAGTATTAGAAGATAAGTATTATAACTAATTGGAGTGCAAAATTAAGGTATCAGAAGATAAGTATTACATGACTAAATACAAAATTAAAGTATCAGAAGATAAGTATTACGTGTCTAAATACAAAATTAAAGTATCAGAAGATAAGTATTACATGACTAAATACAAAATTAAAGTATCAGAAGATAAGTATTACATGACTAAATACAAAATTAAGGTATCAGAAGATAAGTATTACATGACTAAATACAAAATTAAGGTATCAGAAGATAAGTATTATAACTAATTGGAGTGCAAAATTAAAGTATCAGAAGATAAGTATTACATGACTAAATACAAAATTAAGGTATCAGAAGATAAGTATTACATGACTAAATACAAAATTAAAGTATCAGAAGATAAGTATTACATGACTAAATACAAAATTAAGGTATCAGAAGATAAGTATTGCATGACTAAATACAAAATTAAAGTATCAGAAGATAAGTATTGCGTGACTAAATACAAAATTAAAGTATCAGAAGATAAGTATTGCGTGACTAAATACAAAATTAAAGTATCAGAAGATAAGTATTGCGTGACTAAATACAAAATTAAAGTATCAGAAGATAAGTATTGCGTGACTAAATACAAAATTAAAGTATCAGAAGTACAAAATTTTACATGATCGACTGCAATTCATTTTCTATTTCTGCAGTTTAAACCCGACTAATGCAAATAAGCTTTTGCTATTTAACCAGAAAAAGTGTTATCTGACTCCTGAAAACCGAGTCCATTTGTGCCTCTCTCTGCATTTTCAAACGAGCCGTATTGATTGGAAAGCTATCAGATGCGAGCGGCGACTGAAACACAATCTTAATTAAACTCCAGCGCTCTTTGTCCATCAAGCACTTTGACAGGACAGCGACAGGGCAGATCAAAGACCCCCGCTTTGAATTTCCAGACAGACGTCCACGGTGCGTCTCACCGCGTCTGGGTGCACTAAGAGACGTTTAGGTGCGTTAAGAGACGTTTAGGTGTGTTAAGAGACGTTTAGGTGCATTAAGAGACGTTTAGGTGCGTTAAGAGACATTTAGGTGTGTTAAGAGACGTTTAGGTGCGTTAAGAGACATTTAGGTGCATTAAGAGTCTAGGTTACACAGCAGTTTTCTGACGATTGCTTGTTTCGAAGTACTGTAAATCTTGTGTTGTAATTTGATAAGTAAAAACAAATCTACCTTGATTATTATTTGCTGCTGCTGCACTACTAAATGTTGAGTCAGAAAGATGTTGAAGTGTGATGCTGTTAGAAGAAAATGTCTAAACTTTTGTGTTTCTTTGCTGTTAGAAGAAAATGTCTAAACTTTTGTGTTTCTTTGCTGTTAGAAAAATGTCTAAACTTTTGGATTTCTCTGCTGTTAAAAAAATGTCTAAAATTTTGGATTTCTTTGCTGTTAAAAAAGTCTAAACTTTTGTGTTTCTTTGCTGTTAGAAGAAAATGTCTGAAACTTTTCAGGGGAAAAATTAAACTTTTGTATTTCTTTGCTGTTGAAAAATGTCTAAACTTTTGGATTTCTCTGCTGTTAAAAAAATGTCTAAAATTTTGGGATTTCTTTGCTGTTAGAAAAAAGTCTAAACTTTTGTATTTCTTTGCTGTTATAAAAAAATTCTAAACTTCTGGATTTCTACTGGTGTCAAAAAGTCTAAACTATAAAGCAAAAAAATGTCAAAATTTTTCTATTTCTTTTTTAGTAAATATTTTATTTATTCTCAAGGCTTCAAGATATTTAGCACCCATATTTTAGTAAATCAAAGTACATTTAAATTCAAAATTCTGGTTTTTTATGTACCCATAGATCTGGATGTATATAACTTAAGAAGCACATTTCCAATTGAGTTTGTCTATGAAATTTTGTCTATGCAACACAAAATGAAAACATTAATAAATGTATAAAATATATGTCTTATAATACCTCAAAATTTCACTATGGACAGTTTCTAGGTGACAGTTCTAAAATGCCAGAACAGAAATCTACTTTCACCATCTTGTGGATTTTTCTTGTCAGTTAGTAAACAGGCATTTGTTTTTCTTTCTTTTCTTTTTTTATTATTATTTTTTTCTTTTTTCTTTTTTTTCTTTACATATTTAGGGGGAGATATTAACATCCTTTGATAAACCACTAATGGGACATTGCCTGGAACAGGAAATTGCCTAAAGGATTCACTAAGAGATGATCAAGACTTTGTGACCTTTTTAAAGCCAAAAAATTACATAAATTTTCCTGTCCATGTAATGGTGTGTGTATTGATTGCATTGTTCTAAAACAAAATACAAATTTATCATAAATTTTAAAATTTACAATGTAATGGTTAATACAATAAATAATAAATGAATTTGTCTGTTTCCTGTTTATAATGTCTGAAACAACGTTTTAACAGTATAAAAAAAAAAAAATTAAATTTTAAAAATTAAAAATTTACCATATAATGGTTAATCCAATAAATACATAATACCATTTTCACATTCTTGCTTATAACATCTGAAATGTGGACAATGTTTTAACAGTATAAAAAAAAAATAAAAAAAATTAAAAAAATTAAAACTTTAACATATAATGGTTAATCCAATAAATACATAAAACCATATTTCACTTTCTTGCTTATAACATCTGAAATATGGACAACAATGTCCTAACAGCACAAAAAAACAAAACAAAACACACACAAGATGACCAGTGTTTTGTCACTTCATCACTTAAGTAATCATTCCTCTCCATGATGGTCACGTTAAAACATGCGGCGGAGACAGACACAGCAAAGTCTTTGATAATTAAACCACTTGTGGAATAGCTCGCCTGTATACAGGAAATTAGTCAATGAAGACAGAAGGCCGTGGAAAGGCAGTTAGGGAAGGATCTAAAGAAAAGATAAGCATTTATAAAACTCAATGCCCTGTGGCATTGACAGTCTGCATGCTTAGTGTCAGGTCATGTTTAGTTTAGATCGTTTAAACTCCACCACTGCTGCTGCAGCAGTTGCAGTTTGATAAATTAACGAAGAGCTTGTTGCTTTCTTTTCAGCTCGTTGTTTAATAAGCATTATCAAAATAAATGCCTCTAATTGCATGACAATTATCATTAAGAAATTTAAAACAAAAAATGATAACTGTAATTATAAAAAAAATTTTTTTTTTAAAAAATCTTCAATAATAACAATACACAAATTATTAAAGCTTGATCGAAAAACCTTTCATTAGAAAAAAAACAACAACAAAAATGGTTGAAATAATTATTATCAATATGTCGAGCTGTTTCAGGTCAACATGTTTACTGACAGAGTTAGTAAACAAGAACAAACAAGCTCTTTGTCACTTGATTAAGCCGAACACCGAAGCCCGGGAGGCTGATTTTCATCAATACGTCACCTCTCAAGACTGGAGGCTTATTAGAAAATGTCACAGACTCTGACTCGCGGAGATGGAAACAACAGATGAATGCTGTGGATGCCAGCTCCACGGAGCTGCCACAGAACTACATTACTTTTCACCTCGCACACGTTCAGCTCTGGTGTAGTTTGTACAGTAGTTTTGACTGCTACATTTCCTGTTCAAACCTGTATCTCCTATGACTGGTTTTAAATGTTTTCCCATTCTAACTGATGGTAGATACAAAACAAAAAATACATATTGTGCTGCTGCTAATTGGTACAACACCACTGTAACCTAACTCCTGAATATCCCACTGATACATTTCCTGTTCCAACCTGTATCTCCTGTGACTGGTTATAAATGTTTTCCCATCTATTTCACAATACATTCAAAAGAAATACTGTGCTGCTAATAGGTACTCTATGTGCCTCATGGAAGAGGTATCAGCAAACTGGTACCACAACACTGTAACCTAACTCCTGAAGATTCCACTGATACATTTCCTGTTCCAACCCATATCTCCTATGACTGGTTATAAATGATTTCCCATCTATTTCACAATACATAAGAAAAGAAATACTGAGTTACTGATAGGTACTACAAATGCATTTTTAAAGAGGTATGAACAAACTGGGAGGTACCACAACACTGAACCCTAACTCCTGGAGTTCTCCACTGGTACATATCCTGTTCCAACCTATATCTCCTATGACTGGTTATAAATGTTTTCCTATCTATTTCAGAGTATATACAAAAGTTATACTGTGTTACTGATAGGTACTGTATATGCACCTTTAAAGAGGTATGAACAAACTGGGAAGGTACAACACCACACTGATCCCTAACTTCTGTTTAACAGACTGATACTAACACAGTCTTGAACAAACAATCCACAAAACCTGGATTATGTTTCAAAGACAGGCAAGCTTCAAACTTTGGTCGATACATTTCAAATTATAAACAGATAAACAAATAATGGCTTCCTTTGAAAACTATCTCTCTCTCGGAATTGCATCCAATGGCCAATGAAAGAAAATGAATCAGTAAAACTCTTAAAGTTAAAGGTACAATTAAACAAAATACATGAACTTTTGAATTCTTCTGCCCAGATTTCCATATTCAAGCCACTGACCAGATGAAGAAAATTTGTTTTGCTTTGTCTAAAATTTGTTTATTTTGCTGATTACTGAATCCAAACAACCAGCAGACCATAGATTATAGGAATATTGAAAAAATGATATTGAAGGAAACCAGTTGTTTGCTGTTGGCGCCAACTGTTTAAGCTTCAACACACAGCAGTCAGTCTCAGTAAAGGAACAATTACAAAGTAACTCTTCCAGGCCAAAAATTATGAATAATATTAAATGTCTTAATATAAATTTGTACCAGTTATTAGAAAACTCATTTTTGAATACTTCTTAAATGTCTTAACATAAATTTGTTAAGACTAGTTATTAGAAAACTCATTTTTGAATACTTTTTAAATGTCTTAACATAAATTTGTTAAGACTAGTTATTAGAAAACTCATTTTTGAATACTTTTAAATGTCTTAACATAAATTTGTTAAGACTAGTTATTAGAAAATTCATTCTTGAATACTCTGTAATGTCTTAACATAAACTTGTTAAGACCAGTTACTAGAATAATCATTCTTGATGTTCTTGTCCTACTATAAAAATCCAGATTGAATAATGCTATAATGACAGTTAAAAAGGATCACAAACGAATGAAACAAATGTAAATAATCATATTCCCTTGGATACTCTTGCATAACCGTTAGACATAATCAGCCCTACATAACACTAATTGCAAGGTTTTTAATCTGGTGGTTCGTTAATCGCCATTCATCACGTTTATAATGTCTTAAATTATGTCAGAGAGTTGAATTGGATTACTGCTCGCCGTGGGACATTTCAGAGGGCGAAACAAAAGGAATTCAATACGTCTGACATCCAGTGAATCTGCGTCCTAAAATATTAATTGGTGAATCTTGCGGCTTGCAACGTGAACTGTGATTATCCTGTTTGTAAAACTGTTTAATGTGATTTGAGAATCATCTCCATTGTGTTGCTGTGTGGGTGTTTTGTGGTTTTTGTTGGACATCGTTATTAGTATTAAAGTCCCATTGGAAAAATTTCTGAAAATGTTCTGTCAAGATAGTGGGATTTCTAATTTATTTATTTGTTTGTTTGTTTGTTTGTTTGTTTGTTTGTTTATTTTATTTGTTTATTTTATTTATTTATTTTTATTTATTTTATTTATTTATTTTTTTTTATTTATTTATTTTTATTTTATTTTTTATTTATTTATTTATTTATTTATTTATTTATTTATTTATTTATTTTTTTATTTATTTATTTATTTTAATATTTTTTTTAGATATTTGATTATTAAAACAGTTATGTTTTAATGCAGAGCTGAGATTTCAAGCAAACAAATGCGTCACTTTTCATCTCAATAACATTTTGAAATGTTCTGTTTTAAACTAATGATAATTACATATGTCTTCTTTACAAGATTTTTCTAAAAGCTACTTCCTTTTCTCAAAAAGGCTGTAACTGAAACAGTTTTGTTTGGGGTTCCTTTAAAGCTGGAATTTTTTTGTGTACTTTATTTTTTACATTTTGTCTTTACATTGGTAAGTTCTTTTATTTCCAACTGTTAAATAATAACCCATTAAAATTAAAATTTTAAAAATTAGAATTAAAAAAGTGTGGGTGATTTTTCTTCTTTTTTTTTCCAGTGTCATTCCAAATTTTGTCAGAAAATAAATATATATAAAAAAAAATTAAATAAAAAAATAATAAAACAAGAAAGAAAGAAAAGAAAGAGCAGTAAATATGCCACATAATTTCAACACTAGATGTTTTGTATTGATGTGCATGTTAAAACATTTACACATCACAAACTTTTATACACAATTTCGCTTTATATGCATTTTTTAATACAGGTTTTATTAGCCAAAACTTTGGCAATATCTATCGAGCTTTCACTCAATAAATACAAATGAACGAATGAACAGATATTGATATTTTCCATACATACAAAACCCCTAATGCAATCAAGTCAGCCCAACACATTACTGTCTGGTTTTGTTTCATTTTTTCTTATTTCACATAAACAAAATATTAACAGTTATAAATGATCAATGGAGAGAAGTGGGACTGATACATCAATACATTTATCTATTAATCTTTCATAAAATCTTTTTTTATAAACTACTTCCCATCCAGGCACTTTAATTAACAAATTCAATCACAAATTATTATTATTATTTTTTTTTTAATAAAAACATTTATAAATGTAAACAAAAATCACACAGCAGAGCTTCTTTACAACTTGAAGATTCAATAACTGTCTGTGAGAGAAAGATTAGAAAGAAAAAGACAAAAAGGACTCGGCTCTCAATGAGAATAACAACTCTGAACAGAACTAAGAATGATTACGCTGAATTTGTCAGTCACACAGAGATCAATATTTAATATCAACTGTGCAAATTCTTAATCCACTTCTAAAGGGCTATGTAGCAGAAGCCATTACCAATAATTCCATCATGAGAGAGAGAAAAAAAAAAAAAAAAAACAAACACATATTTCTTGTAATTTTTCAACCCTTTAATGGGTATAGATTGGTCACACCAAGTGACTTTCTGTTAAAAAAAAAGAAAAATCTGATTGTGGAAAAGAAAAAGAAAGAAAGAAAGAAAGAAAAGCTTGACTGTCAAAAACTGAATGTGTGTATGTAACTGATGTATGATGTTTGATGTATGTCACACATGCTTGAACAGTTGTTTTATGATAGCCTGTCTATATTACACTGGTCATACAACTAACGACAACAACAACAACAACAACTGATGTTTCTTATTTCAAACATGCTTGAACAGTTGTCTTATGATAGCATATCTGCATTACACTGGTCATACAACCAAGTAATAATAACAACAACATCAACAGTTTAAGTTTCTCATGACAGACATGCTTGAATAGCTGTTTTATGGTACAGCATATCTGTATTACCACTTCAACACAGTAACAACAACAGCAACATAACACAATAATAATTAATAATAACAGTAATAATAATAATAATAATAATAATAATAATAATAATAATAATATTATTATTATTATTATTATTATTATTATTATTATTATTATTATTATTATTATTATTATTATTATTATTATTATTATTATTATTATTATTATTATTATTATCCAGGCATCTAGAAGATAGTGGATAGCAATATCCTTATACATTGTTTAATGGAAGACAATTTATTGTCAGAAATAGTCACTTTAGCTTTGAACCTTTTAGATTAATAAAATCTTTAAGATTAATTTTTCTGTTTGGTTATTATCACAACAATACACATGCAAAATCAACTAAAATAAATGGAATCTGCTTTAAATGAATGTAACATAAATAATAATGATGATGATGATGATGATGATGATAATGATAATGATAATGATAATGATAATAATAATAATGATGATGATAATGAAAACAATAATAATGATAATAATAATAATAATAATAACAACAATAATAACAAGAACTATAATATAATAATAAAAATTGTCTGATGATAACAAGAAACATTCAAAATATCTTCTCGCATTCTCCGAGCTCCAACTGCTACTGAAATTGTTTATTGTACATAACCTGTTCAGACAATGAAACTCTAAAACTTATTCAGAAAAGATGAAACATTAAACCATTATATACATGTACATTTTTGTTAAACTATTTCATTTAATAATGTTACGTTTTCAAAAGATCTATCAAACCTCTCGTACATTTTCTTACATTTTAATCTGAAGACTGATTAATGATCGTTTTTCTTTTCTAAAGTATAATCATCTCAGATATTCTTTCATATTAATAATGAATAATTAAGAAAAAAACTATTTTTTTTAATAAACAGACGAGGTTTTTACTTAACTTGTAATAAACTGTCAGTGATTTATGATGCAGATTTGACCTTTTCTGAACTGCAAACAATAAATCGTCCAGGAAAATAAGACAGCTATGATTACATTTACTGACAAACTCAATGCATTGCTTGTCAAAACAGTCCATATATACACAATTATGTATCCACAGTATCCTTTTGGTAACAATTTTTTTGTTTGTTTTTATTATTAAATTTTGGCTTCAGTGAAAATATCTTGATCATCTTAATGGGATTTTTTTATCTTTGTATATTTATACAGAAAGTAAATATAATTTTATTTATCAATATTCTTGGTGATGGTTAACATTAATCACAAATATGTATTTGTTCAGATTTATTTTAATTCAGGCCAAAATGTTTTATTTATAGCACAACTAACATTAACAGCGGGAAAGACAGTGGGAGTTTAAAAAAATTAACGTCTCTATTGTACAAGATAATACATCATCATATTTGCTTAACGATGAACAAAACAACATCTGTCTGTTCGTCCTTGTTTCACTGAGTATGATTAGAAGGTTTGTTCTGTATTCATTGCATGCTAAAAGACTTTCTACAATGATCTATTGACTACTGGCAGGCAAGTTACTCCGAGTTTTCCGTGCATATCCAATTAACTGAATGTTTCTCTTATTACCAAGAATTGCATTTCTCTTCATCTCTTTTAATTGTCCTTGTACAAAAAAAAAAAAAAAAAAAAAAATGACGCATCAGGTTGTAACATAAACAGTGTAATTAAAGCTGGTAATCTTTTCTTTTCTTAGTTGGTAATGTGTTGTAAGAGACTGATGAAAAAGTGACGTTTAGATTATTTAGTAAACAGTTGGGTTTTAGATGATTGTTGTTGTTGTTGTTAAGTAAACAGTTGGGTTTTTAGTCTCCTGTGGGTGTGTTAGTTAAATAAACAGTAAAATCTAGTGTGTTTGTTATTTTTTTCTCAAAACTTTATGATAGTTTATGATACACTCAAAAGCAAACTTACCAACTGATTGAAAAACAAAATTTGAAATAATTTCACACAGCCAAATCCTGTTTTAAGTATTAATTTTCATGAATTTTCTTTAATTATGTAAAATGATCTGCTGTTATTAATACAATGTCTAATGTATCAGTAACAATGAGAAAGAAGAAAGAAGAAAGAAAAAAATAGAAAGAAAAAATCGGTCAAGTATGTCAGTAATTTTTTTTTTTTTTTTTTCTCTGCATGATTATAAGAATGTTCACTATATGTTGTTTCACAGAGCCCAGATCAGTTTCAGTATTAATTTTTATAAACACACAATGTACAGGATCATGTAAAATAATTTGCTGTTAACACAATGTGTAGTATCAGTGAGTACAGTACAAGGAAAGAAGAAAAAAAATAAAAGACAAGTAAGTCAGTTTATTTTTTTTTTTCACAATGCTTAAAAGAATGTTCACTATCTCTCATGTTTTAACAAGTCCAGTTTCAGTATTTCATGAACTAAAAATGTACACAATTGTCAAATAACACAATGTGTAATATATGATGTCAGTGACAATGAAAAAGATGAAAGAAGAAAGAAAAAAAAAGAAGGACAAGTCTGTCAGTTTATATTCTATGCTCATACTTGTCATGATTTCACACAGTTCCAGTATTTCATGAACTAAAAATGTACAGAATTATGTAAAATAATCTGTTGTTAACACAATGTGTAATGTATGATATCAGTGATAATGAGACTACCTGAAAAGATACCTGAAAAGAAAAGAAAAAAAAAAAGGAAGGACATGCTCATAAGAATGTTCACTATTTCATGCCAGCATTTTATGAACTAAAAAAAAAAAAAAAAAAAAAAAAATTGTTCTATCAGTTTAAAACTAAAAAAAAAAAAAAAAAATTTTGTGATTATAAGAATGTTTACTATTTGTCTTTATTTCTATGCTGATAAGAATGTTCCACTTGCATTTCATGAACTAAAAATATACAGTGATCTGCTGTGTAATGCATGGTATTAATGACAACCAGAGACAGACTAGCTGGAAAGAAGGAAGAAAGAAAAAAAAAAAAAGACAAGACAGTTTGTATTCTATGCTGATAAGAATGTTCACTACTTGTCTTGATTTCACACAGTTCCAGCATTTCATGAACAAAAATATACAGTGACAGACTAGCTGGAAAGAAGGAAGAAAAAAAAAAAAAAAACCAGGACACGTGCGTCATTCCATTTCTTCCCAGCATGCTCAGGAGAATGTTCACTATTTGCCTCTGTGGTCTTGTCACATCAAACACACACACGCAGAGAAGAGATGAAACCTGCCTCAGACACACAGATGTTTGACATCAGCCGAAGCAGAAACAGTGCCCAGTCTGCCTGTGTTTACATATATGTACATGTCACAGGAGAGAAAGTCTTGTTCAGCATGACGTCTTCGTCTTCGTCATGTTGTTGTTGTTGTTGTTGTTGAAAGCAATTACAACTCTTCTTCTTCTTCTTCTTCTTCTTCTTCTTCTTGTTGACATGAATGACTGCCATGTTCTTCCAACACCAGTGTGTGTTTGCAAACCACTGCTGTGATTTGTTTTAATTCCCTCTTCTGATCACAGAGATTGAAATGTTAATGGATCTGTTTGATGATGAGCAGGCTTTGTGTTCTCAATAAGTATATTCAGCGGATTTTTTTTTTTTTTCTTCTCAATAATATGGTTTTATTAGATTTACATTCGCATGCATTTTAATCACAACATTATCCAGCGCTTGTGTGTGTTAACCATGCAGAAAAGAAACCAGAGGTGATTTGTTTTTATAAAAAATATATAAAAAATAAAAAAATGATTTTTTTTAACATAATAATAGAGGATTAAGACTGAAAATTAGAGTTAGTTTTATGGCATTTTTCAATCAGTTTTTTTTTCTCTCTCTCCACTGCTAGAAGAAGAACCTCAAAGCTGAAACAGTGATTAGATTTTCCACCAGACTGGAATTTTCTGCCACTGCATACACAAGTATGCCCATCCATTCATCTAAAAATTAGAAAATTTTCGTTTCTTTTCATTTCATTAATGATGGGGAAGGAAACAAGGGCAGATCACTTGATTAGAAGTGTAATATTACTACAATGCAAACGTTGCAGCAGATGTTTTCAATGTTGACTGCCTTGCTATCCATATGAGAGACAAGTTAATGTTTCTTCAAACCTGCAGCCCAAAACCTGCCTCAAATATGTCCCAAACAAGTGAGTTTTATTTGTTACCCTGTATTCTTCAGCCCAAAAACCTGCCTAAAACATGTCCCAGCTACCTAACAACAGCGTGTTTTTATTTGTTAACCTGTATTCTTCAGCCCAAAAACCTGCCTCAAACATGTCCCAGCTATCAACCTAACTGTGCGTTTTATTTGTTAACCTGTATTCTTCAGCCCAAAAACCTGCCAAAAACATGTCCCAGTTACCAAATAACTGTGCATTTTATTTGTTAACCTGTATTCTTCAGCCCAAAAACCTGCCAAAAACTGTCCCAGCTACCAAATAACTGTGCATTTTATTTGTTAACCTGTATTCTTCAGCCCAAAAACCTGCCTAAAACATGTCCCAGCTACCTAACAACAGCGTGTTTTTATTTGTTAACCTGTATTCTTCAGCCCAAAATCCTGCCTCAAACATGTCACAGCTCCTAACTACTGTGCATTTTATTTGTTAATCTGTATTCTTCAGCCCAAAATCCTGCCTCAAACATGTCACAGCTCCTAACTACTGTGCATTTTATTTGTTAACCTGTATTCTTCAGCCCAAAAACCTGCCTCAAACATGTCCCAGCTACCAACCGTATGTTTCAGCTACTAAGAACAGCATGTTTTTATCTGTTAACCTGCATTTGTCAGAGCATTCACAACCAACAATACTCGTCTCTCCTTCTCATCATAACTGAGTGCATGCTATGAATTACTTTCCTGCAACATTATGATTAGAAATCAGACTCATGTGTGCTCCACTGGGATCTCTTCAAGAATGCATGTCATACGAAGCGTTTGTCTTCTTGGCTAGCAGATGGTGCTGCGCTGTTTTTCGAAAGAATATTTTGGCTTTGGCTTTGGCTGCTATTGAATACATCTTTTATTAGACCAGACTTGTGAATGCCAGGAAATGTGCTGCGGCTCTGCCAAATATATCCATTAGCACTGCGTATGAAAACAGACATCGGCTACACACACACACACACACTAGTTGATTTTAACACAAAAGTGGAATAATATAATAATAAGAAGATCTCCTGTATGTTGTGTTGTACAAAATTCGTTTCCATTTTAAAGTAAAATTTAATTCTTAATTCTGAATATAATAAAAAAAATGAAAAAAGAAACAATGATGAAAGGTTTACTGTCTGTCACTGAATGAAAGCAGACAAAAAATTTGTTTATAGGAAACAGAGGTTGCAGTTTAAAGGTGTCAAGATATGTGCAGTTTCACAATGAATTTTTTTGTTGTCTCTCTTTCTTTTTAATGCCATTTTTATTTTAATTATTATTTTATTTTTATATTGTTATTTAAATTTTAAAATCTTCTACACATTAAAAGTAGATTAAACTGTAAGTAATATCATTTCATCAAACAGTTATTATAATATACATGATTATGCAAAATTAGAAAATGATTAATAAATGTCAGAATCGTAGGTGTTCAATTTATAAATATTTCTGTATATATTACATTAAAAAAACAGAAAAAGAAAAATACATTTTTATAGCCATTAACACAATAATATCATTACCACTGGCGTAAGCAGATCAGTTTTAATTTTAGTTTAATGTTTCAAATGTTTCACTGTAACAACGGTTACTGAATTGGAACAAAGGTTTGTCGCTGTTTTCAAACGTGGTGTCTGAGCATGTGATTTTGTTTCACACATCACTGAAATATATGACATAAACAGATAGTCTGAAATGTGAACAAAATGACAGGTATGAAGCTGAATAAATCTGTGTATAACTAGCTGAACACTGTCTTTGATATTTCACTTTAAAAAACATTGTGAACTTTCGCTCCAATCCAAATGTTATGTGTACATGAATGGTGGTTAATTAAAGATTTGATAATAAATAACTGCATCTTTCTGTTTACTATACAACAAGTCTGTAAGTCTGGTATATAAAATCAAACTACATACTTAATCCTCATAATTAATAACTGTTACACCAAAAGTAGTGGTATGTGCTGTCCTAACCATGGAAGAAGATTATAAAGAAGATACCTCTTATGCTAATAGAAAATAAACTAAAAATTATATTTTTGTTTACTAAATTTTTTTAGAAGAATATAATAAGTACATAAATAAAACAAAACAAAAAACTAAATAAATAAGAAAGAAAGAAAGCATATTGGTGGCGGAAGACCAAATATGTAATTTGGAAGACCAAATGTGTGCTGTAGTAATGTCTTTGAATAAAACAAAATGTCACTTTTTCTTCTGTCTTTCTCTCACATCTGCACACACACACACACACACACACACACACACACACACACACACACACACAGAGACACCCACCCACACACACAATCTAAATACAGTTAACCACACAAAGACTGATGCTAGATAAAACTGGACGGTGTTATTGATTACACATAAATTAACAGAGCGGATTATCTTGGTTCTTATCAAAGACGTGTCAGTGCTGACAACACAGCCATCTCCTGTTCCGTGTTACTCAATGTGTATTAGCTTTATTGCAGTTTTCACCCAGGTCACTGTCAGAATTCAATTAGTATCATTACGTTTCTCTTTGTGGGGGCCTTTAGCATTTACGTGTGTCTGTGAATAATATAATTGTAATGAGAAATAATTTTAAAATAATATATTTTAATAAAATTTATGTTCTCTTAGTATTTATGTGCATCTGTGAATAATATAATTGTAATGAGAAATAATTTTAAAATAATATATTTTAATAAAATTTATGTTCTCTTAGTATTTATGTGCATTGGTGAATAATATAATTATAATGAGAAATAATTTTAAAAATAATATTAAAAAAAAAATTATGTTCTCTTAGTGTTTATGTGCATCTGTGAATTATATAATTGTAATGAGAAATAATTTTAAAATAGTATTTGAAAAAAAAATGTATGTTCTCTTAGTATTTATGTGCATCTGTAAATAATATAATTATAATGAGAAATAATATTTAAAAAAAATAATAATAAAAAAAAAAAATTGCGTTATGTTCCAAAATCATTTGGGTGTGAATGTGTGTATCAACATTATAAATAATAATAATAATAATAATAATAATAACAATAATAATAACAATAACAAAAAAAAAACATCAACAGAAAAACAAAAACATAGTAACTGAAAAAACAAAATATTATATAAAAAAAAATTGCAATAAACCAAAAACCTGATCATTACTTAAGAGTGTTTAAAATCTGCTATATGAATTTTTTCTCATTCATACATTCACAGTGTTTTGGTTAGTTAAACCAGAACACACTACAAACATGAGCCACTCACACACTTGGTGTTTTTCCAGTTTGTTACGAACTAACAGAGTTAAACAGGCTCCAAAAACAAAATAAAACATCACACAACCTGTTACTGAGATTAAAGCTATTAAAGAGTGTTAAAAGCAGAATACCTATTAAAAAAAAAAATATATATATATATATATATACATACACACATTATAAAACAGGCTCCTCGGCAAGACATCAATCTACAACTTGAACAGGCAGAGCTGTTCATGCAGGCACACTCTCTTAATCTCACACACCACACTTGTTATACAATTAATTAAACGCTTCTCACTTTAACAAACATTTAAGATAGACGCATTATTAAATTTTATATATTTACACAATTACACTGAAGCAGCAGTCTGGACTGCATCAAAGCTTCACACACACATTTCATCATTATCTCCATAAACAAACAAACAAACAAACGCATTCATCTTTGAATTATGGATTATTGTAATTATTTCTGTGCCGACGTTTTTAAACCGGTTGCTTCGGTAATTTTTTTGTTTTCTCCAATTAACCGATGGTTTTATGTCCAAAGGAGATTTCATTGTGTGTGCTAAAACCACAAGGTCGTCATCATCGTCATTACACTAAGTGTTGTGACGCACACACACACCCGCCAACTGATGAAGACAAACAGACTTTCAATCAGTTCGGCCAAATAAGGGGGGAAAGTCAATAAATAATAAGTCAATACATAATCAACCAATGAGTATCTTCAATTCAAGAGCCTCTTCTCTGAGAAAAACTTGTCTAACTGCTCATAGTTACATTCAGTCTTACCGACAATACATATACACAACTGTGTAATAATAAATTCTTCTGAATATGAACAGTGTAAATCAATATCTCTCCTTTTCCCTCTCTCCCTCCCTCTTCCTGTCTCTCTACCTCTGCCTCCCTCTCTTTCTCTCTTTCTCTGTCTCTCTCTACCTCTTCTCCCTCTCTCTCTCTCTCTCTCTCTCTCTCTCTCTCTCTCTCTCTCTCTCTCTCTCTCTCTCTCTCTCTTTCTCTCTCTCTCTCTCTCTACATCTCTCTCTCTACATCTCTCAGTGAGCTACAGATTAGTTGAAGTGTTCATGCTTTGGTCTCTAAAGCTGTAAACAACTTATGTTTGATGCTTCTCCGAGTCCATTTCAAAGTCATTAGTAATTATCAAATTAGATTCCTATAGCTAGCTAGTCAAAAGTTACATTTGGACTATCCCTGAATCCTTGGCATATTTATTGACAAAAAAATCAAAAAGAAAAGAAGAAAAAAGTCAAGTATTAGTGTCTACTAAATGTCAAGGTTTTCAGTTATAACCTTCTATCCTCCAGTTTTGAGAATGGCTCATGAACTGTGAATAAAAAGTCACAGCATGAGCTTTTCTCTGGGAAGGTGGATATAAAGATTTACTTGTTGCTAATAATATACAAAATAGCAGTAATTATTATTTTTTTTTTTTTTTTTATTTTTTTTTTTTTTTTTTTTTTTTTTTTTTTTTTTTTTTTTTTTTTTTTTTTTTTTTTTTTTTTTGTAAACATTTCATATCACAAATACATGAAAACCCAATTCATTCATCCTCATCTGTTTTCCTTCCACCACATCTCTCTCTCTCTCTCTCTCTCTCTCTCTCTCTCTCTCTCTCTCTCTCTCTCTCTCTCTCTCTGTATTCATAATCCCCCCCGCATTATCATATTTATTCACTTCCATTCGACATCACTAAATTATTAACAGAATATGTTACCGTATTGAAAGATGGGTTCTGCTGTACAAGCAACCCTGTGCGTGATGAATGCGCAATCGATAACCAGCCACGTTGAGAAATGACAAACTCAAAACGTTTGTGCAAACAGAACGCTGACAGACGACGTCTGTGTCGCCTCAGATCGTTGCTTTATTAGCGGCTGTTTGTAACTTGTGTTCAACTTTGATCTGATGTTTCAGAGAGAGGGTAAAAAAACAACAAAAAAAAAAAAAAAAACTTGTCACTACAGAACAAAGAATAATGCAGAATCATCCACCATTTTATTTCAGATTTGACTAGTCAGATGCATCCTGAAATGTGGATCAATGCTTACTAGTCAGTTTATAGGAGATTTATATGAAACATGACCAATCCTTACTAGTCAGGATGTAGGAGATGTATGTGAGACATGACTGATCCTTACTAGTCAGGATGTAGGAGATGTATGTGAGACATGACCGATCCTTACTAGTCAGGATATAGGAGATGTATGTGAACATGACTGATCCTTACTAGTCAGGATGTAGGAGATGTATGTGAGACATGACCGATCCTTACTAGTCAGGATATAGGAGATGTATGTGAGACATGACTGATCCTTACTAGTCAAGATGTAGGAGATGTATGTGAGACATGACCGATCCTTACTAGTCAGGATATAGGAGATGTGTAAGAGATATGACCGATCCTTACTAGTCAGGATATAGGAAATGTATATGAGACATGACTGATCCTTACTAGTCAGGATATAGATATATATGAGACAAGAATGATCCTTACTAGTCAGAATGTAGGAAATGTGTATGAGACATGACTGATCCTTACTAGTCAGGATGTAGGAGATGTGTATGAGACATGACTGATCCTTACTAGTCAGGATGTAGGAGATGTATATGAGACATGACCGATCCTTACTAGTCAGGATATAGAAGGTCTGTGAGACATGATCATTCCTTACTATTTCCACTAGGGAAAACTTCTTGTCATCACATCAAAGATCCCTTGCTGCTGTTAAAAGCAGTTCATGATACAGCTGCAGCAAGTTTTCTTTTTCTTGCCACTGTTAAGATCAGTCTTATATCCGTTAATATTTGGACGTATTTGAGAGGCTTTGTTAAAATTTCTTAAGATGTTACCAACAATTAGTTAAGGTGCTTTTTGGATATTTTTGCCATATGATATATATATTTTTTTAAATTACACACACACACACACAGTATTTCAGGGTTATTATATATGTATATTTATTTATTTATAATTCTATATATATATATATATATATATATTATATATATTTTATCAACTTCGTCAATCAATTAATCAATAACAAATACTTCTCACAATCCTATACTGTCGTATCATCTCATTCAAGCCAGCCAAAACCAGCGACTACGTATCTTTTATACAGGCAGTTTCTCAGGCACAACTGGTTGTAATCAAATGGAACTGTCACAATATGATGGATCAATCGAACAGTCTAGCAAAAAAAAAAAAAAAAAAAAAAAAACACCGAACCACATTACTGTGCTCTGTCCCAACATGTTAAAGGATTACACCAAATAGCGATACAGCAAACAGACCTTTTAAGAGATCAATATCCATGACATTTCTGAAGCACAATTACAGTGACGTTTCTCCGAGGAGGAATATGTCGTAGTACTGAAGATCATTATTTTCTGTGTCATTTCCACCCTCAAACCACACCGACATCAAATAAATTTCATAAGCCACTTTTAAAAGTAAAAAAAAAATATAATAATAATAATAATAATAAACAAAAAAAAAAAAAAATAAAAAATGTTAAGCTCGTTGAGATCCTTTATAAAATATTACATATATTTGCTATTCACTACTGTAAGCAACGTACAATGCAAATTGATTGTTATCTGTTTTTTTTCACCCAGTGGGGGTTACAAGCACAGTAGGTAAATGATGTCTGCTACTTTACATGTTTCTTGTTCAGACCGGTGCCAAGTAACATGGTTTATCAGAGGTCACTGAATGCACTTTACAGCAGGAAGGTAAAAGAAAAAGAAATCATTAAAGAAATGTGTCATTACCATTTTAGCCAGTTGTTTTTTTTGTTTTTTTTCCAAGATCATGGTAGGTGTTTTCCTAACCATGGGTAGGTGTACATTAAAAAAATTCTTGTGGTTTGTTTTGAGTGACAAAAACATGTTGTTAATATATAAATGTGTCAGAGCACTGCTAAACAAATTTTCATTCATCACTTTCAGTTAGTTAAATAAAAAAAAAAAAAAAAGGATAAAAAAAGAAAGAAAGAAAGAAAGAAGACTTGTAATCTCATAAATATGTCAAAAATCAAGTTAGCTACAAAGAAGCAAAAAAAATTTTTAAAAAATTTTAAAAATAAAAATAAAACAATAAAACAAATACTGACTGATTCACCAATACTTATAAAACTTATTTTTAGCTTCTGTTTGTTCTGTTTTCAACCCCCCCCACCCACACACCCACACACACTCTCTGGTTATGACATCAACTGGCAGCGCTATCAATAGATAATTAGACAAGCAACGTTTTTCATGAAGAGTGTCATTGATTTCGCCGCTGCATCCCCGGCTATTTTCATATCACATGGCAATGGCGATAAGTCTTCTTCCAAGCCACAGTCAATCCAGATGATTGATCAATTTAATCAACTTCCGAGTTAGCGGCACGCATGCCATTTACCCCCTCAAAAACAACAAAAGCTTTCTGGACACTTGCAGGAGAGAGAAATGGGCATCAGGTTGGGTTTTAAATAATGTGCAGGACGACCAACCAATGGACTGGCTCTGAAAACACTGGACTGGCTCTGAAAACTCTGGCCCACTGCTCAGCGTCTGATTACTTGAATTAATTACATCATCTGCCTTCCCATGCAGCAAGGGTCGTACTGTTTTAGTGCTCAAGCCCTTGGTGATGTATTCAGTTAAAATTGTTATTGTTATTATTATTATTATTTTTTTTTTTTTTTTTTTTTTTTTACAAATAAATAATAATTTTGTAAATATCATATTCACACATAGCATATGATCATACAGGTAGACACTATAGAAGGTGATTATAACTTCAATTAAAATTATTTAGTTTTTTATTATAAATAATTTCTGAAATATCATACATACACACAGTATATGAAGAAAAAAAAAAAAGAGAAAAAATCATAGAGGTAGACACTATAGAAGGTGATTATAACTTCAATTAAAATTATTTAGTTTTTTATTGTAAATAATTTCTGATATATCATACATACATACAGTATATGAAGAAAAAAAAAATGAGAAAAAAATCATGGAGGTAGACACTGTGGTGATGAAGGCGGTTGTAAATTAAATTAAAATTATTATTTTTATTTTTTACAGTAATTTCTGAAATATCATATACACACACAGTGTATGAAAAAATAAAATCACAGAAAAAAAAAGAAAAAATCACAGAGGTAGACACGATAGGGATGAAGCTGGTTATAAATTTTTTTTTTAAATTATTTTTTTTCCTTTTACATTAATTTCTGAAATACATACCCATACAGTAATTGAAAAAACAAAATCACTTAGGTAGACACTATATACATGAAGCTGGTTATAAATTCAATTAAAATTAATTTTTTTTATACAATAATAATTTTGGAAATATCATGTGTACACAAAATATTTGAAAAAAAAAATCAATAAAAAAACTACATGGATGAAACTACTTATAGCTGGAAATTAATAAATGAAGATAATAACAATTTCATTTAATATCTTACACACATCAGATGATTTAGTTACGTCTGTTATCAAAGTTAGTAAGTACCAGATATATGTGCAGTTTATTAAATACAAAACCAGCAAATACTGTTATAATTCATCAGTATTTCATAAACTAAAACATCATTTGATACAAAAGAAAAAAGCTTCTTTTTTTTTTTTTTTTTACAAATATTAATTTGTTGGTAAAACTGAAACACAAAATGTCAGGCTATTATTGTTGACAAACTTTAAACCGAATGAAATCCAAACCCATCTGTATTAAGCATGTTATCTGAATAAAATCACTATTAATCACAAAAATTAATACTACAGCATCAGAGAGAAAGAGACAGAGACAGAGGAAATGTTTTCACAGCATCCTGTAATCCATGCAAGAGATTGTTTAAATGCTCCAGTGTATTGTATCAGTCGTGGCTCACTGGGCTGAATTGGGGGAATCACTGAATGGATGGATGCAAAGACAACTGTTTCTGAAATTTCTAATAATACTGTTATAATTTATCAGTATTTCAGACATAAGTTAAAACATCATTTGATACAAAATATTTTTTTTATATATATACGTATATGTGTGTGTGTGTGTGTATATGTGTATATATATATATATATATATGTATATATATGTATATATTTGTGTATATATATATATATATATATATGTGTATGTATATATAAATGATTTAATCCAGAAAAACTCATAATAAATATATATGTGTGTGTATACATATATATATATATATATATATACACACATATATATTTATTATCAGTTTTTTTGGATTAAATATCCTTATCAAAAGATTAGAAACTTAATAATAGACTTCAAAGATTTCTTTGTTATTTTCAATTTAATTTTTATTTAAATTTTATGGGTGTTTTTTTTTTTTTTTTGTCTCTGAAGAAACAAACATCAATCTTGTCTTTAACGTACTGAGGTTTTTCTTCCATTAAACTTTTGATCGTCTTGAAATGTCATCCTGTCAAAGACTGGGGTGACTGGCTCTGTGATGGATGTCTGTTTTAATTAAATAACCCATCAGCCGTCGCTGTTTGTTGTTAACTGAGACGCCCACGCAATCAACAACCGCACATGTTTAGAAATAATTAATATTTAGCAACCTAATGAAAAGAAACTTCGGTTCTGACAAATATAATTATGAAACAAACCCAAAATAAAATATGGGAATTTTTTAAACACACACACACACACACATACATAAATATGAAATAATGTTTAGAAATAATTAATATTTAGCAACCTAATGAAAAGTAACTTCAGTTCTGACTAATGTTTTATGAAATAAAACAAAATAAATAATGGGATTTTCTTAAAAACACACACACACACACATATATATGAAATAATGTTTAGAAATAATTAATGGTTAGCAACCTAATGAAAAGAAACTTCAGTTCTGACAAATATTTCACAAAACAAAACAAAATAAAATATGGGAATTAACTAACACACACACACACACACACACACACATGAAATAATTTTAAAAAATGTTAAATTTCAATGCAATTTACATTTATTATATAACTTTAAAAAAAATTCTCATGTATTTTTGTTTTCTTCCTTTTAAAAAAAATTTTTTTTTACCTATTGATCAATAAATGTATTGCTGGATTAACATCTAACTGATTTTAATATTAAAAAGTATGTCAGAAATACTGCATGATGAAATAAAAGAGAGGAGTTTTGTATATCCATTTGTCCATTTTCCCTACAGACACGAAAGCAGACACCTCTGTTTTTTGTTATCCTGTCTGGAACAGGACTAAGGCCAATAAAACAAAATAATAAAGAAAAAAGAGTGAAGCAAATTGATTCAGCATCAACAGGCAGCAACTTCATCACTGAGCTATATAATCCCCATACACACACTGATCAAACAAAGCAATCATCATGATTAAAACAAAAAGAAAGAAAGGAAAGAAAGAAAGAAAGAAAGAAAGAGAGAGAGAGAAAAAAAGAAAAAAGAAAGAAAGAAAGAAAGCAAGAGAGAGAGAGAAAAAGAAAAAAAAAAAAAAAAAAAAAAAAAAAAAAAAGAGAAAGAAAAAGAAAAAAAAAAAAAAGAAAGAAAGCAAGCAAGAGAGAAAGAAAGAAAGAGAAAAAGAAAAAAGAAAGAAAAAAAGGAAAGAAAGAAAGCAAGAAAGAGAGAAAGAGAGAAAAAGAAAAAGAAAACAAAAAAGAAAAAAGAAAGAAAATAATGAAAACCTTTCTGATTTGAACAATTTTACAGTTTCAATTTCTTCCATTGACGTTAAGATTGTTGTCTTTTTTCTTAACTAAAACAATATGCTTATTTCCGGCATCACACAACAAGTTAATTTTCTGTGACAACAAAATCAGAGGAATATTAACAGATCTACTGCTTACAAACAAGTATGAAAAGTGTGTCCTTGTCTCAGAATATGAATTTATTATTATTTATTATGGATTAAAACTGTTATCTCATGTTATAATACAACTTCATTCAACTGCTAAAATAACATAGAAGAAGATCTGGTTTTAAAAAAAAATCCATTTATTATCAATAATCGTTGATTTTTTTTGTTTTTCACTGAACCGGAATTTTATTATTATTATTATTATTATTATTTTTTCCCCTTTGTACGAATGAGATTAGTTTCATGCTCAAGATTCCTGCTTAGTATTACCAGCGAATTATAGATTGAAAACAGACATCTGTTATTGAAAATCTGTCACTTTGAAGAGGCATTAACTGTTACAGCTTGTTCCGCATGAGTGAATCCCGGCAAGAGAAAACAACAGATGACATGTGTTGTCTTCGTTATCAAGCAGCGTTTGAGTGTGGAACTTGAACAGAACTTTTCAATGAAACGAGTGAAATAAAAATATACAAACCATTCAGAAAAATGAGAATTTACAACAACAAAAAAAAGCTGATTTATCATATTTATCACCTGAGAGAATTTACAACAACCAAAAAAAAAACTGATTTATCATATTTATCACCTGAGAGAATTTCTGTTATATATTTTTTTTTTTTTTATAGTTATGTATTTCTTGTCTGAAGTTTTGTCATTTTATAAATTAATTTCAATGCAATCTACTAAGTACAGCTTTGTTCAGGATGGTGTCAAACATAAGTGATGACTTTAAATTAAAAAAAATACCATTTGAATCATTCAGGCAAAGTGAAAAAAAGATTTTAAAAAAAGAGAGAAAAATAAATCAACAGAGAGAATGTTTAGTTATTATTTTGTTAGATTGGTCCTATTCTTGTTTCTGTTCAGTTTAGATGAGTAAAATAATCCAATGTAATGAATTTCAGTTCTTAAACTGTATCCAAACATTCAAGTCCGAAATAGTTTTTTAATGGAAATCATTAAAAAAATCAATAAAAAATCATTGAATGACTGAAGCTGGAACAAAGTTAAATTTATTCTATAAACAATCATTTTAATATTGTCAGTTAAAGATGTAAATTTTATAAAAGTAAAATATTATTTGAACAAATGATGTATTAATATCATATTGACAAAAAATATAATAATAACAGATCAATATGAAAATAAATATGAATTTAACACTATTCCATACAGCCTAAAACAGATCTGAACTATATATCTGATACACAATATTTGTAATTCTTGTATTTCTGTACAGCAGGTAAGTGGCACACACAGTGCAGTGGTGTAATTACAAGATGTCCTTTCATGGTCATGGGATCAATTCCTCTTGGTGGATCACTTTCTGAATTAGCCAGTGTTCCACAGATGGTGTGACATAAGCACTGGTAAGTACTCTCCTGTTTATGGGATAGTGCATGTAAAGGATACATGGCTGCTAACAGGAAGGAACAGCCTATAAAAGGGATGGCAGCAGGTTTCTTATCTAGCAATCTGAATGGTCTTTTTAACAATATGTCGGACTCAGCATAAACATATAAAATGTGTTGAGTGTGCTGACAAATAAGTCGTTTCCTCCATTCATTTGTTTATTCATTCGATTTAGAATCATACAAAATGTCAAGTCCATAGAGTTAACTTTTCATGTGTGTGTGTTTTAATCAACTTTCTTATTCACATCTACTTCAAATTTCCTTCAAACATGTCTGTTCATCGAACCACGTCAACAAAACCTCTGACATCAAAATATTTAAAAGTGTGAATGAAGTTTGCAGGGTTAAATGTTCAAAAGAGCCAAGAGTTGTCCTGTGTCAGCTCAGTGTGTACACAGGAGTGAAGAACATTATTGACTTACTCATTCACTGGCTGAAATAGCAGCACAGTCAACAGAAAGTGTGCAGTGAAAACCCCCAAAGACAGCTAGTTACTGAATATGGATTGGGATACCATAATGATATAAGAGTTATTGCTAACATAAGTATATACATACACATACATACATATATATACATACACACATATATACATACATACATATATCTCATACATATACATCATACATATATATATATATATACACACACACATACATATATATACACACACACATATATATATATACACACACACACACACACACATATATGCATGTATGTATGTATATATATATATATGTATGTGTATGTGTGTGTATATATGTATGTATGTATGTATGTATGTATAAAGAAATATTTATGTAAGCACTAACACACACATATCCCCCTACATATATATAAGCAATTAATTTTAGTTTCTTATAAAAATTTACTTCCATCCATTTTATTTTGACTAATGCAAGATTTAAAAAAAAAAAAAAAAAATGGAACAAAAAATAGCTGATAGTAATCATTTAGCCATTCTGTGCCGATTCAAAGAAGCTTTTATTTGTTGTTTGTTTTTTAATTTTTTCTTTTTCGTTTACTCATAATACAGCAAACGCTTCATTTAATGGAACTCAGTTCAACGGACTCAACAATTTTGCGGACAGAATTTTTTGGCAGACTAATTCCTTTAGGTCCAAAGCAAAGAGCAGAGTTTCCCAGTGGAAGAAGCATCAGTAATTCATGCAATGTCTAACAGGACATGGACTGGTGAGTCATACACGCCCACACTCTCTTACAGATATAAACCTTTTTTTAAATCTTTTTAAAAACATTTTTTTGCTTCATACGTTGTTATATATTCTTCCAGAAACAGTAAAGTATTATTATGCATTGTTATATATTCTTCTAGAAACAGTAAAGTATTATTATTCTTATTGTTATATATATGCATTGTTATATATTCTTCCAGAAACAGTAAAGTATTATTCATTGTTATATATTCGTCTTGAAACAGTAAAGTATTATTATGCACTGTGTCTTGGAACAGTTAAGTATTATTATGCACTGTCATATATTCGTCTTGAAACAGTAAAGTATTAAAACCTGTTATATATTCATCTTGGAACAGTATTAAGCACTGTTATATATTCTTCTTGGAACAGTGAAGTATTATTATGCATTGTTATATATTCATCTTGGAACAGTAAAGTATTAAATACTGTTATATATTCTTCTTGAAACATTAAAGTATTATACATTGTTATATATTCTTCTTGAAACAGTAAAGTATTAACCACTGCTATATATTCTTCTTGAAATAGTTAAGTGTTGTTATGCATAGTTATATATTCATCTTGGAACAGTTAAGTATTATGCATAGTTACACATTCGTCTTGGAACAGTAAAGTATTATTATGCAGTTATATATTCATCTTGGAACAGTAAAGTATTATTATGCACAGTTACATATTCTTCTTGGAACAGTAAAGTATTATGCATTGTTATATATTCTTCTTGGAACAGTTAACTATTATGTATTGTCTTGAAACAGTAAAGTATTATTATGCATAGTTATATATTCTTCTTGGAACAGTAGGTATTATTATGCACAGTTATATATTCTTCTTGGAACAGTAGGTATTATTATGCACAGTTATATATTCTTCTTGGAACAGTTAACTATTATGTATTGTCTTGAAACAGTAAAGCATTATTATGTGTTGTTATATATTCATCTTGGAACAGTTAAGTATTACTATGCACAGTTATATATTCATCTTGGAACAGTAAAGTATTATTATGCATAGTTATATATTCATCTTGGAACAGTAAAGTATTATTATGCAGTTATATATTCATCTTGGAACAGTAAAGTATTATTATGCATAGTTATATATTCATCTTGGAACAGTAAAGTATTACTATGCACAGTTATATATTCATCTTGGAACAGTAAAGTATTATTAAACACTGTTATATATTCATCTTGAAACAGTAAATTATTATGCCCAGTTATATATTCATCTTGGAACAGTAAAGTATTACTATGCACAGTTATATATTCATCTTGGAACAGTTAAGTATTATAACTGTGAAGCACTAATGTATCCCTGGGTTTTCAGCTAGATTAATAACCCAATTCAGGGTCACACTCGTTGTTGTTATCATCAGACATGACAGAAAATCAATGCAATCTTTTTGCCTGAACTAATGCGATGAAAAACATGTACTGTGCGCACTGCTTCTAATTTCTACATTATGGGCAACGTCCAGTTGAGATAAACCAAAGTGTCCCGTAATTAATAAAAGGTAACGAAAAGAAAAAAAAAAAAAAAAAAGAAAGATCCAAAAATGAAAGAAAAGTAATTATTCAGGCAACTGTTACGCTTACTTTGGTTTGATGTTGTTACTGATGCCGACGTATTCAATCAACCTGTTAGAAAAGCTTTATAATAAAAAAATTATAAAAAAACATTAAAATATTTTTTCTGACTGTACGAGCAACAGTTGCTGTTTAACATTAACTGTTATGTTATTAGCATTACTTATCATACAGCTGTGTAATTTTGTTAGTTTAGAGTAAGCAGCAACAAGAAGAATTTGAAAAACAACAAATTCTATATAGTCCTCAGCCAATTGGTTCGGTCTGTTTCTTTAATTAACTACAGCGATTTATAATCTAACATATGTGAAGATCTTTTAAAAAAAAAAGAAAAAAAAAAGTAATATCTGTACATGCATAAATGTATTCATATTTAATTTAAAAAAATAAAAATTGATTATCTAAAAAAGTATATTTGTATCTGTATCTCTGTATGTTTTTCTTTTTATTTCTTTTTTGTTAAATTTTAATTTCACTATGCCTTTTGCTGCAGGGATTTTTGGTTTTCAAAACAAAGTTAAAATGCTTTAATGGATAGTAGCTGGTCATATATCTATATATACTGCCTGCTGACAAAACGCTATAATAAAATTGATGATTCACAGAACCCAAAGTAAAAAAAATAATAATAAAATAAAAAAACAGGATATCTGGCATAGCCACAGCAATCTTATAGATATCATTAAAAACCTATTAAAGTATCCTTGGCTATGTTTAATTTTGTCAGTGGTGAAATATACACTAAGTTTTTTCTATTTAGTTTTCTTTTTTCATCTCTCTCTCTCTCTCTCTCTCTCTCTCTCTCTCTTTTAATTTTTTAAACTAATAAATAAATAAATAAATAAAATATAGTTCGTTAAGATCTTTTAATTAAGTTTTGCTTCTAATCACTGTTACATTAATGATTAGTGTTTATACCTCTACAAACATCAAGCATCAATCGTTTAACCAAACAGAAAATGTTTTACGATAATTAATAAAAATTAATCTGATGCTGTTGTACTAACAGCACTTGTTAGCATCATTCTTTATTCTTTTGAAAATTTACAATTATCGCTATTAAACAGCACGATCTGTCATAAAATCAAACTAATTCCTTTAAGCACTGACGTCTACCGTTATGATTGAAATTTGCCAAAAGTGCTCAAAATAAAATAATAGTAATAAAAACCACTGCTAAGGTTTCAGAGGTATTTTTGCACCGTCACGCCTATTTTTACAGTCTTTAAAGGGGATATGACACACCTGATTCACAGGAACATTCACAAACCAACAGTTCAGTATTGCCTCTGTAACATTAGATGATTTGCTAAACCACTGGTGATATGTTTACTGAAAAGACATATCTTTTATAAAAGAAAGAAAAAACAATTTGAATGCCCAAACAAAAAAACATTCCAATCAATTTCAACAGAGCCTTTCAAACATATTCTTTTTTTTTTTTCTTTTTTTCAAAAACAGAATAACAACTTTTGAACATTAACATTAATAGCATTGGAAGAGTCAATCTAGCTAGATAAAAGTGAATTAATCAGTAGAAATGAATGCAATAAAAATCTCTTAGATATGTTGTACATAAAATTCAATGATTTAAATACTCAATGTTTTTTAACCTTTGTAGTAAACTTATTGGAATTAACCGACTATTATAAATGAATGGTTAAGTCTTATTAGATCTGTAAAAGGGTTATATAAATAAAGTGATATCTGAAATAACGAATAATTTATATTAATTGATATATATATATATATTACTTAAACAAATAGGTTAACTATAACTATCAAAAATATCTTCTTAACTTAATATAAATGGTCCAATGACTGATCTGTCTATATGTCTGTCATAAAAAAAGGTTCATTAGCTATATCACAACTAAATACTTAAACTAAATCTGAATATGTGTATCTTGGCATGGATGTACAAATCTTGTTGAATTCTAAGAAAATGATTCTTCTAAAGATCTTTATAAGTTACAGATGATACATCAAAGTTGTTAATTAAAGGGACAGACTGCAGCAATTAGCAAGCGTGTAGTTTTCAACAACCACAATCCCTCAGTTAAATGAACAAAAACACTGTGAGCATTTCAGACATAAAACTTTCTCCTTTTGCCCTTTCTAGCATCTCACTACCATCACTAAATCTTGTCATTTCCTTACTCAGATTATTACCTTGTGTACAGTGCTGTAATTTTGTATCCAGTAATTAAATTATTTTTAACACTATTTCATATTTAAGAATATTTTTAAAAAAGCAGTTCGTAAGTAATGTGTTCTGTCATGCCTCTGGTGCTGAAAATGATACCAGTAACATTTGTATGAAATATTTTTTGTAACTGATAAAAAAAAAAAAAAAAAAATTGTTTTATTGTAATAAAGCTGAAGATTAGTCTGATATAAATAAATAAATAAATTTAAAAAAAAAAGAATAATAAAAAGAATAAATAAAAAAAAAAAAAAAAAATAAATAACAATAAAAAAAAAAAAAGCTTTAATAATGGTGCTTATTACACTTCCAGAAATAAAAACAAAAAAAAAAAAAAAAACGTTTCATTTTACATGCATACATACATATATATATCTATATATATATACATGTGTGTGGGTGGGTGTAAGGTCTCTCTGGAGTGTTTATTTTACAAATAACAGAGGTCAATGAAAGACATACATCACCAATGTGTTGTTAGGGGCTGTCAGCATTATATGAATACATGCATGTAAAATTATATGAAATATTGTTCACTGGGAGTGTGATGGTCCTGATTGCAATTATTCATTCTAATCTCTTCATATATACAGACAGGTACAGATATACAGATATACAGACACAGATACAGATATTCAGACAGATACAGATAGATATACAGATATACAGACAGATACAGATAGATATACAGATATACAGACAGATACAGATCTAGATCTGGATACAGATACATACATATATATATATATAGATATAGATATAGATATACACATGCATACACACACATACAGATAGATAGATAGATAGATAGGTTGTCTGAGTGTGTGTGTGTGTGTGTGTGTGTGTGTGTGTGTGTGTGTGTGTGTGTTTCAAAATGTGATAATAACAGATAACATATCCAAATAGCCTTGACCATGTTTACTGTAAATTACATAAGCGTCTGAATGCTTCATTAATTTCAAAATATAAAAAAGAAGTAAAAATATATAAATTTATAACATAACATTCAACTGCTTTGACAGTTTGTAGTACTGAAATAAAAATGTGCGCTATTTTGATAATATTCAGTACTAAAATAGTCTCAGATATTTAAAGACAGTGAAGGAAAAACAGCGTACATTATCAAAATAGCCCACATCAAATTAGATGACTAAAATACTTAAATAGCTTGTTGAAAAGAAACAAGCTAAAAATGTCTATTAACTGTTAATATGAAAATTTAGTCTGTTGTACTGAAATACTCTACAATAATTTGTTTTGTGAAGAAAATAAGCTGATGTACTGAAATACTTTGAAATGAAAATTTTTTAACGAAATAACCTGGTACATTCAAATACTCTGACATAATTTTTATTAACGAAATACACTCTTATACAGAAATACTCTGAAATATATTTTGTTAACAAAATAAGCCAGTGTACTGAAATAATTTTTGTTAACAAAGTTAGCTGGTGTACTGAAATACTCTGAAATAATTTTTTTGTTAATGAAACGAACTGGTGTACTGAAATCCTCTGAAATAATTTTTGTTAATGAAATGAACTTCTGTACTGAAAGCCTCCGAAATCAGCTGGAATTCTGCTGAAACAGTCAGTAGTCACTTTAAAATCCTGTACAACAATGGAGCTGCTAATGAATTCTGAGTAAGTGCTTGTCAATAAAATTATTTCAGACGTTGACTAAATTCATAAGAGTTCCAGGTGTGTATGACACTGGTGATTTACGACCCTAGCCTAACAATAGCCACACTTTTCACTCACTCACTCACTCACTCACTCACTCACGGCACTGATTTAATCAATACTCACATCATACACTCAGCTTATAAACTGAAATAAAAATAACGTTCAGGTACAAAAAAGGTATGACTTCAAATTATGATTAATGTGAAATAAAAGAAATACCTCAATTCATTATATATATATATATATATATATATATATATATGTATATGTATATGTATATATGTCTATATATGTATATATTACCTGTTTATGATTTTGTTATTTCCCTACCTAAATGGTCCTGTGTGAACCAGATATCTTTGTGTAAATTAAGACAGGCATTCATTCACCTTTTGACAAAATGTAAATTATACACATGTGAAAAACGTTTATTTCCTGAAGCACTGACAAACTTTTCGAATTAACATCACACATTACTTTAACACTGTCATGAAATTCTCAAAACTATACTTTGTTGAGATTATGAAGAAAAAACATATTTTATTCATCTTTAAATGATCATATACATATAACCAAGTTCTTTTGGAGTCATAGTTACTAGTACAAGCATTGCCAGTTCTTAATTTTCTGTTTTAGTACTGAAGGCTTGTTTCATTTTGCTAAAAACTGTAGACCTATATTTACTTTTAGATGAGGCAAGAATGGTGTGTGTGTGTGTGTGTGTGTGTGTGTGTGTGTGTGTAAACAAACCCACAGATATTTTTTTTTTTTCCATTGTCTGCCAGGATCTGAATATACTGTATTTTTGTTCACGTGTCTAGGAAGTATGTGAAAACAACATAAAACAAATGCAAAATGCTGCTGCAGGAAAGGTAGAGGTTATAATTAGCACCAGGATCTGTGTTGCTAACAAAACTAATATTTACATTTATGTTTTCATCTTTTTTCATCTTCTTCGTGAACATTAAAACTTCCATTCCTCACTGTACAGAGAGAATAAATAATGAATTTACATAATTATTAACAAGACAGTTATTTCCTCCAACAACAAGTTAATTATTCACCATTTTCCTCCTAATCACTGTTTCATCTTTTTTCAATTACTTCCAAAAAAACAATAAAAAAACCCCACTCTGCTTCTTTTTTTAACTTACAAAATCTGTCCTGAACGCAAATTGTCTGACACATTTGTCTGTGTATACATGTCAGAAGCTATAAAAAGATCATCGCACTGACCAACACTCAGCGACGACGATCTCTGCCGAAGAACCCCAAAACACAGACATTTCCAATCAGCTCAGAATAGCAGAAACAACATTACCGGTGCCTGGACCGGTTCGGTCCTCACCATCAACACATGTCTGAGCTGAAAGCAAAGCATTTGATCCGCGTCTTTTGATGGGTGAACAGATTGTGGTCAAGAAATAGTCAGAGTGCTATAAACATTCACCTGCTCAGCAATAAGTGTATGTATTGTGTCTGTGTGTCTCTATGTGTGTGTGTGTGTGAGTGTGTGTGTGTGTGTTATTTAATATAATAAAGCTAGAATTATCAGTATTGTGTTGTGTGTGTTTTTGTGTTATTGAATATAATAAAACTAGAATTATCTGTGGTGTGTGTGTGTGTGTGTGTGTTATTGAATATAATAAAACTAGAATTATATGTATTGTATGTGTCTGTCTGTGTGTGTGTTTTGTGTGTGTTATTGAATATAATAAAACTAGATTTATCACTATTGAGTGCATTTTGTATGTGTTATTGAATATAATAAAACTAGAATTATCTGTACTGTGTTGTGTGTGTGTTTTTTTATGTGTTATTGAATATAATAAAACTAGAAGTATCTGTATTGTGTTGTGTTGTGTGTGTGTGTGTGTGTGTGTGTGTGTTATTGAATATAATAAAACTAGAATTATCTGTATTGTATGTGTCTGTGTGTTTTGTGTGTGTTACTGAATATAATAAAACTAGATTTATCACTATTGTGTGCATTTTGTATGTGTTATTGAATATAATAAAACTAGAATTATCTGTACTGTGTTGTGTGTGTGTTTTTTATGTGTTATTGAATATAATAAAACTAGAATTATCTGTATTGTGTTGTGTGTGTGTTGTGTATGTTATTGAATATAATAAAAGAAGAATTATCACTATTGTGTGTGTGTTTTTTGTGTGTGTTATTGAATGTAATAAAACTAGACGTATCAGTATTGTGTGTGTTATTGAATAAAATAAAACTAGAATTATCTGTATCGTGTTGTGTGTGCGTTTTGTGTGTGCTACTGTATATAATAAAACAAGAATTATCTGTATTGTGTGCGTGTGGGTGGGTGAGTTATTGAATATAATAAAACTAGAATTATCTGTATTGTGTGTGTTAGTGTGTGTTTTTTGTATGTTATTGAATATAATAAAACTATAATTGTCAGTATTGTGTGTGTTTGTGTGTGTTTTTTGTATGTTATTGAATATAATAAAACCAGAAGTATCAGTATTGTGTGTGTATGTGTGGGTGTGTGTCTTATTGAACATAATATAAACCAAAATTGCCAGTATTGTGTGTGTGTGTGTGTGTGTGTGTTATTGAATATAATAAAACTAGAATTATCTGTATTGTATTGTGGGTGTGTTTGGTATGTGTTACTGAATATAATAAAACCAGTAGTATCAGTATTGTGTGTGTGTGTATGGGTGTCTTACTGAATATAATAAAACCAGAATGATCAGAAGTGTGTGTTTTCTAACTCAGTGTACATGACTATATTATTATGTAATAATAACCACGCTTATTATTCCCAGCACAATGCTCATTTCACCTCTTCTTTTTTTTTTTCTGACATTTTGCATTCAATGAATATAAAATAACAAATAACTATTTGACAGTTTGCTTCAAATCTATATGAAAAAAATATGCATTTGACAAATAATTTTTTTTTTTTTAAATTTCTGATGAAAGTTATATTAGAATAACAAGAAAAATATAATAATTATTATTAATTTTTTTTTGTTTTTGCCAACTTGTATAATATGCAATATCATTCCATAAAAGCTAAAACAAGATTTCTAAAGCAGCTTGCGATATACATAAGTATCTCAAATATTTGAGACATACTTAGAAATTTTCATGTTCTTTAACAATATACACAGACATGTTAACTTTTGAGTGCTGCATTTATGGTCTGATGTTCTGAAGTTTAGAAGCAAGCAGGGTTTCTCGTAGTGTATTATTACCCTGGCTGCAGAGGCCATATCATAGAGTTAGTAACAAAGTTGAAGAATACCCTGCAATTAGTGTTCTGGTCAGCAGAGTAATTAGTTAAACATGTTGGCTTCATGAATACGAGCACCCAGTAACAGGGGATCACTGTAATGCAACCTATGTACCGAACTGTGTATCTGGTATGCTGGGAAATGAGTGCCATCTTCCATGTGGTTAGCAAGTCTGCATAGCACAAGTCAAGTGTTTGCCATTATCTCCTAGGCAGCCAAGTCCTGCACTCAAAATAACTTAACAATTCCAACATGCTACAGTGATTATCACAAATCAGTTGCATAACTCCAATAATATAATATTCTGAAGATGTTACAGTTGCTTACGTTACGGTATATAAATACTCCTTAACAAAAACCATAGTATTTCCTCTAGAGGAATTTCGAGTTCTGTCTTGGAAAAAAATTTAACAGAATTTACGGTTTGGCTCAGTAAATATGGTTTTAATATCAGATATAAATAAAGAATATCGAGTATTTGCCAAAGGGCTGATTAATCTCTCTGTGTGTGCCACTTGATTTACATAATCACTGCAAACCATCAAAATTCAAGATTAAATTCTTTGACTTTAGTTCAAATAATATGCATGGAATTTTAGAATGTCGAGCATTTCATTGAGATGCAGTATCTCAGGTAACAGTTTTACAATTTTCACTTAACACTACAAGGAAAAAATGCATAAAAAATCTCTTTTGTAAATTATAATTTTCATTATTTCTTACTCATAAATTCACACTGCAATTTTAGATAAACAGACAGTTGTTTTGATCTGTGGATTAAGGAAGACAGATTGACAGACAGACAGACAAGATAGAGAGACACACATATTCATTTAGACTGGTGTACTGCAGTGCATTTCCCCTAATAGGTTATCACAAAGATAACCACACAAGTTATATGTGGGACAGTGGAAAGAAATTTGTGATTTCTCCCAAGTGCACACAAAGCTCTAAAAATACTTAAGTCTCTGCATGGGTGTGTGTGACTAGTGTCTACTGTAACATGTGTTAAAATAGACTGGCAGGTAATATGCAAGCAGATGGAACCAGCAGAAATAATTAAAGTTAACAGTGAACCAAAAAAATGCAGTTAGCATACGCATGTAATGTATAAATAAATAAATAAATAAGTAAGTAAGTAAGTAAATAAATAAATAAATAAATAAATAAATAAATAAATAAATAAACAAATAAATAAATAATAAAAATAAATAAATAAATAAATTAAAATAAACAAAAATAAAAACTATATATATATATATATATATGTATGTATGTATGTAATGGAAAAAGGTACACTTACTCTGTTTCATCGTTTTCAAAGATCAGTTCACCGTTGACAACATCATAATCACGCCCAGCCTTGGCCGTACCATCTAAGGCGTGATACGGAACCTTAACAGTACCCCGTGCGCCAGACGATCTCACAACCTTCACGTTCATTTCCCCCACCGACTCGGTTATCGTTTCTTCGCTCTCGTTAAAATGAAAAATTCCCGGATGATCGTCATCTAATATCATAACGGTCGCCGTCAGAGGGTTCACAAGCTGAGCTTTGGCGTCCGTGTGTCCACTTTCGAACATGCCCTGCGAATCTCCAACTCTCAGGTTGCTGAGCCGCACGCAGAAGTGCTCGTCCTCCTCGAAGATGTCGTCATCGATGACGGTCACGGAGAACTGTTTGTGGGTTTCCGAGGGGTAGAAGACGAGGGTCCCTTCGGCGTGCTCGTAATCAGAGCCCGCGTTGGCGGTCCCGTCTTCCGTCTTGTAGTCGACGTACAGAGTTTTCTCCAGATCCCCTCCCTCTCGCGTCACCGTCAGGTTGAACGTGCCCACATTCTCCATCACCGTGTAGTGGCCAGGGTCGAAGTACACACGGGTGATTTCGGGGTCGTAGTGTTCGAGGTCCACTTTGATGTCTTCGAGGCTGGATTTTCGCTCTATTTTAGCTTTCTTGATGACCTTGCCTCCGCCTGTTAGTTTCCTGGTTGCTTGGATTCGATAGAAGGCCCTGCTTTTGGGACCACGGTTGATAGCCTCCAGTTCTGCCATCTCTTCTAAGGTCTTCATGTCGATATTTGGGTTTTTCTGTCTCAGTTCTCTAAGGATCTCGATGAACTGTGATCGATGCTGTTCAAAGTCACGAACGTCATCGTCTTCGGATTCCATTCCTTTGAAAACAACACCATCCTGTGTGAGGTGGTTGACTTTTCCGTCAGCAAGTTCAGAGTCACCTTCTGACTGAACAACTACTCCTTTTCTGCTGGCTCTATACTTTTTAGACAAAAATTTATAAATAAGTATTTTACGATCAGCAATGTATGCTGTAATCACAGTTCCAGGGAAAAACAAAAATGTTAAAATGGCTTCCCAGACATGAACCTCACCAGGACTGGACACAGCAAGAATAAAATACATCCACAAGTAAGCAAAAATACTCCATGAAGCAGTTATGAAAAAAACACGAAGATGTTTTATGCGTCTAACTTCACCGTCTGGTATGCACATGACACATATTGACGTAATTACAAATAAATTAAATGCTGCACTGCCAACAATTGTGCTGGGACCCAGCTCTCCAGCTACAAAGTTATTACCACAAATTTCAATAACAGATAGCAAAATTTCAGGAGCCGAAGACCCTAGAGCCATTAATGTCAAATTTGATACCGTTTCATTCCAAATCCTTACGTTAACAACAGTTGTCTGTCCGTTTGGTTTCTTTATAACAACCTCTCTTTCTTTGGAAGTAATTACTTCGATTGCTGCCATGAATCGATCAGCTATGATGGAAACTCCGAGGAACATGTAAACCATTGCAACAAAATACACTGTGGCTCTGGCAGCTTTGTCACCCTCACTTAGGCCACCAATCGGTGTCCATAATGGCAATACAATGCCCTTCTCACACGGTGAAGCAAGCATCGTGCATTCTGTTGATACATTTTCAGAGTTTTTGTTGGGATTTAACGTTGACATCATACTGGTAGTTTGAGCTGTTGCTCCTGGTATAAACTCAAAAAGAATTGTCACTGTTATTGCCAAACATCCTGATGTCCAGTGATTGGAACTATATCTAACCTGGTCAATAAAATTTCTAAATGCCATGTTGATGAAGAAAGATTATCAGCACTCACACTTTCAGTAGAAGTATAAATTTATGTCTTAACCCTGACTACAAGTCTGTATTAGTGGACTGTGTGTCAATCAATAGCAAGAGGTTATTTCACAATATTTCCACACGTGCCATATGTTGTTGCATTGTTTAATACAATAACGAAAAGGTGCAGTAGCAGCTCGCCCATACGTTTTACAATTAAATTCGATTATGTGTTTATTTACCAAGATCAGTTGTGGCATGAAAGCAGAGTTATGAAATTAAAATGCACTAGCGAGAGTCCTACTTACTACTGTCTTATGCTATTCTATATTTAGTAAATGTGAGGCAAATCCACTCCCGTAACGAGCTGCTGTGTTTGTCAGCATCAGTTTACACTTCTGTTCTGAGGCGGTCGATTCCGATTCTAGTTGTATTCGTTTGGTGTTAGATCGCATACGGCAATTATGTACGATAAGCGTTGTTAAACTAACCTTTTTATCCCATTCGCCATGTTCACACCGCTAGTACAGTCTGATATTAAGTTGCTTACGAGAGCTGTCGATATGTGCGAAAAAAAAAAGAAAAGAAAAAATACTCACAAATCCAAAAACCGCAAGTGAAAACCGGTGTGTCAAAACAACACTAGTCAATATAGTGAATCCGATCTCTTTGAGAAAAAGAGGCTGATAGCTAGCAGGCAAAAACAACGAACGAAAAGCAGACAACACTTATCTAACAAGCTGCAGCGTTTGGTCTATCCTCCACACATAACTGGAGAAAAATGCAGACGCTTCTATAGATGTGTCACATACGCCTAGCACCAGCAGGCAAATCCTAGATCTGACAGAACACCTAAGAAATCATGCAGACGAATATATCGTTAACAGCGCCACCAGCATCAGGAGAAGATAACTTTACCGATATTTATAGCATCATTATTCTAGCAGCACGACGATAGATTATTGAAAGTTTTATGTGTTGACTGAGATAAATAATTAAACGAAAGCTAAAAGATAATGAATGGACATGGTTTAATGTATAAATAAATTAAACTGTATTAATTTTAACTTGTAATGAAAAATTGATGATAAAGCTATTGTTTTGTTATTGTAAATTAGATTTCATTGTTATTTGTTAAGTTATTATTATTATTATTATTATTATTATTATTATTATTATTTTATATATTCTCGTTGTTTCGCATCAAAGATTTATAATTCAGGTCTACATGTCATATATAAACAATAATAATAATAATTAATTAAATTGTGTCAGGGTTTATTCATTTCCTAAAGATTCGAAATAAATTATTTAGTTTGAAAAACTGATACATTACTTGCCTCATTTATACGACAGTGAATACATTTTTTTAAAAACATCAAAAAGTTTGAATGACAGGATGGTTTTTAACTCCTGAAACGAAGATTGTAAAATTTGAAAAACAAACGATTAAATAATAAATATATTCTTAATGTAGTTTTGAAAGGTGCATTTATTATATTTATTTATTTGTTTGTTTGTCCGTTTGTTTGTTTGTTTCTTTGAATTAGTCAGATTTTAGGTCATGGTCATGAACAAAAATATAAACTTACTGATAACGTACTGAACAAAGCGTAACGTAATAAGAGACTTTGTCTACATTTTAGCGTGGCTGAAGTTTAGGTTAAAAAAAGATCTGAAATACAAATTCAAAAGACCGGATTAAAAAAAGCACAAGCCCCAATTAACTGGCTTAGAGTTCAAGTAAACAAACCCAGGAAAAAAAATAATAACAATGAAACGTTTGTGATCGTCAACCATAACAGTAGATATACGTCCTTGTAGGCGTGAATGAATATAATATTAAATTTCATGTAAGTGAAACAATATTTAGACTGACATCAGTTTTAAAAATATAAATAAAATGATCGATTCATACTTTATATTGCTGAATTATGTTTTGGTTAATTTAACAAAACAGTTGATTTTGTTTGTTTAAGTCGCCAGTTTTTGGTTAATAAAATAAGATTCACGAGTATACAAAGAGCCTAATCAAATCTCTCTCTCTCTCTCTCTCTCTCTCTCTCTCTCTCTCAAAGAGCCTAAGGCACACACATACATTCTCTCTCTATCTCTCTAAAAACCTAATGCACAAATATACACTGTCTATCGTTCTCTGACTCTCTATTAGTTTGTACTGATTTCATTTCGTAAAGATAATAAACTGAAGATGTGGTCACTCAAATGATTTGCTATCAGAGTAAGTTTTGGATTTCAGTTATTCGCGTTAATCGAGATAATAATAATAAGGTATAAATTATATTATTTTGTATTTGAAACTTACTGAATGTGAGTATTCAGAGTAAAAATAAAACCAGAATTAAATAAATAAATAAAAAATAAGTTTTAAAAAATGTTTTGAAAATAAAACTCGATAATCCGCTATTTTATAGTTCATAACATTATGTACACAACAGTTTCTACTTGCATTGTCGGAATAACGTGTGTCTTTGTGTCAATGTGTTTCTGGGTTGTTCTTTTTTTCGTTTATTTATTTATTTATTTATTTATTTATTTATTTATTTTTTTGATTTGATTTGATTTGATTTGATTTATTTATTTATTTATTTTTTGATATTATTATAATGATTTAAAATATTATTATTATTATTATTATTATTATTATTATTTGTTTATTTGTTTATTTGTTTATTTATTTATTTTATTATTATTTAGCTTCGATGTTTGTTTTTGTTTTTGTTTTGCTTTTGTTGTCTTGGGGTGTCAGCTATGCATACGTATGTTATGAATCATTTCTTAATACAACTGAACCGAACCATCAAACAATCACTGGTATTACAGCCACCTACAGAAACATTAATAATGTTTAACAAAAATGAATAAAAAAATATAAATCGAAATATAAAAAGAAAAAACATTTAATAATTTCTGAAATATATATAGTACAATATAAAATCTAAACAATGTTTGTGGTTATCACAGAGGTGAGAGGTTAGTGTCATTTCCGGAGTAAGGTCAAGTGACTACGTCATTACTTGATAAACACAAGAGGAAAACTCAACAAGTACTGCTGATGGAATTTAACCGGCTAGAACAGACAGTTAAATTAAATATAGTCGTTTACAATTTAAAATAAAAATAAATAAATAAATAAACAAAATACAGATTGAGAATCCTTTATCGGAAATGCTTGGGACCGGAAGTGTTTCGGATTTTGAGATAGATAATAACGAGGATTTTAGTGTAAACACAAATTCTAATTGTATTTCATATATATATTTCTGCAAAAACGAAACATTGGAAGAAGTTTCGGATTTCGGAGCATTTTCTGAAATAATTTAATGTTTTGAAATTTTCGACTTTTGGATAAAAGATCCAAACGAATAATAATAATAATAATAATAATGATGATGATGATGATGATACAAACAAGTTTTCTTCTAGATACTGTGATTTCATAGTCTGTAATCGAATCGTTGAGACTGATGTGAAATAACAAGATTTAATTTAATCCTTCACTTAGAAGAGAGATTGCATCCAGGCTTTCTTATCAAAGAATATTTTTTAATTAACAGCAAAGTGTCGATTAAAATCGATTAATAATGAAAGAAACCAGAATTTAATAGCTAACACACACAAAAAAAATCAAAAACAAAATCATGATAATGCTCATGTGCCTTGGTGCCCTAAATTACACTGTTTAATGGCTAATCCTTGGGTGCGCTGTACGTTTGTGTTGTTCTGTGCACTTAAACGAGTTATTTCAGGATAGATGTTATCGTGTTTATTCTTTAGCTCTAGAATTTTTTTGTATTATGTATTCATTATAGAAAAAATTAATGATCTTGAAAATCACCACTTATCACAAACACGCGCACACGCACATAATGAAAACGAGTGCACTTTCGTGTTACAAGATAATGCGTTAATGATTATGACACGTATGAATTCTGGTCTACATTTACACAGATAATGTTTGTTATTTATATCTTATAAGAACATATACAATTATGCATCAGCATGAACTAACGTACGACAATTTCGGGGCTTGCAACAAATAACTAATATTTTGCAGCAAACTGGTTCCAGGTGTTTCTATCCTAGTCACCAAAGTACCGTGATGAATTCTGATGACGTCACTGCATTCCGTACACTGGTGCCAGTGATGTGTTAACGTTCTTGTCTTCTTTAGTGAATGCGAATCACATTTCCTATTAACAGTGTTCTTGCTGTGTTTATTACTCCCAACGTAATGAAAATGATATTTTCTCTGTATCTATCTTACTTACCAGTTACATATATTTAATAAATATATATATATATAATTTATTTTTCTCCTTATTTTTCTTTAGATAACTGTTTGTTCATATGTTATTAGAGTTTACTGATGGAAATAGAATTAAAAGAAAAATGATGAGTTTATAACAAGGGAAGTGACGTCCTGTTACTGCAGATCGTTTTATATAAACCAGCTTATTACAGTATTGAACATGCGACCGAGTCAATGCCCTTTACGCAAATATAAAGTAATATCGTTTACGATGACGGACATCATGCTTCTATATTAGCTTCTTCGTGATAATTAGTGCAGCGTATTATGACGTTATTAATGGTCAGAACAGCTCATCAGCTCTCTTGATTGACCATTGTTGAAGAGAAATTTTCGCCATTTAGTTATCAGATGGCTCAAAATAACAAAATGATGAAGGAATTATTTGATACTGCTGTTTATGAAATTCTATGTTATAGATTAAAGAAGCCCATTAATAAACATATTTTATGTATAAACAACATTTCAGGAATAAAGGAATGCCTGAAGCAAATCGAAAAAAAAAAAAAAAATAACACTGCATGAGTGAAACATAAATGTAAAGGATATATATCTTTCTTCTTCTTCTTTTTTAACCTAAGCTTTGCTTATTTAATAAAATTAAAGCAGATAATTAATAATTAAAAAAAAAAAAAAAAAAAAAACTGCAAATAATAATACGATCCATACACTCTTTTAACAAACAAACAAACAAAAAAAAAAAAAAAAAAAAGAAAGAAGAAGAATGAAGAAGACGAGAATATATTTTAGCTGAAATGATTTTTCTGATTTTTTTTTTTTTTTTTTTCTTTTTATTTTATTATTATTATAATTTTTTTTTTTTTCATATTATTATTATTATTATTATTATTATTATTATTATTATCATTTTTTTTTTTTTTTTGAATGAAAATATCGGACAGAAAATCCGTTGCTGCGATTTCAAGACCTAGACATCGACTAACATTAAGGATCGTCATTAAACATCTTTCTACAGTCAGGAGACTGGATCGTAAATTTTAATAATAAGGAGTTAGCAACTGTTGTGAAAGCAGTATAAGTCATTCTAGGCCTGTTTTTATCTTTTTAAACAAAACCCTGCTTTTGTATAACCCTGAACATTAGCTGCTTGTAGACTATGTACAAACACCGCACTCCTTGTTGAACACAAGAAATTGTAATAAAACCACAAACAGAACAGAAATAATTTTAAATTTAGAAACAGTCTTTAATAATAATAATAATAATAATAATAATAATAATAATAATAGTATTAATGATAATAATAGTCATAATAATAATAATAATAATAGTCATAATAATAATAATAATAATAATAATAATAATAATAATATAATAATAATAATAATAATGAAGGTAATAATTTCAAATGCGAAAAACATTATGAGTCATATATATTTTTTCTTAAATAAAACGTCTTGCATACACAATTTGTATTAGATACTTAGCTATTAAAAATAAATAAATAAATAAATAAAATAATAATAATAATAATAATAACAACAACAACAATAACAACAATAATTCATAAACGTTTATGATTAAATTTAAAAATGCTGTACAAAATTACATAATTTTATTCTGCTGGATTTTAAGTTTTGTAATATCATTCTGTGCTGACTACAAAGCACTGGGTATAAATTTCATTAATCTTAAACCAATCCTGTAATCAAACTGTGGTTAAGTCATCAGTAGGTTCTGGGATCGCATTACACTTCAGGCTCCCATAGGCTACAGAGCTGACCGGAGAACTGACTAACAAGTACACAGTATCTTCTCTGAAACTAATTTCCTAACGTACTAACAGGTAAACTGGCTTTGTTGACAGCTTTCTGAATAATGTGATTATAAAAGACGTGATGTAACTATCAACTCTTTTTAAAAGTGATATTTTTAACGGATTTGTGTTTTACATCTAACAGTAAATACGAAAAAGGTATTTCTGAGAAAAAAACAGCTACTAAACCTTCTTAAATATGGTCTTCTTGTTTATCGTTATTTAAATCCGTCATATTCTGTGACCTAATTTAAAATAAACAAGGAACAAAACAAACAGAAAAAAAAAAAGAGAAAAAAATCAGCCAAAAAAATAACAACACGAAAACAATAGAAATCGAAAAACAAATCAGACGAGAACAAAACAAAACCAAAAAAAAAAAAAAAAAAATCACGACAAGATGATAATGACTGTCCTAGAAGATTCAAAGTTTAATCGATTGCTTTTAATTAAGGTAGACAGGTAGGTAAGTAGATAATAAAAAATAGGTAAGTATGTGACAGGGAGTGGGTAAAATTGATAAGTTATTGTTTTGTGGTTTTTCATTACGAATTTATTTGCTTATCGATCTGGAAAAACATTTTTATTATTTTGCTTTCTTTCTTTCTTTTTTGTCTTTTTTCATTATTATTATTATTATTAGTAGTAGTAGTAGTAGTAGTAGTTTATATTGTTATTACTAGCTGTATTAGTATTAGTCTTATTTATTTATTTATTTATTTTACATAGCTATTTTAATCGTTCATTCTTCCTTTTTCTTTTTTCAGTTCTTTTCTTCATTCGTTCATTTACTAATTTGTGATTCTCTCTCACTCTGTTACTAATCACGTAGCTATGTAAACGGCTGTGTTGTGTTTAGTAGAACAAAGAAGTGAAATGTAGAACAAAACTCGCACGTTATCAGATCGATGTTTCAAATCACTGATCATTAAATACAGAGATTTACTTGAGAAGGCGATAAATAAAAAAAAATAAAAAAATCAATTCCGGTAATCTGTAGGTGGCTTAGTGCAACACGGAGCTCTAAAAGCCTTCTTGTTAAAACTGTAGTGTTAAATACTATGTGAACCAGACTCGGTTAAGCCTTTGGTCTTAAGCCAGGTTAGTTACTAAGTTCGTATCCAGTTAATGGCCGCTAACGCTTAAGTCTGAGGAAGCTGTACCATCTCTTTTCTCGGTCTTCTGTTTAACTCTAAATTAACCCTGCAAAAACGTTCATGAGTTTATACCCGCAGTTAATACTTGCGATATTTACATAAAAAGTATCACAGTTCCTCCATTTATTCATTTATTTGTTTATTATTTTGTTTTATACCTAATCATTTTAAGGCTTAATTAGCCTGCAATAATGATAATTAATATACATAACGTATTATATAAAACTATTTCTGCCTGCTAGACGCATGCAACGTGAGGTTAGCATTGAGTACGTACATATTAGTACACGTATTTTACTTAATTACTACGTCATATACAATAACAACGTAATTACATTCCCGCCCACTTTTATAAAATACGGCTTGATACGCGATCTAATAAGCAAAATGACGTCACACACGATAATGACATGTTACTGCTCGTTAAAGATGATTGGATAATGTTATTACAGATGGCTGTAATACGCATGCAGCTAAGACCACAACCTTATAGAGTCACTGCTACTGCGTGGCATATATATAAATATAAATATAAATATATATATATATATATATATATACATAGCTTGATATTGTCGATTCAAACAGAGTTAAAAATAGCACGTAACAGATGTGTCAGTACAACATGAAATAAGATCCAATGTCATGTTTCTGTTTATGTAACGAGTTAACAGAATAGCAAATACGTGGAAAAAACTTAATTTTTGCTTTTGTTATTTTTACTGTTTTGTTGTTTTGTTGGTTTTTTTTTTTTTTTTTTTTTTTTTTAAACAAAAATTTGATGTTTGTTGTTTTTTTTGTTGGTGGTGGGTTTTGGGGGATTATTTTGTTGTTGTTGTTTCTTTTTTTAACTTATTATTATTTAACATCTTCTTGATTAGTTCCATTATCACAACCGCCTCATCGTTCTAATCCGTATTACCATTACTACTATTACCTGTACTGTTTACCACAACTACCGATTTTTGTATCACTATTACCACTACTGCAATTACTACTTCTGCTACTACTACTACTACTACAACTACTCCTACAACTATAACTACTACTACTGCTACTGTTACTACTATTACTGCTATTATTAATTCTACTACTATAATTACTAATTTTACTACTAGTAATACAAAAACTACCACTACTACTAGTAATATGTGTGTCATTGCTAAGCTAATGGTGATATTGTTATTGCTATTATAACTACTAACAAACCAAAATAATAATATAAAAGTAAATAAATAAGTTAATAAATAAATTAATAAATAATTAAATAATAATAATAATAATAATAATAATAATAGTAGTAGTAGTAGTAGTAGTAGTAGTAGTAGTGTCGTAGTAGCAGCAGCATTAGTCGTAATTATAGTAGTAAAATTTGTTGTAATCTAACTAGTAGTAGCATAACTGTTGTTGTTGTTGTAGTGTAAGTAGTAGTTACTTTAATGGCAGTTGAAGTTTCAGTATAATAATAGCTGCTGCTGTTGTAGTCTTGCACGCAGCACGTAAACAAATGGCTGTACCTGATCGATATTAATAACGCCACTATTAAAATGCACGTCATAAATTGTTTTCGGGAGTATACATTTGAGCACCTGTTACAGGAACTGCTGGCATAGCAGCCATTGAGGGGTTCCGGCGGCCATTGTGAAATTTAACTGTAATTACGACAATTTGTCTAGGCACATATGCAACGGTGCTGATATAAATATCTACCTGTTTGAACCTGGAAAGCGATAAATACAATCAAACACCGTCTAAACAAAAAGTGACCTCGTCGCGAAAGTGGGAGTAGAAACGTTGTCGTACTGCACTTTGTACTTGTGTCACGTCGTTGCGTTTGTTTGTTTGTTTTTGTCTTGTTTGCTGATGTGTGTGTGTGTGGGGGGGGGGTTGCAGCGTTTTCGCTTCTTCTCCTTTGGTTTTCAGCTCGTTGAATGCCTGAACGAATTTTAAATAAATAAATAAATAAATAAATAAATAAATGCTTACATATAAAAAGAAAGAAGCAAATTAAACACTAACCAAATACAAAGTGTAAATTTACAGTTTATTGTAACTTTACAACCCACAAAATCCCAGTTTCATCAAATTCGATCATAGACGCGAATTATACTTAATTACTGTTTTCTCACCTCGACATAGAGTTCATACGTAAACATGTTTCAGTATATTTTCACTTAAAAGCAGTTAGGTTAGCAATATTGCCAAAAGAAAATAATGAAATAAATATATTTTATTTGTTTACTAACGTAGGTGACCTCTAGTGACACCTTTATAAATATATATATATATATATAGGTAGATAGATAAAGGATCCATTTTACGATTGTTAATCCTTCTCAAAACGTTTATATATTTATTTATTTGTTTAGTGTGTACATTATCTATTTTTATTGATATAAAAGTAATTTTTCGCGAGTTATTGTGTGTGGGTGTTTTTGACGTGTACAGGTCAGTAAACAGGTCTATTAGTCTCGCAATTAAAACGGATTAATTCCTGGTCGTAAATGATAACTTGCTGACAAATGGCGGACATTGGACCCAGCGTAAATAAACGAGTAACCAGCGCATGGCCGGCACAGATTGAGGAATTCCACTTCACAGTGATTACCAATACTTGACGCGTTGATAAAAATAGCCATTCATTCACATCGGGTTTACCCGTTACCCGGATGTGACGTTCCAGGGTCACAACGATAGCAGATATGTTCACAAACACGCCGGTATTTGCCTATCGCCGTTAACTGACTTGGTGGGTGAAGAAGAAGAAAAGAAAGAAAAAAAAAAAAATCAATGAGAAACTGGTTAGTATTGAACATCCTCTGATTGGCGTGCATGGAATCTCGATAATTTCTGGAGATGGTACTTAGATTGATTGCCGACAGAAAAACAAAATGGCGCCTGCGTTTTCTAGCCGTTCTCAACCTGATTGGAAGCCTGTATTTCCTGGTGATGTGTGCGTGCGCCGCGTACCTCGTCTGGTTTGAAATACTGCCCTGCTTCTACGACGACGGTAAATTAATGATGAGGGTGCACAAGACGTTTGTCGTGTACGTGTCGGTGAACGCTTTGGGGAATTTCGTCTGCTGTCTGCTGGCGGACAACGGCGTGAGACGTTGCGAAAGTGAGAAGAAGAAGAAGAACGAATGGCGGTGGAAGGACAGGCCGACGAAAGTGAATTCGTGTGAACACTGCCAGGCTTGGAAGCCGAATCGATCGCACCACTGCCCACTGTGCGCGACCTGCATACTGAGGAGGGACCACCACTGCTTCTTCATGACAGTCTGCATCGGCTACTTCAACCAGAAGCACTTCATCTTCTACTGCTTGTTCATGTTCGTTGGGACGTTCTACACGCTGATTATGGTGGTGAAATACGCCCATGCCGAGTACGGCGTCCAGTTCTCAGGACCCCAGACCTTTGTCACTCTGCTGATAGACTTCGTAGCAGAGGCCATGTCGGGCAGACCGCCATCTGTCTTCCACGTGTTTCTCATCTACATGCTGTACAGCTGTCTCGTCATGGGACTGGCCGCTGTGGCCTTTCTGTACTGGCAGGTCGCGATAGCAACCAGTGGACAGACGTCATACGAGGCGTGGCGCGGGTTGGAGACGTACTCTCAGGATTCCGTGAAAGAAAACTGGAAAGACGTTTTTGGAAAATACTGGCCCTTGCTGGTGTTGCTCCCGCTGCCCTTACCTCAGTACAGCGATGGAACGTATAATCCAGAAAGCAATACACGCAAGAAGAAATCATGAGAGATGCGATGTGTGTTGACGATACACTTTTAGTTTTTTTAAGATATCGCCTGTTCTAGAGACACACACACACACACACACACACACACACACACAGAGAGAGAGAGAGAGAGAGAGAGAGAGAGAGAGAGAGAGAGAGAGAGAGAGAGAGAGAGAGAGTATATATACATATATATCACAATCATACAATTACATATGTAATATCTGTTTTCACTTTTTTTTTGTGGTATATTATTATTATTATTATTATTATTATTACTACTACTACTACTACTACTACTACTACTACTACTAATCTCCGAGAACACCTAGCACACACACACAGAAGTGGAACCAATCAAAGAACGGACGGTTGTTACAGATGCCCGGTGACTGAAAATAACTATTCCGACTCCTCCTACGTAATGAATTAGTGAAATGAGGAACACGTGCTGCACGTTCCACTGTGAGTCAATGAAAACCATTATCCCCGCTCATCTAGCCTGCGTGCCTGTTTCCTATCACATGTCACACGTGCCATTGTTATATTTATTACAGATTTTCATCTCGATCATTATTATATATATTTTTTATTTTTTTACTTTTTAAATATAATAAATTATAAAGGCTTCGTTTAATATCACTCCTGTTTATATCTTTTCTTAAAGGCTTTATTAATATTAATCATGTTTTATATTTTATTAGTTATTAGTTTATGGTTTATTTTAGGTTTAGCCAACATTAGTCATTTTTTGAAATATATTACGGGCTTAGCTAATTAATCTTATTTTTTCTTCTTTTTTTGTTTTTAAAAGGCTTAGTTAATATTAATCATTTTTTATATTTTATTATAGTCTTACTTAATTAGTTATTATTTTATTTTTTATTTTATGTTTAGCTAACATTAGTCATTTTTAATGTATTTTATTATGGGCTTAGGTTATATAAAATCGTTTTTTTTATATATATATATTTTATTACAGATTTAGATAATTAATCATTTTATATATATATTTTGTTTTTTTTCTTTCTTAAAGGCTTAGTTCATATTAATCATTTTTTATATTTTATTATAGTCTTACTTAATTAGTAATGATTTCATATTTTATTTTACGCTTAGCTAATAAGTCATCATTTTCTATTTTATTAAAGGTTTTGTTAATATTCAAAAAAAAAATATATATATATATTTTATTAACGGGCTTAGCTAATATTAGTCATTTTGTATATGTTATTATATGCTTAGCTGGCCTGTCTAGCTTTGTTCTGTAGTAAGAGCGCTCGCCTGAAGTATAAAGTCGCCGAATCGATTCTACTTACTGAGCTATGTCCCGTTCAAGTCGGTGCTCTGTGAATCGTGCATCAATGCCTGAATGTGCTTTTAATCTCTGGGAAGGCGTACGAAACAGATCAGCTGATGCTTTTCCATAAAGGAACCACTGCAGTAGCTTTCCTCTCATATAAATAGTATGCAAATTCACGTATTTAATTACTACATCATATTACTACCGTCGTTAGTGTAAGTTTATAGGTTATTCAAAACTTAAAATGATTATATTAAAACCATGGATTTGTGTGTGTATGTATGTGTGTGTGTGTGTGTGTGTGTGTGTGTGTGTGTTGTTTTGTAGGGTGTTGTTTTCTCTCTCTCTCTTTTTTACATAGACCCCATTTTATTTATTTATTTATGTATGTATTTATTATTATTATTATTATTATTATTATTGAAATATTGAAAATTAATAGAGGAATGGTATTTGTATCACTAAATATAACCAAACATAAAAGTCTAATTAATGTGTTTTGTCGAAGTAACTATTTTTGACAACAAACTGTCTTCCGTTAAACGTGCACGGGCGTTGCTACGCCAACATTTCTATCTTCTACTCTATCTAGATGCCTGGAGTCCTTGTTAAATGTGTTTCGGATAAAGATAATAAAAAAGAAGCGGCGTGAATAAACAAACATGATGATAACATACTGCATCAAGTCAAATGCTGCCAATGAAGAATTTACTTTGCCAGTTGCCTCCCGTAATTTATACTCTTCAGTTCTACCAGTGTATTTATACATCGTCTGTTTCCGTTAGTTGCGGGGAACGTCCCACGTAGGAATTAAGAGCGATGTAATAAATCTTGTCTGTATATTGTAACCAACAGAGAATACATAATATATTTGTCTGGTATTAAAATATCAAAGCAGATAAATTTATGCTTATGTAGATGGACTACGACGAACCGAACGTGACTACTGGCTGAACTAAACAGTAGCCGTGCTAACTGAAAACTGTCGTAACATTGTGCAATATTAGCAGACGACAGAAGTCTACGTATTTAACTGTTTGCACTCTACGTCTAGGGAATCTTCTAATTGTTTTTATTCTGCTGTATATATAAGATATAAATATCAATATCTTCTTATGCAAACAAAATCATCATCATCATCATCATCATCATCATCACATCCGAAATATCAGTTGCATATATACGTATGTCTTTATTTACAATTTGAATAAATAGATACATTATTAATTTTTATACTGCAGAAGTAATCGTTAATGTTTAAATTATTATTATTATTATTTTATTTTATTTATTCATTTTTAATGTTTTGAACAGACCCCTGTTAAGTGACGTCACACTGAGAACAGTAGTTCGTTTGCCCATTATAACACAAATAAACGTAGCATGTAAATGAACGCAACTCTACATAACAGAAACATATGCTGTAAACGGAGAGTAACTTAATTCGCCTTGTTGCCGTAACTTTCCTGGTTAATACTCCAAAACGTAGAGCAGACTGTGAACAGATGCAAACTCTGTTTATGTTCACATGTGGCTGTATGCAATAACTTGTGTATCACTATTAAACAAAAGTAAATAAACCCATGCAACGTTCGCATGCTTCTGAAAATATTATTATTACTACATGAAGTTTGAAAAACTTTATATATATATTTCTATTTATAACTGGTGCAGACACAAAAGAAACTGTGTAAAATCGCGCAGGTGTAAAAAAAACAACGTACTTTTCTTCGAGGGGGTCTATCAGACTGAAGCTATTTCATTTTATCACTTAATGGATTTTTTCTTTTTTGGGGTTGTCATAACTAAACATACCGAAAATGAAATGCCCTGCTATTCTCGATTACATGTTAATTTTCTGAAGACATAATTACTTCATTTCAGAACATCAGAACTTTCATTTCAGTCTCTCTGTAGTGATTCAAGTGTAAGTGTGGACGCCATTTCTCTGGCCACTGATGTGTGAAAATGACTTTATTATTTTTTTAAAGAAATAATTACTACGGGCAAATGAAAAGAATTAAACTACTATTCCTCTTATGATACTTTTCAAATAATTTATTTATTTTATTTTATTAATAACACTGTATTATTTAGTAGAAATAAATAAATAAATAAATAGGTAAGTAAGTAAGTAAATAAATAAATGTACTGCTTCAAAACAAACTGCTTGAAGAGAGTTGATAACATGACAGTTACTGGTGAAACAAAATGGCCGACATGAAATGCTATTTTCTTGTCGATTAACAAGAAGTACGAGCAGGCGGCGGTCTGGTGGCGCCGTTAAGAAGCTTACGGATCAAAGAAGCTAAATGAGACACACTCGTAGAGACAGTCAAGAGTTCTGGAAAAGTTCCAATTATGTTGAAAAAATACGCTTTCACACTTTCATCAATTCAAGCTACCAGACAACGTGATCAAACACGTCCCGTTCTAAGTCAGCAAATACCTTAATATTATATTTATACTAAAAAAAATAAATCAAATCACTTTATCATGGATAAACAGATACATTTGCTAAGGCATATATATATATACGCCATATTATTCACTTCCCTGGGTTTTCCCGCCCACATTATTCTTTTTCTTTTCGTGAAATCACGACCAGATATTTGCAGTCGTGTATTTGCCCCGGCGAGTGCGAATGGGAAGATCCGTTTGCTTTATTTTCTTTCCGCTTCTCCATCACATAAGTACTGGCTGAGTAGATCGTGCTTGTTTGTTATAGTCTGCAAACAGTTGTTTGATTGTGCGAGTAGCTCGCCAAACACAAACAGACGTAGCAAGAGAACGTCCAGCGCATCTGTCTTTGATTAGCTATTGGTTAATATGCTGCCGATATGAACGAAGTTTGGGATCACGTGATCTGCGGCTGTATAATAGGCGGGAAAAACGTACATACATACATACGTACGTACGTATGTGCGTGCATACGAACATTCTTACGCAAACATAAACACATACATACAAACACATAAATACAAACGTGCATACTAACAATAAATGCAAACATACATACACATACATATATACATACGTACCAACACATACATATATAAATACATACACACACACACAATATATCGAACTAAAGATTTTAATTTAATTAATGAGACCAATACAGGAAATTATTATTATTATTATTATTATTATTATTATTATTATTATTAAATCCCATCGATTGTTGGATGTCAGACGTTTCCTGTTTATGACATAATTATACATCCAACAAATGATGATGAAAATTAGAGTGATCAATTAGAGTTCTTATAAAAAAATATAAAAAAAAGTTAACTACACAGGTTTTATCAGTTACAGATATTTAAATCCGCAGTCAAACACAAATTACTATTCGATTTTTTTATTTATTTGTTATGTATATTAAAATTAAATATGTATGAATATTTGTTATACATGTAGTATTATTTACATTTTATGATATTTGGATGAAACACAAAAAGCAGACGTCGAGTATCAGTGTATTAAATGAAACTTTAATTACTCAAGAAGAAGAAGAAAAGAAAAATGATATATAAGTTTCCATCCACAATTAAACAGTACATAATAAAAATTACATGCATACATTAGTTACTGTCAATTGTTATATGCAGTGTGAATAACAATATTAACAATGAAAATATTATTTTTTAATTCTTTGAAAGGTTAACATTACTAAGTAAAAAAACAGCTATTTTATTGTCAACATTACATTATTTTTATTCTTCGTATTAATTGACATTGTTTTACAGTAAAGTCAAACTGTGGAGTGAAACGAGTGGAAAATGTTAACAACACTGGTTCTTTAAAGTGCTTGCGAAAGAACGTTAGCAGTCGACTAGGAAACAAAAATAATGGTTTGTGAAAAATGTATGTATGGGGTTCTTTAACATTAATTGTTTTGAGTATTTATACAGAAAACAGCGCTTTAATTTCCAAATTTCAGAAAATGTATTTTTGTCGCTATCGTTTTTGCCTATAATTGTTTTTACTGATTTATATCGTCAAATAATGTAATATCGTTCATTCTTTGTTTTCGTTATCGAAACATTCTAAATTTCAAGAATACGAAAACATTTACAATTATTTGATTTTCTTGATTTGATTTCTTGTGTGTTTGTGTGTGTGTGTGTGTGTGTGTGTGTGTGAGAGAGAGAGAGAGAGAGAGAGAGAGAGAGAGAGAGAGAGAGAGAGAGAGAGAGAGAGAGAGAGAGCTTCATTTTGTTTTGTTTTTGTATTCCATATTGTATAAGAATATTTTTCAGGTCAGATAAAACTGGGTAAGGTTATCACACCTGATCCTTGGAAAGTTGGAGCTCGAAATACAACAGAAGGTGGAGGAAGATCTGTGAATGAAAATAAAGCTTTGACATCAAAGAAAAACAGGTGATACATTCATTAACAAACATAAACACTTGCATTTCGTAATCATATGCATAAATGATAAATATATTCAGAATGGATGTTTTGCTATCACATGCACGCACACATACACACACACACATACATACACACACAAACACTTTGAATTAAAACCAATAATAACAAATATTCAGAACATTACTATATGTGATATTTGGATTGATTTACATACGTATTATTTGTTTTCATGTTCATAATAATATTCTTTAAGTTAAATATTATTAATAATACATAAATTTAGATATACAAGCATTATTATTAGCATTAATATTATTACTTCAACTAGTACTACCTCAGTTGTTATTATTATTATTATTATTAATATTGTTATTAATATTGTTATTAAGATACAATCCTTATTCTACATCATTTGGAAAATGTAGAATATGCAAGTCTTCTGTTCACCAAGTGGGCTCACATTATTGTCAGGGTAGGTAACTCAGCTATATACACAATACTTGTGACTATTACTACTACAATATTATCATGTCAATATTTTACTTGAAAATATATATATGTATTATTAACTTAACAGTACAATATCATGTTAACAGTTTTTAACTTGAATATCTGTACTTTAGTACAATATTTGACTTGAATATACATACATATATATCATTAACTTACCAGTGTGATATGTTCATAGCAATATTTGAGTTCAATATGTATGTATTATTAATAACATCATCATATATATACACTGACTTAAATGTGTGTGTTTACACACATTAAATATATATATATATATATATATATATATATACACATGTATGTATGTATATATACACATACATACATACATAAATATATATATACACATGTATGTATATTCACACATATGTATATAATATACATACATACATACATTTAATCAAATATATATATCTAGATACAATATATACACATTTATATAGTCAAATATATGTGTGTGTGTGTTTAAATTAATAAATTATGATCTGATATATTTATTATTTATTGTTAATCCTATAAATGTTTACAACAAGAAAAAATACAATAAATTAGTTAACACTCCTTAAGATATTTTATATGAACATTTTTCTTGGTCAAATTGTATAATTATTTTAAAATTATGTAATTTAAAAAAATGACAACATATATTTACAAATATAAATTTAAACTGAAATTAATAAGAGGATGTATAATAATGCCAATTTGACTTAAAAATAATATATAGTATATAGGTTTTGTCATGAATTTATGAAAATTTTTTTTTTTTCAGCATGTGCATACAAAAAAGGTATGTTTTCTAATTAGAAGGTGTTATAATATCCATAAATAATCCATATCGGTAATTAAATATACTTTGTATGTGTGTAACTGTTCATTTAGTAAATACCCTGTTATCTGGATACATTTGCAACATATATCAAAAGTAAAAATGTAATTCAAATTAATATTTTTTCAAAACAAAATGTTCAAATCAGAATTATTCTTATACATATGTAAAAATTAATAAGACAGAATATTACTGTTTAATAATATAGCTTGTCTTAGATATCTATTGACCTTTTTTTCTTTTCTTTTTTTAATATTTTTTTTTTTTTTATGTAAACTATTTATTACAGATTAATCTTAACAGTTTATTTAATTATTTTGGTTTAATAATATTTTTAACTTTAAATGCAGTTTCTGTACAGTGTAATGTATTTTTATTTATCCTTCGTGAATTTTAGAACATATGTCTGCACATTTTCATCTGTTAATTTCAGGTATCTGTGCCATGTGTGGAAAAAAGATCATTGACACGAAAAATTACAGACAGACATCAGTGTGACCTACAGATGGATGGATGTTCCAATATCAGATTTGTTTGTTATATGTCACATGATCTGTAAAAATATCTATTGGTTTGCCGGGAATGACATACATATTGAAAGGTCATGTGTCAAAAAAAAAAAAAATTAAAAATTCTACACCAAGATTCTTAAGAATCTTGTCTATTTTTTTTTAAAGTATTGATCTTTCTAAGTCCAAACAGATTTGTTTAAGACCTTGAAGATAATGAAAGAAGAAGGTATTTGACTAAAATCCCCAAACAGAAATTAAAAAATTTTTCAAAAAATTATCTCTAATTTGGCACTCATTCATAAAAGTGTTGTCTGCAATATATTATTTGTTACATTTAAAAACTATAGGAGTGATAGCAGTGTGCTCTTAAAGGTTTTGATCTGAATCTTATAAAAACTCAGCTGATCATCAAATAAAAGTTTATTTTCCCAAGGAGGAATGATTTACAAAGGATGATGGGATAAAGAGGATCTTGGGTAACACTAACATTAAATTAAGTACAATCCTGAATGTGTTGGTTTGTCGACAGTGTATCAGATCTTAGTGTGTGAAATTAAAACATTCGTTAGGGTTAGAATTTCAAACATCAATAAAATATTCAATTTGTTTGAAATATTTAAAGATAATTTCTGTCATTTGTTCGATTCTCATAATTATAGATACAAAATGAGTGCAACATATTCCACAGTCAGGTCCAGTTCTTCACCTATAATAAGGTCGTAGGCAAATCATGATAGAATATTAAAAACAGATTGTAGCTCTAACTGTAATTTTCTTCCATAACAACCAGTGTTCCTGACTGGACAAATTTAAAATTATTATGCTCCAAGTGGCAACTGAACTAATTATCTCTACTTTCTGTAGACTTGCTGTATAAAAAGTTTCTGTTTATAATTGATAAAAACAGAGAGACTCTCGAAACATTCATATTTTTTTCAGAATTATTTTCTGGTATTTTCTAGTTACAAGGTAAAGAACTATAACTCTAGATAACAATCTGTTTATAGAATGAACCAGTTTGGTATTATAATTTAAAATAACACTAATATTTAGAAATTTAAAATAATAATAATAATAATGATAATAATAATATTAATAATAAATATCTTGGGGAGAAATCCAAAAATTTATAGGCTAGCATGCATTTTTGAAGTTATTTTTTAAAAGATATATATTTAAAAAAAAAATAAATAATAATATCCTCTAACAAAGTTGTTGCTATTAACTGTTGTACAAAATGGTGAAGTATTTAATGTTGTAGGTTAATGATAGAAATTAATGAATTAAAATGAGTTTATTGTAATTATTGTTTCAAAAATAAAGTTTAAAAGAAAAAATAAGTTGTTTTGTTTGTCTCTTTGATTATAAAAATGTGTTAATTAATGATGATGATGATAACAATAACAAGTTAATATTGGTATTTTTAAAAAGACTTCAGCCTCCCTCTTTGTTTTTTCTTTCTTTTAAACATTTGTTTAAAATAAAAATAAAAACCTTTTGAGTTACTTCATTTCTGCTGCCTGTTAGAAAAACCGAAGTAATCCTCTGACAACTGCCAGTCAAAAATCTCAGAAAAGAAACTAAATTATTTTCTTGAGATGTAACGGCCTTAGAAATTTAATGTTTCAATCTGATAATATTTCTCATCAAAATAAATGAATATAAATAAGTAAATAAAAATTACTTGGAGGACATATTTCTCATCAATATAAACAAAAAATAAATTTAATAAATACAAATTTATTTGTTAAATGTCAATTTAAAATGCATTAAAATAATTATTTTTTTATGAATATATATTTAAAACAAGTGGTAATAATTGTATAATTTTATTAAAATTTTAGCATATTCGTTTGTGGTTTAAGGACATTATTATTATTATTATTATTATTATTATTATTATTATTATTATTATAACTTTTAATTTGTATTCCAACAGTATTTTATTTATTTTAAACAAGAAACGAATGATGGGTAAATTTTATTTAGAAAAAAATGTCTCCTAAAGGCAATAATGTGACAAGGTTTCATGGAAACTGATCCCACTTCCGTTTAAGACATTTTCTGATGTTAACCTGCCTTTTCTGAAATGACAATAATCTTTAGTGTAGTTTAAGAATTTATTTGAAACCGCTTGTATTACTGATAGAAAATAAAAACTAATGATAATCATGAATTACGAATTATTTCCCTTCTTAGGTGGCGCTGAAGAGCACCTGTTTATTATTTGTTTCATTGGCTGATGGGGAAATCTTTCAAAACGCGTGCCGCCAAGTTTGTAAATTATTGTTTAGCATTTTATTATTAAAATATGGGTCCTAAAAAGACGAAAAAACGTATCAAAAACGTGCCGAAACCTTCAGGTAAGAAGAAAAGTAATAAATAACCATAACAAATAGGATGAAAATCAAATTCATGGAAACTGTTTCCAATTTTTGGATTGAGCCATGTTGTTTTTACGTAACCTTCATTGAATCATTACTCCTGCAAATAGTTATCTCTAAAGGATAAAAATAGTACATAATAGAGATTTTAAGTTTGTTTTATAGTAGAGATTGTAGTTTCGTTATCAATGAAACTTTGAAAGGATTAATTGTTAATCAGTTATTTAATGTGATGCCTTAGGTTTTTCCATAAAGAATAATAATTAAAAATAATAAAAACAAATACGCAGTATACTGAAATAGTGATTAATTTCACTAACAAAAAATATGGTTTCATTTTAAACTCACTGCTGAATAGTTAATTACGTTTTCGTTTAAAACATGACAACTAACTAGTAACTTTTAAAACAGTAATAATAACCCAACTCGTATATCAAACAAATGATTTAACTTAATTTCTACACTAATACTATTTCATAGTCACGACAGTGTAAAACTAAAAAAAAAAAACGATGACAGATAATCGAGATGTTTCATAAATTACAGCAAACACGCTAGTACTACTACGTTTGATATTTTTGTATCAGTAGTAAATGACTGAATGTTTATTATCATACTTCATAAATGATTAATGATTCATAATATTTCTTAGTAAAAAAAACAATCAAATTAATATAAATTATTACTGACCAGGTAGCTCCAGTGAATCGGAAAGCAGCAGAATACGTATTGCACGTAGACGTTCTGAACGTCTTGCTGCAAATGTAAGTAATATTATAATTTTACATACTTAGTTACAAATTGTTTATTAGTTTATACAGTGCAAATTTCAGTTCTTCGATTCTACTTGCACATTCGAATAATCTGATGAACCATACTTCATATACATGCAAGTGTGATTCTTTAAAATTAAACTTTGTTTCTGTCTTTGCTTATAAGTAATAAAATATAAAGTACAACAGTATTTGTAATACATGTTGTATCTTCAAAGTGTCATCTCTTAAAAGTGAAATGTATGTTATAAAGATATATTTTTCAATGATTTTGTTGTAATAATTATTACTATTTATCTATTATTAATAATTTAAAAGTCACCATCATCATTTTCAGTCCATGACAGGCTTGAATCATTAATAATTTTACATTTTCTTTTATTATTATTTGTGGTATGCATGTTCTGTGATAACTAGAATAAGAAAGAAATAGGTATATAGTATTGGTCCAAAAAATAATAACAATTGTTAAATTTTTCTTCTCAGAAATTGTCAACAGCAGAGAATCCTGTGGTATGTACATTTAACTGTTTTAAAACAAAATATTGTACAAGCTTTATATTTTAATTTCAATAAGAATAAAATAAATAGTATTAAAACAAATATTTTACAAAAACACTGAACAAAATTTCACAAAACATCACAATTAAATTATATATTTTTAAAATTATTTTACTAATATTAATTTTGAGTATACATGATTTTGCTTAATTTTATCTATTTGTTGAAAATATATCTACTTTAATGTTGAAATATTTTTGAAATGATAGATTTTCTTATGTCTTTGTACATATCTGCACATTGTTTTGATAAAAAGTTTAACATCACTTTGATTACGTCTTTTCAGTTCGACCCCTATGATGGTGATATAGAAACTACTGAAGAGAATGCATCTGAACACTCGGACAGAAACCTGAAATTGCTAGCCAGGGATGCATACCACTTCAGAGACGATGACACAGACACTAAACAAAAGACTTTGACTATGGGTCAGAGAAGAAGCAAAGATAGAAAAGTCCCGAGCAAAACGGAAAACGGAAAGAAGAAAATGTCACCAGATGCAGCTCAAGCCACGTTAACCAAAAGTGTAGATCAAAAAGATTTAACTTCTCAGCCCTCATCGTCGACTAAATCCGGCAGTTTTCTGACCACCATTCTGAAAAGAAAATTTAGCAACAAATCTACTGAGGGGAGCTCTAAGAAGGTAATTTGTGACAACCAAACGAAAGTCCCTCCCGTTTTAAACAAACAAAAGACAGTTAAGAAATCTCCTCCTACAAACAACATTTTTAAAAGATCGGTCCCGTCCAGTTGCAAAAACACAGGCACGCCCTACAATTTAAGAAAAAAAAACGATACATCATCAAACAAAAAAACAATACTCCCGGGTGTAAACAAAGAAATAAGAATTTCAGACGCAAACAACAAAACCCCTGTCTCGTCGCATTCCAAAAACACACTGAAACCACGCACAGCTGGCAATACTTCCATCAAAACAAAGTCCTCACTTAAAGCGAATTGTGTTAAAACGTACAAGCGCAAGACGTCTGCTACCGCTAGTGTTCTGTCTGCAGCTAATAGTTCCGTAGAATCTCAGAATTTTGACAGTGGGGTTTTTATTTCTCCACCTCCAGTGAAAATGTGCAAACTGTCTGCAAAAGATACCTCGACTCCGAGCAATTTGGCTGCGGATGTGAAGGATTCGTGTTTTGGTTTCACAAATTTGGACTTGGTTGGTTCTCCAATGTTGTCACCAGTGCAGACGTCGGCATCGACGCCGACCTCTGACTACAGTTCTGCTGTTTTCTCTCTGTCTCAGATATCCGTTCAGGACGATGTGGCTGACGTGAAGCGAGTTCAGGAATGTTCGGTGTTTTCGGGGGATGATTTAGAACCTGGTGAGTATCTTTGTCATCATAAAAAAAAAAAAAAAAAATTTAAAAAACTTTCAGAATGTCTGTTGGACATTTTACATACTCCAACTTTCTTTTTTTTTTCAAGAAAACTTAGGAAATTGGATTCTCTATTGCAAAGCTTTTAAAACAGACTAACTTCATTCCCAAGTCAATATTTATTTTACCATAGTTATGTCTTTAAAAGTAATATGCAGTTTTTATGCAAAATATTATGTAAAGCAGTTTAATCTTTAAGCATTAACTAGTATATTTTCATCCTTGAAAACAAAGATAACATTTTTTTAAAACTAGTGTTTATATATATATGTGTTTTTTGTATATTAAATGAATATATACATGTATATGTGCATGTATGTGATCTAATCCTGTGAATAGACATGACTTTTTCAGTTTCACTAACAGTATTGTTTTTTTTTTTTTTCCCAGATATAGCTGTCAATAAAGATTCGAAAAAACGTTACAAGGCTTCAAAACAGAAACGGGCAAAAGGCAGATACTCTGTAAGTTTCATAAACATGTTAACTGTAGAACAAGAAAACTAATTTTAGTTTACCACTGTCTAGAGATATTTACAGGTGATACAATTGCTGTTCACAAGAAGGAGCACATGGGCTGTTTCTTGCTGCTAAAGCCAAGAGTAGCCCATGGGAGTAATTTTCTTCTGTAATTATATCATTATTTTTTTGTTTTTTCTCAAGTACCCATCAATATTAAACTTGATAAATACTGTGTGTTTATATAATGATAAGAATTATGTAATAGATCTGATATGGCAAATAGGTATGAAATAATAATAATAATAATCAAAAACGTTTTTTTATATTGATCATTTATTGGTGATTTTTGATTTCAGATTGCTAAGGTGGAGGCTTGGGCAGAGAAAATCAATCAGGAGTTTGATGAAGTGGATAATTTTGAGCTCAGCATAGAGGGTTGATCACAGCTGACCGTCTTCGCATTTCCTCCACGACTTGAATCTTTGTGACGCAATGGTGTTGAAAACACTTGTCCACGTTACGCAATGCCGAACACATCAGTTCATTCTGGTTCAATCTTTGACTGGTGGAAAGAGTGCAGGATACATCTAAATGTAGTCTGTATAACTGACAACATAAAAAACACTGATCAAGTTTTAATTATCCTTGCCTGCAGATTGTTTTTCTTTTTTTTTTTCTTTTTTCTTCTTTTTCCTTTTGTGTTAGGAAAGTTTAATCCATAAAATATGGCCTACGTTTAAAATGTACATAACACACAATACTGCTCATTCGTATCTGTATGATGATCGGTTATTTATTTGTTTACAAAAATGGGCAGTACAAATTTAAATTAATCTGCTTCTTTGTTACATATGTTCCTGTCAGATTTGTTTACAAAATAGATCATGAACAGAATAATCATTTAATTTTAAGATAAATATGTATTTTTATTTTTTTTTTTTTTTTATTTTTATTTGGGTTCACACACACACACACACATGGACAGACAGACAGACAGACAGACAGACAGACAGACAGAGAGACATACATATAGACATATACATATTCATATTCATACATATATATATATATATATATATATATATATATATATATATATATATATACACACATACATTCATACATATATAACAGTTACTTTTAGTTATATAGATAGATAAACTGTAAATTGATCTAATGGGTAGCAAACACTAAAATTAGATACAGGGTGTCTCAGTGAAAGATTTTGGTCTCCCAGCATACAGTAGTCAAAACAGACTAAAACAGACAGACAGACAGACAGACATAGAGACAGACATATAGACATATACATATTCATATTCATACATATATAACAGTTACTTTTAGTTATATAGATAGATAAACTGTAAATTGATCTAATGGGTAGCAAACACTAAAATTAGATACAGGGTGTCTCGGTGAAAGATTTTGGTCTCCCAGCATACAGTAGTCAAAACAGACTAGTTTTAAAGTCACTTTTCAGTAGTATTTTTCTCTGTACATAAAGATGTACATAGCAAAATGACTTGCATATCAAAATGTTTTCTATCAGTTAAGTACTAGTGGTTTAGGTTGCATGAAACTATCATTTCATGTAGTGCAATATTTTCTCAGTATTGTTTCCAGCTTTGTGTTCATGTGCTTGTATGTAAACTTACACTGGCAGAAGAAAGTTTTTTTTTCTCATTACATTAATAACTAAATATAATTTTATTTTAATAATTCTGAATGTTCTGTACCAAATTTTGTATGTAAAAATATTAGAAATATATTCGTGTTTAATTTTAAAGCTTATTTCTTTTTATAACTGGTTCACTTTCAAATATCAAAAGAAAAATTTAATCATTTAAATATGTAGATAAAATATATTTAAAAGAAATCTTTTCAAAAGAAAAATTGATTTAATAACTATTTCAGGTTTTTTTTAATAAAAAGGGTTCGTTAGTTATTCCGTTTCTGTTGTTATCATGCAAATGTTAACAAACAACATTTTAATTTTACCAAAGAAGACAATTATAAACAGTTTGTATCTCGCACAAAACAACCATACATTGATCTCTCGAAGTCTTCTTTATACAGTTTCATGAATCTGTCACCACCAATCCATGATTGCACAGTTTTTCCAGTTTGTATTTTCACTCCGTAAAAGATAAACCAGTATGAATACTTGTTAAAAATGATGTCACATTTCTTTTGATGTGAACTATCCATTCATCTGTCCTACTGACACAGGAATAACACTGGTTGTGTTAGTTTGGTACATTCTGACCATCTTTTCATAAGCATTGCCAGTCTGGTATTATCATCAACCCAAGTATTACCATTGTAACAACACTGGATAAATAAATTTAAAAAAGAACAATTAATTTATTAACCATTTCTTTCAAGAAAGGTGTTTGTCAGTTATTCTGTTTCTTTTGTTAGGATACCAAGAAATTAGAAAATCATGATTTGGTGAAATTTGTTTTTTTTAACCATTTTCAACACGAAATATTTTCTTTTAATGTATACAAACTTTTTGTTTAAGTTAAATTTGTTACTGATGGTTGATGTTTTATTGTTTTACATTTGTTGACATTTGTCCAGTCCAGTATTTTGAGGAAAAGCCTGTTTGTAATTAGCAAATATGAATGATGATAAATATTTTGTTTTAGTACGTGACAATGGTTTTCTTATCTTGAGCAGATCTTCTCTGTGTTAATCAGTCTACAACTTTATTATCATTAAACCTGTTTCATAATGTGGAATAATAAACTTGACAAATGAACCTTCAAAAAATTAATGCTTAAAAAATACATTGAAAGGTTTTGGAATTAAAATTGCTTAATTTTTTATATAAAAAATAAAATGAAAAAAAATGGGAAAAAAAAAAAAAATTATTCACAATGCCTGTTGTAGACATTTTCTCAAACAAGCTAAGAATATATAAATATTAAGTGTCTGAGAGACACAGGATTCAGTCATTAATTATTTTCAAAATTGGCTTTTAATAATGAATTTTTAATTATGTTCTTTCTTTTTTTTCTGATGAATATGAAGTATACTGTGTTCTGTTTGAAATACAGTTTGTTCAAAAGCACTCTGAATTTTTATTTTTTATTTTTATTGTTGTAAAATGACATTTCTTTTAAAGATAAATTCATATTTCATCTTTAATCCTTCATCTTCCAAAACACTGCAACAGTTTATACAGTGCATTGATCATATGCATTATAATTTTACATCCTAACATAATAAGAAAACAGCTGGCAGAAATCTGTTAATGATTAGGAAGAATTCTTGTAAATTGTATGTTTGTTCCATACTGAAAATTAATCAGAATTGTGTTATTTAAAAGTTTTTCTACAGTAAATTAAGTCAGATTTATGTATGAAAATAAAGTTCTGAATCATTTTCGTTGCCAAGACAACAGATTGTAAAATTTGTTAATTTTATGCAGGAATTTAGTGTATTTTAAAATTTTCTTCAAATCATTATCAAGACAACAGGATAAAAAAAAAAAGTATTAAAAATGTGCAGGAATTTAGTGCATTCTAAATATTTCGAGTTTCTTTAGTTGATTAGGTGAAATTTATGTATGAAAATAAACAGTTCTAAACCATTTTCATTACAAATTATCAAGACAATAGGCTGAATAGCATATAAATATTGGTAATTATATTGGAAAGTATGTGCATTCAAATTATTTTATATTTAAGAAAGAAAATAAACAACATTTCTATATATAGAGAGAGAGAGAGAGAGAGAGTATGCAAAACACAACTAAAGTTCTGTATGAAGTAATTTATTCAAATATTTCTAAACGAAACAGTAATTAACATTTTAAGATGAACATTTGACTGAACCTATTTACATATGTTAAAATGATTAAAATTTTCAGACAAGGTGTTTTATCTTAATAAACAGCTCATGTCCATGACAATTATATTTCATTAAAAAATTATGCAAGACTAACAATTGAACAAATTTCTGGTGAATTTCAGAAATGTAGATATTCTTAATTTAATAAATACAGTAAAGTTAGAAACTTAAGTTAACAAAAAAAAAAAAAATGCATATTAATTAACAGGTATTTAAAAAAAATTTTTTTTTAATTGAGGAGGTCTGGACATTGAGATATCTAGCCTCCAGTTCATTAAAAGAGAACATGTAACTAAAAATGAAATGAATTATTTATAAAACTGAAACTATTACAATGGTACATGGTAACTTTGGCATCTTAAAATGTTTTATTTCCTACATTCTCTGTGCACATCAATTCATCACATTATTCCAATACACTGAACTTTAATGTTTGCTGACAGCAAAGAGCTGTTACAGAATAATTTGATTCTACATATTAAAAGAGAGAAATATAAATAAAATAAAAATTCGTAACATTCCCCAAAGTTTTCAATTCATTATTAACATTCCTGAAGTAATGCAGATAATCTCTAAAGTGAAAAATTTTGATAATGTGAAAATTAAAGCCAATTTTTATCATTAAGTATTACTGCTACTGAAAAAGTTAACAAACTTATACTAAAATAATATTTCATTTTATCTTTAATTTTAAATGTAATTCATTCAGGTCCAAAATCTAATCCCCATCTTTAAAATTATCAGATATTCTGAGATGGAAAAATTAAGTTCTGACTGAATGCCAATTAAAGAACGAAATACAAGTATGCTGATATTATGCAATGAAAAAAAAGAACATAACTAGATTTTTTTTTTTTTTTTTTGATAATTCATCCTATTTTTTTATTCAGAATTAGAAAAGAAACAAAAAAAAAAAAAAAGAAAACAATTTAACATTTTCAATTACTAAACAAAATTACAACTATGAAATAAATGTAAAAAATTACCATGTCCAAATTAAAATAACTAAACACATTTCTAATCAACCACTCAAAAATTAAAGTTAATTTGTCAAAATAATTTTTTTTAGAAATATTTCAGACTTCCTACATACACAAACCAAACCACATAAGGCTTGCGTTTCATTCACAAAATGTCTGATGTTGCACATCAGGATTTTGTTTGTAAAAAAAAAAAACAATCCACAACCACACAAGTCTGAAAAGACAGGCTGGAATTTCCAAAGCTTTGTTGATATTTTGGGTTTTGTTCGGTTGTTATTCTTTTGTTGTTGTTTTTGTTGTTTTTCTGATTGACGGTCTGCTCATGATTTGCCAGCCTGTTTACGTAGCATGTTGTAGATCTTCTCTTTAATCCAGTCTTTGTTGTGAGGAACATACGCTCCTATCTGTTTGGAAAATCTATAAAAAAAAAAAAAAAAAAAAATAACAAACTATTTACTAAGACTTTTACATCTGATAATCTTTAAAAAAACCCAAACAAAATAGGGATAGTAAAAACAAAAGGAAAGAAGAAACAATTTTCATCTTTCTCATCATGCTGAAGAATTCTGAATTTAAAACGTATTTTAGTGAAAATAAATGTAAGTTTTATTATAAACAGATAAACTGAAAAAAATGACCATGTAAAAATTCCTGACACTTGATCATTAACTATAATTGTTCAAAGTGAAAAGTTGTATTTATGTGTCTGATAAAACCATTAACCAGAGATGATGACAAATTTAATAAAAGCATCTAGCAATGACATACAGGCACTAACTAAATGAGAAAATAAAATATACAAAAATAAATACATTTAACATCACACATTGAAACCAAACAATTAAAACCTAGGTAAAAGTAAACGAGGATCACTGATAAGAATGAACAGATTTGAAGATGGAAATGGACCTGGACAGGAGACATCAGTAGAATACAGAAGAACTGACACACACTGCATGTCATCACTTGGAAACCACATGAAGAGAAATGATCTGGATGAAGACCAGTGAGATGATGGAGGAATGAATTAGATGAGGACAGTGCAAGATAGGAAGATGGGGGGGAACAAGATGCTGAGGCTTCTGTCAAACAATGGGACCCTAAAGGTGCATAATGATGATGATGATGATGATGAATACTAGAAAGGAAACAAGGAAGATAAGATGTGGAAACAACATACTGAGGCAATCACCAAACAAAGGGGCATTAAAACTGCATAATGACAATGGTGAATGATGATGATGATGATGATGATGATGATGATGATGATTATGATGATGATGATGATTATAATGATTATGAGATGAGATGAATACTGGAAAGGAACTATTTGGAAGACTAAAGTGCAAGACTGGAATATATGAAAATAACATTCTGAAGATTTCATCAAACAATGAGACACTGCAGCCAGAGCATGACAATGACGATGGTGTTGGTGATGAGTATCTTTCTTTAAACTAGTTTAGTACAGTTGCTGTGACTTACACAAGGCAGCTGAGGTCTGCCAGCTGGTCGACGAAGTCAAACAGTTGGCTAATATCATATGTTATTGACGACATGTTTGGATTCATTCTCTTCAGATGCTCCTCGAAGATCTTGCAGATTCCTGAAAAACACAGATAAATGTCACAGATCTTCTACAATGACAGTTCAGTTAATCCTGCTTGCCTCCTGTTAGTGGCAAACTCATACACTGACAAAAATAAACAAGTCTCAAAACTGAATTTATAACATGTATTGCACTTCTACATGTACTGATGAAAATTAGATAAAAATAAGTGATAGTCTAATAAGATCAAAAACATTTTTAGCTTTTAGCTATCAAGATAATTTTGTAATTACTATAAAAAAAAAAAAAAAGAACTATATAAGAGAGTATACTGTTTACATAATATATGCTAAAAATATAATTAAAAAGGATATTTAGTTCACTCAAACCTTTTATGTTAATAGAAATGATGTTAACAAAATATAATGTCCAGTGATAGAATTATATATATTCAGATGATTTCAGAATAACAGTGGTATTTCTGATGTTGGAAGAATAATGCATTTTGAAAATATTCAAAATAATAAACTCCATTCTATACTCTGGAAATGTTTTGTAATACTATTAGCATTATGATTACTACAATACTAGTATTAGTCATAGGCACTTTTGAACTTTATGTAATATTAATTATTATAATAAACTAACAAGTAAAAGGTTAATGTTACCTTCTAGGCATTCGTTGATTGTTTCATAGTCACTGTATGTCCGTGTATCTGGTCTCAGGTGAGGTTGAACCAATAAAATAGTATGAGACTAAAATAAAATAAAAATAATAAAAATTAAGTTTGATATTAAAATGCGTACCGCTAAACAGAAAAATTAAACACTCTTGCACTTTAGTCAGTTTGTGAATTCTGTTTCTAAATAGTTCTTACATCCACGACAACAGTGAAAAGTTATTGATTACTAAAATACAGCTTGGTTAACGTATGCACCATGCCGGTACTCGTAGTCAAGTTCGATTGAGTTTGATAAATTTCTCGTTTATGTTTTATTCCTGCAAATTGTAATGAAGAATTAAATAACCATGCAATAATTTCGAAAAAGCCGATATGTTTGCATTTAATACATGTTTGTTATAAAAGTTCCGATTATAAAAACATTACCATTCTGCTGACTTTTCTTAGTTAATACCTATTTACTACAAAATGCAATACTACCACTGCTTTATGAAACCGGAAGTCAGCTTTTATCGTTAATTCTCGTGTGTTAAATTTAATTACAGTTTAATAAATTAATAAGATAGCGTTGCTGTTATGTGTTTCAAAATCCAAAATACATTATCAAATATTAAAATAAATGAATAATAATAATTATTATTAATATAATTTAAAAAACACACAATTAAATTGGGTGCCGCCTACCGTCAAAAGTTGGAACTAAAAATGTTTCGTACGTGGTTGGTTTGATAGAAGATTATTTTAAAAGATGGACGAAATATGGACTCTGATCTTGCTGTCACTGGCAATGCTTGTTGGTTGTTATGTAGCAGGTGTAATTCCGCTAGCCTTCACTTTTTCTGAGGTAAGGGTGATAAATAATAAATATCGGCCATGATCACCGGTTTATTCTTACATCGAAATATCGAACCCATTTTGTGCCCCATTGTGATACCTGCGGGGATTGAAATTGATTTAAAGTTATTGTAAGAAAATAATTATTGTTTTAAAAAGAAGTAATTAAAATTATTATTATTTTTAATTAACCTGCCCTTTGTAATATTTACCTTTATGGTACTGAATTGTTAAAAGCAGGGTTTCCCGTCCATCTGTTTCATAAACTAACAAATTCAACCTTTACCTGTTACTCACTTACTGTTAGTATTACTAGTTCAGTAGTTTAGTTACGTTTACAAATAAATAATAGGGCCAAAATGGTTGTAACGAGGTTACAACATACATATAATAATAATAAAATAAAAAATTAAGAGAAGTAAGCATATTACTGAATAACATTGCACTTAAAAATTACAGTGTAACAGAACATTTTAGTAATTATATTTATGAGTAATATAATTTAAAATAACATTTATTTTTTTCACAGCCAATATTAACTGTTATCAGTATGTATTGATCATAATAATTTCTGTACGATGTGTATTCATTAATGTATTTGTTTCTGTAACTGTGGAAATAAAAACAGTAAATTAGAAAATCAATTTCAGTAATGGTGAGATTCCATTTGAAAGCAATATATTTATCCAGTACTGCAGTTCTGTTACTGTATTAGCCATTGCAGAGATACTTAAGTTTTTATTGTGATGTATGAACACAACACAATAGAAGACAATGAATTGCTTCTGCATAAACTGATATGTGGGTTTAAGTCAACTTTGGATGGAAATGTTCTTCAATTTTGATTGAATAAGAAATTAATTTAGTAAATGAAAATTACATTCATACGTAAAAATTTTGAATTAAATTTTCATTGACAGAAATGACTACAGCAAGGAATTAAAGCAGATTTAATTATGTCTGTGTACATTATGATACATTATTAATGGTGGCTAGTATCATTAATAGTATGACAGAACAGTGCTGTGTTAGCTAGTTTTACTGATGTGCTCAGCAAAATGTGTGGATGTGTGTGTGTGTGTGTGTGTGTGTGTGTAAAAGAAGCAATAAGCAAATAACAAGTATTTCTGTGACACATCAAATGTGCTTACTGAACATTTGTTTCATATATTTTTAATTATAATTTTTCATATCTTGGATTACTTGTTTTAAAAAAACAACAACATTTTTTTTATTAATAGGTTTTTAAACTGTGTTGGAAATTAACTTCTTATCTGCAAATTTTTTCATACATTACGTATTTTGTTAGAAGTTTCTAAGTTGTATTACGCTAAGTTTTGATTAGTTATTCTTATCCAGAATGGAACAGTTTTGACAGTTTTAGACAATATGGAGTAATCTTTGCTGAAATTCTTTGTGCCATTCTTAGCCTGCTCCCTGGTTTAAATATAAGAAATGATTTTCTGGATGTAAATATGATTTACTGTATTAAGAAAATCAGTTTGAGATAAAAAAAAAAAAAAAAAGAGAAATTTTTATATTTAATTAGGAACATTATTAATGTATTTAGCTGAGATGACTATTAATTTTTTTTATTGTTTAACTTCTGTTTTGAATTATTTAAAAAAAATATTTATAAAAGAAAAGAGGAGAGAAACCGACAACATGATTTTGTAATAAAATAAAATATCAAAATATCACCCAATATTTGTATGTGTCTGTGAGTGTGCTTGTGTGACATATAATATTAAACACACACACACACACACACACACAAAACCATTTAAACACATTTTTGAATTAATATTAGTTTTAATATAGACAGAGATTTTAAAGTATTCTGATTTTAAACTAATAATAATTTTAAAAGTGATATGTATTTCATCATACAGAAAGGTTTGTAATGAAAAACAGATTGATTGTTTCTCAACGTGTTGTTCGTGACTAAGCTGGAAAAGTATACATTACATCAGTCAGCCATAGTCACCAGATGTTGTTTTATTTTACATCTTTTTATTACATCACAAGTTTTTCTAACAACCCACTTTACACTGGCACAACCATTTTACTTTAAAACAATTTTATTTTTTTATTTTTTTAAGTATTATTTTTATTATTTAAATTATTATTGATTGTTTATTTATTTATTTATTATTTTATTTATTTATATATATATTTATTTTTTTATTTTTAATTATTTTTAATTATTTTAATTTTTAAAGTTTTATTGATTGATTATTTATTTTTTTTTTTTTATTTTTATTTATGCATTTTATTTTATTTTATTTTTTTTTTTAAATTTTATTTTTTTAATATTTTTATTATTTAAATTTTTATTTATTATTTATTTATTTATTTATAATTTTTTTATTTTTTTTTTTTTATTTATGCATTTTAATTTATATAGTAATGTTTATTTATTTATTTATTTATTATCTTATTTTTTCCTTACTATTATTTTTTTCTTTTCATTAAAGCAATAATAAGCATTATTACTGTTTTCACTAATTTTTATATAACATAAGATACTATAAAACTGCTGATTAAAAACTAAAGAAATATATTTACAATTTGTTTAATTAACTAAAAAAAGAAAATATTAAAACATTTGAATAATTATACAATAAAAGATTATCAAATACAAATTTAAAAAAAAAAAAAATAAATAATCAAATAATAATAATAATAATAATAATAATAATAATAATAATAATAATAATAATAATAATAATAATGATAAAGATCTTTATTATTTATTGCTGAATATTTTAAATGAATTCTGAATAAAGAAATACTGGAAATTTGTTTTAAAATTTTTTTTCATTTTATTTTATTTTATTTTATTTTATTTCATTTTAGTGGGTTTGTGAATATTATACTATATATATTTTTTTGTTTTCATCTTGGCAGAATTAAACAAATGACACAACAACACACTTTAATATTAATGGTCATTAGGTGTGGGGCATCCAAAATTTATTCAATGTGATTTATATAAAATCAGATCTGTTACTGCAATCTGGCTCAGTAAGATTTTTTTCTAAATTGTGTTTAACCACAGACAGGACAGTATGTACCAGAGCCTTCTGATTAACAAATCAGGAGCAGCTGGCTGGAATGGGAAATAGTCCAGTATGTCGAATCTTAAACATTATTATTATTATTATTATTATTATTATTATTATTATTTATTTATTTATTATTATTATTATTAGTAGTAGTAGTAGTAGTAGTAGTAGTAGTAGTAGTAGTATTTTGTAGTCTTGTTGTTTAGTCATTACAACCACTCCCAGACATGTTGTACACAGATAAATGTGTGTGTGTGTGTTGTGTGTGTTGATGTGTCTGAGGAAGTAGGTAATGTGTACACACTGTGTGAATGATGTTGATTAATTTCAAGGAAGTGAAATGTTTTACTCATTTCTCTGTCACACAAAACTTGGACAGATTTCCTGTTGTAGAAAAAAAAAAAAAAAAAATTTGTTTTAATTTTATTTGAGTTTTAGTGAACAAACAAACACTTTCGTTTTTTATGATTTTTTTTTTTAATGTTCTTGTTGATTAAAACTTCTGACATTTTGTATTTGTTCATTTCAGAAACTCCATAAATGATGAACATTCATTTTAAGAATGTTCTTTCTTGAACATTTAAACATTCCAAAAGTTCCTCACATTTGTTGTTGATGATGACATGTCAGTTATTTTTTAGAATTTATCATAAATATGTTTTTATCATTTATTATTGATAAAACAGAGGAAAGAAAAAAACTGTGAAATAAAAAATATACATTTTCAAAATTTCCTTATTCGTTTTAAAATAATATTTTTTTATATATATATTTTTATTTTATTTCAGCAGTTATTTTAAACAAAAAAGTGTATGTAATAAAATATTTAATTTTTTTGCAAGTTTTATTTTTAAGTTAATTATTTGACTTTTATGTTTGTCAGGAGAAGTTGAAGCTGGTGACAGTGTTGGGGGCAGGTTTGTTGGTTGGCACTGCGCTGGCAGTCATCATCCCTGAGGGCGTGCACGCGATGTACACATCAGGTTTAGGTGAGTCTGTGTGTCTGTATGTGTGTATGTGTATATGTCTGTGTGTCTGTGTGTCTGTGTATTTTTGTATGTGCATTTGAGAACATTTTTTTTTATAACACTGTGTATAAACATTATTTTTGCAAAAAATCATTTTTTTTAATGTTATTTTTATTGTTGTTATCATTGTTATTATTGTTACTTCTTTGACCATTATTATTATAATTATTATCATTATCATTATTATTATTGTTGTTGTTGTTGTTATTGTTTTATTATTATTATTATTAGTAGTAGTAGTAGTAGTAGTAGTAAAATTATTATTGTTATTATTATTGTTATTATTATTATCATTATTATTAGTATTATTAGTAGTAGTAGTAGTAGTAGTAGTAAAATTATTATTATTGTTATTATTATTATTACTATTATTATTATTTTATTACTATTATTATTATTATTATTTTATTACTCTGAAGATGCACATCTTGGTCACTCTCACAAAGACGGAACCCGATCTCTCCTTGCCGCTGCTGCTGCCGACGTAGCGAAACCCAAAGCTGCTGTAGTAGCTGGAGACTCTTCAGTTCACAGTGAGCACATCGAGGACCACGGCCACGACATGTCCGAGGAGCACTCTCGAATAGGAATCAGCCTCGTAGCGGGGTTTATCTTCATGTTGTTAGTGGATCAGATAGGCGGGGGCCACCCCCACACCCCCGAAGAGTTAGGTCAGTGTCGTGAATAAATGAATGAATGAATGAATAATTGTTTGTGTGCATACTGTGAAATGTAAGTAAATATATCACGTCATGAAGATATATACTGTTATCTGCACGTCCCGTAAAAATGTAAAAAATAAAAATCTGGGTATGTTTTAGGATATAAATAAATAAATAATTGTTAATGTTGGTCTTTATTTTGATGTAGATTAATTTTAGTTTGTTCGAGTAGTGTTAGTGTTAGTGTGTGTGTGTGTGTGTGTGTGTGTCTTCATCCATATCTCTCTCTCTGTTGATCCTTATCTTTCAATCTATCTGTCTGTCTCTCTGTCTCTGTCTTGCCTGTCTTGTCTATCTACCTGTCTGTATATATAAGTATATGTGTGTATGTGTGTGTGTGTTTGTATGTTATATATATATATAATCTCTGTATAAACAGGCTTTCACAATCATTTTTTTTATTTGCATTTGTGTGTGTGTTTCACTGTTTGTGTGTATCAGCACATGTATATATGTGTGTTGTGTGTAATAGTTAACCCTAATATATATGTATATTCATATACACACAGATATGCATACACACACACACACACACACACACACACACACACATGTACACACACATACGTACACACACACACACACACATATATATGAACACACACACACACACACACACAAATATATATATATATATATATATATATATATATATATACACATATATTTATAAATACAAATTATAATTTGAATATTTGTGACAGATGCAGAGAGTAGTCAGAGTATACAGAACAGAAACAAAATGACAGTCACCGTCGGCCTCATCATCCACGCAGCTGGTGAGTTAACATCGTCTTATTTTCACCCTTACACCAGTCCTGCACCAAGCTGAGGCCCCTGGGTGGGTCTATGTGAATGACACGCCCAATTTCACGAGTGAAATGATGTTTATTAGTAGTGTGGCACATGTGATGATCAGTCGTTTTCTCATTATGTCTGGCAGACATCTTGAAAAATGTAGCCCATGTCTGTCTTTACATTGTTTAATACTGTTACTACAGTTTTTACAGTGGTGTTATGTTATATATAGTATGTAGTTGTTTATATTGTTTGTTTTGTTATTATAATTCTGATGTTGGTTATTATATTGCTATTTTAATGCATTCTGTTTTTAATATTTTTGAAATATTAATAGACTTATTTGTTACACTCTAATATTAATATTAACCATTTTTAAAAAACAGTTTAAAAATATTTTTAATATTAACATAACTGTTTTCTATATAACTAGCTGATATTTTGAGGGATTAATACAGTTGCTATTACTGTTACTTATCTAGTATTTTATGGCTAACCTTTCTAAATGTGCGTTACTCTGTAACTTGTTAAATATATTTTTATGTTAATTTCAGTATCTTATTAAATACTTTTTATATTATATTATTTTCAGCTCATAAGGTACATCTTGTTAAAAATATATATATATATATATATATATATATATTTTTATGTTAATTTCAGTGTTTTATTAAATATTTTTTGTATTACTTTATTTTCAGCTGATGGGGTAGCTTTAGGAGCTGCTATAACTTTACCCGAATCTCACATCACTTACATCGTTTTCCTAGCTATTATGTTACACAAAGTGAGTGCACATCTTTTCACTTCAGTTGGTTTTCAAAGTAGCAGACGTTAAAATATAAAAAAGTGACACGTAAAATCAGTTAAATACATCAATTCTTTCACGTTCAGCTTTTTTTTTATATATAAAATTGTTACCACAGATTTTAGATATCCAAAGTGAATTTTGTAAAAAAAACAATTTAGTGTATTTTTTCAGTTGGAAATTATGAGATATATAACAGCTTTTTGTACTGTAGATAAATATTGCTGTCTTTAGATACAAATTCAGTTTCATATTTATTTATTTATTTAATTATTTACTTGCATTTATTTATTTATTTATTTATTTATTTTTATTTATTTATTTATTTATTTATTTATTTATTTATTTATTTTTATTTATTTATTTATTTAATTACATGTATTTATTTATTTATTTAATTACATGTATTTATTTATTTATTTACTTTACTTACTTTATTTACTTCATTCATTCACTTATTTAATATTTATTTAATTACATGTATTTCTTTGTTTATTTATTTTATTCAGTTAATTTCATATATTAATTTAAACATTTGTTCATTCATTTCATTATTTGCAACGTATTTTATTTAACTGTATTATATTTATTTATTTATTTTGTTTGTTTATTTGTTTGTTTGTTTTATTTTTTTGTTTGTTTGTTTGTTTGTTTTACATTTTTGCTTTTGGTTTGTTCATTTTTTGTTTATTTCGACAGATCAAGAATTCGGCGCCACCTGTTGGCATTTTCACTGGCTGCTCCTGCCATGGCCATCATAACTTACCTTGGTTTGAGTCAGGTAGCTGAGTTTTTTTAATACATAACTTACCTTGGTTTGAGTCAGGTAGCTGAGTTTTTTTATACATAACTTACCTTGGTTTGAGTCAGGTAGCTGAGTTTTTTATACATAACTTACCTTGGTTTGAGTCAGGTAGCTGAGTTTTTTATTACATAACTTACCTTGGTTTGAGTCAGGTAGCTGAGTTTTTTATTACATAACTTACCTTGGTTTGAGTCAGGTAGCTGAGTTTTTTTATACATAACTTACCTTGGTTTGAGTCAGGTAGCTGAGTTTTTTTATTACATAACTTACCTTGGTTTGAGTCAGGTAGCTTTTTTTTTAATACATAACTTACCTTGGTTTGAGGCTGGTAGCTTTTTTTTTAATACATAACTTACCTTGGTTTGAGTCAGGTAGCTTTTTTTTTAATACATAACTTACCTTGGTTTGAGTCAGGTAGCTGAGTTTTTTTATACATAACTTACCTTGGTTTGAGTCAGGTAGCTGAGTTTTTTATTACATAACTTACCTTGGTTTGAGTCAGGTAGCTGAGTTTTTTAATACATAACTTACCTTGGTTTGAGTCAGGTAGCTGAGTTTTTTAATACATAACTTACCTTGGTTTGAGTCAGGTAGCTGAGTTTTTTAATACATAACTTACCTTGGTTTGAGTCAGGTAGCTGAGTTTTTTAATACATAACTTACCTTGGTTTGAGTCAGGTAGCTGAGTTTTTTAATACATAATTTACCTTGATTTGAGTCAGGCGGCTGAGTTTTTTATTACATAACTTACCTTGGTTTGAGTCAGGTAGCTGAGTTTTTTAATACATAACTTACCTTGGTTTGAGTCAGGTAGCTGAGTTTTTATTACATAACTTACCTTTTTGAGTCAGGTAGCTGAGTTTTTAATACATAACTTACCTTGGTTTGAGTCAGGTGGCTGAGTTTTTTATTACATAACTTACCTTGGTTTGAGTCAGGTAGCTGAGTTTTTTAATACATAACTTACCTTGGTTTGAGTCAGGCGGCTGAGTTTTTTATTACATAACTTACCTTGGTTTGAGTCAGGTAGCTGAGTTTTTTAATACATAACTTACCTTGGTTTGAGTCAGGCGGCTGAGTTTTTTATTACATAACTTACCTTGGTTTGAGTCAGGTAGCTGAGTTTTTTAATACATAACTTACCTTGTTTTGTTACGAAGCTGTCATTTAAATTTAAAAAATATCTTTATTAATTATTATCTACAGAGGTTGTCTTTTAAATTAAAAATGTCTTCTTTTTTCTTTATTTTATTATTATTTTTTTTCAACAGAAGTAATTTAAAATTAATGTTTGTATTTTAATTTTTTTCTACAGAAGTAATCTAAAATAATTTTTTAATTTTAATTTTGTTTAATTTTCTCCAGCAAAGCAAGGAGCAGCTGTCAGACATGCACACGACGGGCATCGCGATGTTGTTCAGCGCGGGGACGTTTCTGTACGTCGCGACCGTGCACGTTCTTCCGGAAGTTTCCATCCACCACTCGCACCACACGGCACCGAACGGGACGGTGGTCATCCGAGAACACAAGGGATTCAAAAAAGTGGAACTCGTCTGTTTAGTCCTGGGTGCACTGCTGCCAGTTTTACTTGCCATGGGCCATAAACATTGATGTGAGAGAGAGAGAGAGAAGTATTTGTGTGGTTCACATCATCAAGAAATGTTTAGGAAGAAGAAAAAAAACCCCACATTTATACAGTTTGAGGAATGTGTTTTCTGTTGGAGGCATTATTCAGATATGATGTGGTTTGATCTGAGATGTTCGTAGAGATATTTTTTTACGTTTGAGAGAGTAATAAAAAAGATAATGTTTTTGTACAGTCAGTTTTACAAGGAAGGAAATATTTATATGATTCGCTGAAGGCCTGTAGAATGGAGTTAGTTTTGTAATATTGTGTTTTTAAAAAGAAAATCTTTGTGACTGTTGAATTTACAGGGAAAAAAAATATTTATATGATTCACAGAAACGCAACAGAAAGGGTTGTGTTTTAGATATTGTGTTTTTAAATCACTGACAAAGAATGTTTGTATAATTGACTTTACATGGAAAAAAGAAAAATCTATATGGTTCACTGAAAGGGGGTAAGTTTTAGATATTGTGTTTTTAAGTTAGTAATAAAAAATGTTTCTATAATTACCTTTACAGGGAAAAAAGAAAAGTGTGTGTGATTCACATATAATCAGCAGAAAAGAATGTGTTTTAGATATTGTGTTTTAAAATTAATAAATAACAGTGTTTGCACAATTGAATTTCCAGGGGTGAAAAAAAAAAAAATACGTTTGTATGATTCACAGACAGCTAACAGAAGGATATGAGTTACAGATGTTGTGTTTTTAAATTAATTATTAATTATTAAATATAAATATATATATATTTCTATTGTTTGTGCAGAATTTTGTAGATTACCCATGTTGTAATAATTCATATCACATCCTGACTTATGTTGTTTTTTTGTTGTTTTTTTTAAAATCATTTTCAACATATCATTGAATCCTTCCTTGTATGATTAATCCAGTGTGTGTGTCATCATTAATCCAGTCTATTGTGAAATTAATCCAGTCTGCTTTCAAACTAATCCATTTGTCCATCTGTCTTCTTTTTTTTTTTTTTTTTTTTTTAAAAAAGAAAGTTTCAAATGTCAAATTCATGTTTATGTCCAAAATCACTTAAATTAAGTATTTTTAGCTCTGTATTAAAAATGCACAGCTCTAAGTGAATTAACTAAATTTATTTAAATAGACAACTCACAGATCTGAGTTAACTAAGCTGTGTTTAATCTACTGATCTACAAACAGCTTCTAGAGATGACATGTAGACTAAGCTGTGTTAAATCTACTCATCTACAAACAGCTTCTTGAGAGGACATGTAGACTGGTTCAGTGTTTATCAGCATTACAAAAACAAGAGTGGAACCAAAGAATCATAAATTCAGTTGATACAGATGCAGCTGGGGTAGAGTCTGTTTGAATAGGTTTTAAAATACTTTGTGCCATTAACATTTGATTGTATATATAACAACAACAACAGCAACAACAAAAAAAAAAAAAAAAAAAAAAAAAACACAGAACAAAAAAATGAAATAAAATATAAATGAAACTCATGGTTTGTTTTCAGTACTGCACTAAAGAACAAATGAAAATAGAAAATGCTGGGTAATCTTTCATAAATAATAAAGTTTTCTGATTTATGTTGTGTTACCAGAGTATATGTAACCTGGTCATGTGTATGGGATTGTGTGTGTGTACATGCATGTATGTATTCACACATATTAAAATAGTCACTGAATAACTGAACGTTGTGTTGACTGTAAATAATTTTTTTGTGGTCTAAAAAAAAAAGTCACATGCAGAATGTTGTGATATTAACTGTGAATTTCAGTGTTGACATGTTTTAGTATTTCTACGAGCAGAGTAACTGGCTACGTAACTGTTACAAATTTATAAATATTGTGGGATTATTATTTGTTACATCTTTTATTATTATTATTATTACGATCATTATTATTTTTTATTTTTATTATTATTATAACTATTATTTTTTACTGTTAATATAATTATTACTATTATTGCAATTATTATTATTGTATTATTATTATTGTTGTTGTTATCATCATCATCATCATCAATATTATTATTATTTTTATTATTATTATTATTATTATTATTATTGTTATTATAAAATTAAATCTTTGTTAATGCATTGAACATTATACCAACCTATATGTACATTAAGTGTGTGTATAAATTTTCTTTTTAAATTTGTATTTTGAACAAAATGAATGTCACACTGTCCTGTATAGTAAATGAAAATATAGCTATGACTAAGATAAAGGTTACGGATTTTTTTTTTTTTTTTTTAAATTTATTAGCATTTATTTAAATTTATACTTTTGATGAATTCTGAATTTGATTCATAGTTCTAGTCTCGAATTAAAAAGAAAATATTTTTATTATTATTATTAGTAGTATTAATATTAGTATTAGTATTATTATATTTAAAAAAACATTTCTGTAGTGTTTCTTAGATGGTCCATCTACAATAAATGGCCTAAACCATAAAAAAAATTACCAAATTAATTAGAAAATATGAAATTTGTTATTGTTAAATATATCTATTTTTACAGTTGACCAAATAATGTGTAAAACTAACATTTTTTTGTACGTTTATTTATTTATAATAATATGCACAAACTAGGTATTTTTATTTATTTTTTTGTCACTAAAACATTTCTAGTCAGATTAGTTACCCTATCACAGTTTTGTTCAGTATGAATTAAATTCTATTTTAACTAATTTTGTGAAGTTTTTATTAAATTTTTATTATTATTATTATTATTATTATTATTATTTTTTTTTTTAAAATTTTATTATTACTTTATGTAGAGTATATATTGGGTTACATATTAAACACATAGGTGGTATACTGTATTTGTTTGTACATAAATATGTGACTTGTTTTCAAAAAACTTGTGTAATGTGTTTTTAGCATAGTCACAGTAACATTCCAGTTTGTTGTAAATGGAAGTAAAAATTCAGAATCTCAGTTCATTAAATAACTTATTATCATTGAACTGTTCACTAGCAAACCAACAGAAACATCACAGAAGGTTAAAAAAAAAAAAAATTAAAATTCAATTTCAAAACATAAAAATAGCTGCAACTAAAATGTTTACTGTACTCTTTACTTACGGTACCTTTCACTGAAGTTGGTCACATGTAATAAATGAATGTTGTAAATATATCAAAATTTTAAAATATATCCGAACAATATAAATGTGTGTGTATTTGTGTGTTCTATACACACAAATACATATTTATATATATGTATATACATGTTTGTATATTTATATGTAAATATATATATATATATATATATATATATATATATTCATACACATGTATATGTATGTATGTAAGTGTCTCTTTCTCTCTCTATATATATTATATATATACATGTTTGTGTGTATATATATATATACACGTGTGTGTGTATAATTTATTTTTTTATAGCCAATGTTTTTGATAAACATTTTGTAAATGACCTTTTTGCTGAAAGTCGTTAATACTGTGCCTGCTAAAACTTGATGAAGAAAGAAAAAGAAAGAAATTGTAATTCTTTATGACAGCAGCATTTATTTTGAAACTGTGGAATGAAAGAGAGACTGAAGATGATATTTATTGTAAATAAAGTTTTATGTATAGTACTAGCAGTATTTTCTGTTGATTTTGAGGTACTGACTCTGTAGAGACAAATTCTTTTACTTTTTAATTAAGTTACAACACTGGAACAATCTCATTAATTTTTATTTTTTATTTTTTTTAGGGGTAGTTGATTATCAAAGATTTCTTTACAGACACACACACACACAAAATACATATCTTTATGCACAGACACATACAGTCAAACATACACATTCATTCACACATGTACACATTCATTCACACATGTACACACACATACATTCATGCACATATATAGTCAGTCAGTTACACAGACAAATCTTCACAACACAGTGATTAATTTACTACATCAGTTCTCAAAGGACATTTGCTTGTTTTCCCACCCTACCAGTAAGGTTATATTACAGACATCCGAAGAGACGTGTCAGCACATACCATGGACTTTCTACACTTGTCACGAAGCACAAGCTTGCAAAGTAAACATCCCAGTGTGTTTGTGATGTGTTTTCATCTTGTAAACTGACTACAGCCTCAACTGTGTGTACTTCAATGTCTTAGAAAAATAATCTGCATTTTTAATTTGGTCTTTGACTTTGACAGTTTTTATTTTCTATTAAAACATTTTTTATTCTTTTATTTACTTTTTTAATATTTATTATTATTATTATTTTTATTATTATTATTATTTTATTTACTTATTATTTATATTATTATTATTTTATTTTTTTTTGCTGTCTTTTGATATATATTTTTTTTCTAATTATAATAAGAAATATTCTTAGATGTGATTCTTTGTGAAACAATGATGAATATAAAAGAATTACCTTTACCATCCACAACCTCAAAGAAAAAGTTAATTTTCAGATAAAATTGTTTTTTCTTTGAAAAAAAAAAGATGAATGGCTGTCAAAACAACATGCAATTTATTTTCAAAAATACTTAAAACAAGACCAGAAATGAGTTTCAATGTTTATTTGTTACAGTAATTAGAAAATAACTTTTTTTAATGATTAGAATTGAAAGACTGGAGTAAACAACTTGATAACATAAAGACACAAAAAAACCGACTACAACTTTCAGACATTACTTTTGTTAATTACTTGAGGTTAAACAGTCACAAGGAGACATTTTATAAAAATTAATAATTTGAGTATAAAATGAACTTGATGACGAGAAAATGCTGACAAAAGTGTATCGTTAAAATTACCATATTATAAATAAAATAAATAAAAAATTAATAAAGATAATAACAATTATGAATAAATAAATAAATAATAAATAAGTAAATAATTAATAAAGATAATAATGATTATGAACAAATAAATAAAATAAGTAAATAAATAAAATAAAATAAATAAAACAAGAGAAATTAAAAAATTAATTCCATGAACAAAATAAATTTCAAAACTTGGTGCTAGGAAATTTTAATGTGAATAAAGATGAATTAATTGAAATCACATTTTAAAGTGCATTTGTAGTAATGATATAATATATATATATATATATATATATATATATATATATATATATATATATATATATACATATATATATCATGAAATGTTTGATAATATGCAAAAAAACACAAAAAAAACCCACATTATTTGACAGATGTGCAAAATTAAATTCTACAAAATGTCAAAAAAAAAAAAAAAAAAAAAACTTACAAAAATGGTATAAAATATTTCAAAATACAACAAACGTAATAATACAAGTAATTATCTTTTTTTTTTTTTTTCATTAGATAAAACAGATCCTTGAGGTATGTCGTAAGTCACTGGTTTTTATTTTTTATTGTCACTGGCAGTTTTCTTAGTTATACAGATTTAGCAGCACTGTTTCCAGGTATTTCTAGTAGCACTGTTTTTAGTTATTTAGTGCTGTTTACAGTTACCACCTGTTACTTAAACATTACCCAGAAATGAAAACGAATGAATATCAACGTCTAATTAATATCAACAATTATATATACATACCACTGCTGAGTCTAATGTGATCTGCATACATTAAATCAATAAAATAAAAGTTTTTAATTAACCTTTGTCAACAGTCTGTTGTTGTTCTTCATTAGAGAAGTTCATTAGAGTCAATATTTCTCTAATAAATAAGTTGTCAGATTCTGGCCTAGTTGTTTCTTTGTAAAGCTGAATGGTACGTACACTTGAACAATAATAACTAAATAAATCCATAATAATAATAATAATAATAAGTAACAATAATAATTATAACTAACTAAATAAATTTAATAATAATAACAACAATAACATTAGGAATAATAATAATAATAATATAACAAAATAAATAAAATTAATAATAACATTGGGAATAATAATAATAATAACAAAAAAATAAAATAAAATTAATAATAATAATAATAATAATAATAATAATAATAATAATAATAATAAATAATAAATAAAATAAACTTAAGAATTTTATCCTTTATTGAAAGAAAAAAATTATATAACACTCATCCTTGAACTTTCATTCACAAATACACCATAATGAAATGACAGCCATGCACCACAATATATCAACAACGCAGTGAAACGGTAAGAAAATAAAATAAAATATATCAAAAATGCTCGAAATGTGACTTTCACGATATGAGATCACTCATTTTGAAACATGACTGTAACACAGTTGAGAAACACAGAAGACCTTTAAATATCTCTGAACACAGCAAAATTATTTTGTCAAGTTAAAACAATACCTACAGCCATAATTGTTTTTATAATTGTTTTCTATTTTACTGGTAAAGCTTGGATGGCTCACTTCATCAATACTTGATCACAACCGATTAAAATTTTAGCTCAATTTAGCTGAATTTTAATTAATACATTTCAGTTTAATTCGTGGAAAGTGTCGGCATGGGTTGATCAACTGACTACAGAACTGAAATATTTTAATCTGATTATAACACATCACAGAAGTTAAGTTGACTAAATATTTGTGACACTGTGATTAAACTTTAGTGACAGTGATGCTAATAATAATCATAATCTGAATCATATGAAGAACAACTGCTGTACTCTGCATCATAATCTTCTTGTCTGCAAAAAAAAAAAAAAATTAAAAAATTTGTTAGATACATATTTGTAACAGAAAATAAAACATATTTTGTTATTTCAAAGATTAAAAACCTGTGACAACATTTCCACGATCTGTACAGCATCATTTAACATTTGATAACAATCATAAAATGATCAGACAATTTTAAATACAACTTTTGAGTAGAAAACACTTTGGTTGTTTAAAGATGACAATTTAAAAATTGTCAATAAAGAACCACAAAATAAAATGAATAGATACCTATTTAATGAATGATATCTAATACATTTAATTATTAAGAATTAACAGGTTTTTATACAATACTAGGACAACTAAACAATCCATGGGCTTGTGTGTTAGTGCTCAGCAGAAGGTGATTGGTTACCACTGCCTTCCCATAATCAGGAAAAAATATACTTTATTTTCTAGTATTAAAATGTAAAAATTATCTACTTACATGTTGTCAATTCTGCTTGATGCTTTATCTGAAATAAAAAAAGAAATGAATTAAAACAGAAAGTTTAACAAAACCAAGTGGAAATGTTGATTTATTATTGTATATATATTCTGAGATAGATCATCTCAAATCTCTCCATAACAGCAATTCTAGAGCTTCTGTCACATTAACATAAACCTGACTCGTTTTAAATTACCAGACACTAAGTGGTAACATTTACAAGATGTCTATTTCAGTGGTAATATTACAAACACATACAGGTACACAGGTAATATTTCAAACACAGATGTACACAGGTGATATTACAAACACAGATGTACACAGGTGATATTACAAACACAGATGCACACATGTGATATTACAAACACATACAGATGTACACAAGTGTATACTACTCACACTGCTCTGTACTACTCACTGACGTGTACTACTCACACTGCTCTGTACTACTCACTGACGTGTACTACTCACACTGATGCATACTACTCACACAGATCTGTACTACTCACTGACGTGTACTACTCACACTGACGCATACTACTCACACAGATCTGTACTACTCACTGATGTATACTACTCACACTGCTCTGTGTACTACTCACACTGACATATACTACTCACACGGATGTGTACTACTCACACGGATGTGTACTACTCACACTGACGAGTACTACTCACACTGATGTGTACTACTCACACTGCTCTGTACTACTCACACTGCTCTATGTGCTGGGTGGGGTCGTATTTCAGGGACAGCTCCTCTGCGTCTGGGTGGTCTCTCAGATACTCTCTCCTCGCGTCCTCGGCGGCTTTCTCCATCTCCCTCTTGTGAATCACCTCCGCCTCCTCGATGTTAGCACAGCTGTCAACACAACACACTGCAACTGTTAATATAACTAGATACACACACACAGACACATACACACAGCTGTGAACACAACACACTGCAACTGTTAATATAACTAGATACACACACACAGACACATACACACAGCTGTGAACACAACACACTGCAACTGTTAATATAACTAGATACACACACACACTGTTAATATAACACACACACAGCTGTGAACACAACACACTGCAACTGTTAATATAACTAGATACACACACAGACACACACACAGCTGTGAACACAACACACTGCAACTGTTAATATAACTAGATACACACACAGACACACACACAGCTGTGAACACAACACACTGCAACTGTTAATATAACTAGATACACACACACAGACACATACACACAGCTGTGAACACAACACACTGCAACTGTTAATATAACTAGATACACACACAGACACACAGCTGTGAACACAACACACTGCAACTGTTAATATAACTAGATACACACATAGATACACACACAGTCACATACACACAGCTGTGAACACAACACACCTCATGTAGTTTAACTAGATACACACACAAACAGCACACAGCTGTGAATATAACACATCAGCTGTATTTTAACTTGATATAAAAGACACAGTCACAGACACATATACATATCACAGTTGTAAATATAATACATTTCCACTGCATTTTAACTAGCTAAACAGGCACACAGACATACACACACACAAACAGCACAGCTGTGATATAACACACTTCATCTGTATTTTAACTAGACACAGACACACACACAATCATACACACACACACATACACATAGTCACACATACAAATACCTTCACACACATACATATGCATTCAACATATACACACACACACAGACACACTCACACTCACATAGACACACACACAGACACACACACACGCAACTCATGTCTTACTCTGGTTGGTGGTGTGAACACATACGATGTCTTACTCTGGGTGGACATTGAAGTGGTTGTAGTCGATGTCGGGCTGTCGACACACGTAACACGACGTTGCCCCGCAGCTGCACGTCATTTTGTTGCAGCCGATGTCCTTGTAGAAACGTTTCCTACAACGGTGACACTGTCGTAGCATTGCCTCAGAGATCTTCATCTCGATATACGTCCTCATGTTTGTCTCCCCTTGTTTCTCAACCTCGTCACATTTCAAAGGCACGTGGTTCAGTTCTTTGCAAAGTCTGCCAAATTGGTTATTAAAAATTAAAAAAAAGTAAATTTTTCTAGAAAAGTTATTTATGGATATATAGTTTTGTATTTCATTTGTATCCATCTAATATATATATAGATTTAAAATTTAAAATGACTGAATTCAAATTATATTAAAAAAAATATATAGATTTTTTACAAGAATCAATACAAAGTTGTATTTATATATATATAAAAATTTCCCATTTTTTTAAATTTAACATAATTTCAAAAGAAAATTGAAAAAGAAAAAGAAACAAGAAATATATTTGAGGAAAAAATATTTTAATCAGTTAATAAATACATTTAAATTACATGAAAATTATTCTAACCAAAAAAAAGTATTAAAATTACAGACAGAAAGACTGACTCTCAGAACATTTACAGTTATGTTATACAAACTACCTATTTTATTTTTTGTTATTTCTACCGAATTTATCATTTACCATTTTACAATTATTAATTTTATCTCACAAACCTTTTTATCTTTTGTTATTTTTATTTAATTAAATTTTATTTCATCTGAAACTGAAAGTAAACGCTAACAAACATAACCAATTAATTTTAAGGTAAAAAAAAAAAAAAAAAAAAAAAATAAAATAAAACCTCACCTGCAGGTTTCTTTCAGACACTCGGAGTTCAGACAGCGGAACACTCTGTCCGACGGATCGGACATGACGGCCGCAAAGCTGCAGTAGGGACATGTTTCCAGATCGGGAATTCCGGCTCTCTGAACCTCTTCCTCCTGCAGGTTGCGCAGGAGCCGAGAAAACAGCGAACTCGGCAGAACCTGCTGCAGAACCGAGAGAGGGATCTCGTTGTCGCAGGAGCCAGTCAGGCAGGAGACTTTCGTCTTTGCTTCTCCTACAGCTGCCTCCGTCGACCGCCTGATGCACTCCTTGCAGACGAGGTGGCCGTCTGCGCAGGCCGACATGTCCTCAAACAGACGCTCGTCGTCGAAACAGCAGCCGCACTCGTAGAGTTCTCCTTTCTCCTTCGCGATGAGAACCTGGATCCTCCTCTCCTCCTCCTTCGACGACAAGTAACCTGAACAAACACAGAAAATATCTTTACTGTTTTAAATATCTTTACTGTTTTAAATACCTTTACTGTTTTAAATACCTGTATTGTTTTAAATATCTTTATTGTTTTAAATATCTTTAGTAAATACCTTTATTGTTTTATATATTTTTAGTAAATATCTTAATTGTTTTAAATATCTTTAGTAAATATCTTTATTGTTTTGAATATCTCTAACAAATATCTTTATTGTTTTGAATATCTCTAACAAATATCTTTATTGTTTTAAATATCTTTAACAAATATCTTTAGTAAATATCTTTGTTTTAAAAATATTATTAAATATCTTTATTGTTTTAAATATTTTCAGTAATTATCTTTATTGTTTTTATAAATAAATAAATTAATAACTGAAATGAATAAAAGAAAAAAAGAAAAAACCTAAAATGAATAAACAAACAAATAAATGCACGAACAGATAACTATGAAAATAAAAACAAATGGATGAAATCATGAATGAATAAACAAACAAACTTCACGTCTATTCAAGCAGAAACCATGTTTTAAAGTGTGTCTGTGAGGTGAGTGTGATTAATTTGTGGTTTGGTTTGGTCTGATCTGCAGCCATTACTAAAATTACCTCGGATTTTCGCTTCGTTCTGGTAAAACAGAATCTCGTGAAAGAACAATTCGTCTGGTTCTTCTGGTAGAGGAATTTGTGATGTTCTTGGTTGAGGCCTGAATTTTTTTGAACTCTGTACAGTGTCTAAAAATAAATAAAAATAAAATCTTTAATAAATAAATAAATGTAAAAAAAAATAAAATACAATAATAATAAATAAAAAAAAATGAAAAAATGAAAAAATAAATAAATAAATAAATAATGAAATAAAATAAATAAATAAATAAATAAATCAATTTTAAATAAATAAATTATATAAAATAAATTTTAAAAATAATAATAATAATAATATTAAAATGCTCCTAGTCACAGCACGTCATGTGAATCGTTCATTAAAAAGAATTTATATCTTAGGATAATTACGTATCTATCTTGTTATGGCACATTTAATATCCCACTCAGTGATGTACTGTTGTATTCTGTGACAGATATTTACCAGAGGTTAATAGTGTTCACATAATCCCATAGACATGTTAATAACATTTGAAAAAATAAAATACTTAACCATTTTTATGATCAATATTTTTGGTTTATTTGCCAAGTGCATACAATTATACAAGAGAAAGTGAGAGAAGGAATGAGTCAGGTTGAGAGAGAGAGAGAGAGAGAGAGAAGAGAGAGAGAGAAAAAAAAAGAGAGAATCTTTAAGAAATGAATGAAATAAGCAAATGAGAAAGAGAGGGAATTAATAAGAGAGAAGAGAGAGTAGTGTGAGAGAGAGAGAGAGAGAGAGAGAGAGAGTGTGTGTGTGTTACCTAAAGTGTGCTGTAGTTTCTTTCTGGCAGGTGTGTAGTGGTAGTTTTCAGAGTTGAGGACGGACTTGATGTACCCGTCTTTGAGTCGAGGGAAGTCGTTCTTCAGCTGAACCAGGCAGTGGTCTCTGTAATTCTCACTCAGCTTCTTGTCTCTGTCATAGAACGTTCTCAAAGGATCCGGAAACTTCGACAGAAACAACTCCATGTCGAACTGGAGTCTGTTCAGCCTGTTCTTCAGAGCCACCTTCGTCTGTTTCGCCAGGACGTCCTTCAGCTTGGGGTAGTTCCTCATCTCAAACATGCGAGCCGCGAGATTCTTCACCCTTTCGGGATCGTCGCATCTCTTCTCGAGTTCCTCGAAGATGTAGTTCGGGTCGCAGTCGGGAAAGATTTCTCTCAGATCGTCCACTTCGTCCTGGATCGTGGAGGGTGGTGGGTGAAACTTGTTGTTGATGGGGGGTTTGTTCTCGCAGTCCTCCTCGAGCGCGCTCTGTGACAGACTTCCTGGTGCCGATGATGATGATGACTTCAGGAGCTCTTCAATGACGAGCTGGACTCGGTTGTTGTTGTCGTGGTGAGCTTCGACGTAAGCATAGATCTCGTTCCTGTCCTTGTCGGGAAACATCTTCGCGATAGTTCTCATATCGCGGAACACGGGGTCGCGTCGCAGCATCGGGTCGTCGGGGAGGGAGTCGTCTCGTTTCAGCGCGGCGCAGTCCGCGGCCGATCTACTGTTTGTCTCTCTCAGCTTCCTGATCACCTCGTCCACTCGTCCAGTCTCCGTGGCCAGGTCCTCCAGCATCGTGTACACTTCGTTTGGGTTTGAATCCGGCATCGTTCTCATCACCTGCTTCACCTCGTCAAAGATGTTCGGTGCCTCCGAATTATCTCCCTTAGGAAACTCTTCTACGCGTGAATGTCGATAAATATCACGGTTACCTGCCTTAGCAAAGTTTTTCATGTTATGCGAATGTTGGTAAATGTAGCTGTTATCTCCCTCAGCGAACTCTTCAATGTGTGAATGTCTGGAAATATCACAGTTGGCTCCCTTTGCGAAGTTTTCTGTACGAAAACGTTTGGTAATATTTGTTTCTGTGTCTGAATCTTCCAGTACTCCTGCACCAAAACCGTTTACTGCTCTGTTATTAAGTTGTTTTTTCTCTCTTCCTCTGTTTGTGTTACCTGCATTGTTGTCGACATTTTCTGCTAACAAGCCGTCTAGAATTTCTGCTGACACGACTTCCAAACGATTTGGCAGGGACCGGTTCTGTTCAAGTTTTTCATAAATGGCCGAAATATTCACCTGAGGGACCATGGCCGAAATAACTTCAGCATCTCTCTGTAGTGAAGAGGTTTTAGTCAGCGAGGTACTGTTTGTGTTGTCACTTTCAGAACACCTCAGACTGCGACAGTCATCTGCAGGTTCGAGGTCAGGAAGGCTGCCTGTGTCTTGACTGCTGAACAAACGCTGTGTGTCATCCAGCTCGGTACTGTCCAGTGGGAGACTCACACAGTCATATTTCTCTGTTTTCTGGGAGTCGAACTCATCCTGATCACAAGGAGAATCTTCCAAGTTTTCTTTCTTTCTGGCTTTCTTTGCTGCAGTAACGGTGCCATCCTCCACTAAACTGTTAGTGCAGCATGAAGACGTTCTCTTGATGTTTTTGATGGTTTCCATGGTTGAACGAAATCCCACCTTAATTTAAAAAGATAAATGAATAAAATAAAATATAAAATAAAAAGTGTAATAAAATAAACAACAGTGAAATAACAGCGATTTTTTTTATAATCATTTTATAGAAACAATGTTTCTTTTAATAATGTTATACTGGATATCGGATTGTGTGTGTGTGTGTGTGTGTGTGTGTGTGTGTGTGAGAGAGAGAGAGAGAGAGAGAGAGAGAGAGAGAGAGAGAGAGAGAGAGATTTCTCCTTACCTGTTGCTTTAGTGTTGGCTACATTTCCACAATAAATATTCAATGGTTGGTACGTTCGTGCGAATGTTTTCACAAATACTTTAGCTTGTCATCTTCAGAATATTCTCTAAAGAATGACTAAAAACATCACGGAAATCATTTTTGTACCGGGTTTATTTCAAATCTGAAGATAATCACGTGAGCTGGTCGTGATATCACAACTTGCAATTTTATTGCTCAACACCCAAAACAAGAATGGACTTGTGCTTGAACCGGAAATAATATATCGTAAGGGAGATAATCTGGGGAATTTTATCGCGTATTCTTTTCTACAATATTCTTGGACACAGAAGCTAAAGAAAAAGAAAATTATAATAAATACTGCACATTTTGTAGGTTTAGGTTATTTAACCGATTTTTGAAATTATATTTGAGAGCTTTACTTTTTATACGTATCCAGGGTTGTGCTTTAGGTAAGAGGGTGGGAGTTCCGAAACAATTACCATAAACATTATGTAAATCCTTTGAAATTATAAATTTTACGGCGTTTGTCTATTCACAGTTCTTGGCATTACTGTCTGTTTGCCGGTGCTTGTCACCATAACCACAATGTCATCGAATCAAACAGTGAAGCTGGCACCCATTTTTTATTTTTATTTGAGAGAGGTGGAGGCTTGCAATCGGGAAAACGGACCATAATGATGATAATCCGCTATCTGAGCTGTCGGACATCTGATATTTTTCAAGACGTGGTTTGTTAGTACAGATAAGATTTTCTTTGGATTTCACTGCAAATTGTCCTTTTGAAGGTAGAGCATAAATAAAAAAAAAAAAAAAAAAAGCTTTACTTTTGCTTTTAAACAGGTCTATACTGTTTTATTTGCATATAATTATTATTCATTGTATGTTTGTGTGTGTGCAAAAACAGTTTGTAATAAATAAATAAATAAATAAATAAATAAATAAATAAACAAACAACAACACAATTAAATTCTTTTAATTTTTATTTAATAGTTCACACTATTATTCGCAAATTTGACAAAACTGGCACCATATTTGTAATTAATAAACGTTTGGGTAAATATTGATTTCAGATTCTCAACATACATTTTTAAAAATTAAATGCTCTATTATAATTCTGATATTTCACTTTTCCAGGCTTAAAAAACCTCAGTGAACCAGGCCATCAAGAATAGTGGGCTAGTTTTAATATCCCAGTTTATTTTGTGGATACAACTGGAGTTAATATTTTTAGAATCCATTGTTAGAAAATACACTATTTTCTTTTCTCACAGATTCAATGTTACTGTCATGTAGTTTTTACATCTAGTCAAATAAGATGACATTGCTGGATATATAATTAATAAAATCAGCGACATATTAAAAACAGGGAAACAGAATGGCAGGCCATCAATCTTCTTTTTTTTTTAAAATGTAAAAGTTATTAATTAAGCAGACTGTCAGTATTCTAGCTATAACAATATTGTGATGTGATTTTAAATCTGACCAAATAAATAAGATGCCAATGCTCTAAAAACATATTTAAAACCGAATGATAGGCCATAGAGTCAAAAACTGTAAGAAAACAGTACAAGTTTGTCATGGTATAGTTATAAATGTGAACAATTTAAACATAAGCCAATGCTGTTAAATAAAATCAGTGACATATTTAAAAGAGATACAGAAAGATAAGTCAAAAGGTGCTTTTAAAAGTATTAAACAATGCTTTATTTGTATAGCTATACCAATTCAGAAACACCCATCCAAAAAAAATTGTTTTTTTAAATTATAGTAATAAGAATATAGCAAAGTAAAAAAAAAAAAAAAATAGACTGAAACAGATTTAATGAATAAAATTACATTTTTTTTGTAAGACCGTGTGAATAAAATGAACAGAATGTATGATACAAAACTCAGTTTATCTGCAAACAGCTCTTATGTATAGTTATCTCACTCACTTCGTATGTGATTACCTCTTCAGTCCAAAGTACAAAACGTTAATGTATTAAAACAAACAAATCCTTACACTGGATTATCTGTGTCATAATGTTTTGACTATATAATAATGTATCATATATGCTTTTACACTATGCTTGTTTTGTAATCTCTATACTATGTTTTTTTTAACTGTAATAATAATTTAAAAAAAAAAAAGGATTGGATAACTTTATTGATGGAAACTATACGGTTAAACCATGTGGTTAGATATTTAAAAAATCTAAGAATCACATTAATTGAGTTCCAACATTAATTTTTTCCAAACATCCTTACAGTGACTTCTCAAAATGCTTTAATATTGTTTCAGTCCTGTACGAATTAAATACGATCATTATAAAACTGCTAAAATAACTCAAACATTAAATTCCATTACATTTCCTGCCAACCATTTCAGATTTACACTTAAAATATCTACACTGTGACTGCTGGCGAGAGATGAAACTTGTCTTCTGCAACACGCCCTGGACTGGCTGCTGCAGCAGTCTTCATTTACTTATTCAAACACTGACAACAAACTCGTGTCTATATCAGCTAACGTCCGAGGTACAAACGTTTTTTTTTTTACTCTCGTCTTTTTTGTTTTCTGTCGTAATCCCTGCTTGACCTGGGTTCATCTCCTGCTCGTTTCTGTCCTCTCTTGGCCTCTGTGAAGAACTTGTCCAGACCAAACAAATCCTCCTCAACGTCCTGTTCAAACTGGACTGGGCCGTCGCGGGTTCGAGACCGGTCAGTGCCTTCGAATCCACGATCTGGCACAAACCTTTAAAAATAACAGAATAAAAATGTATTTTCACTTTAAATTAAAGTAATATTTTTTTATAATCATATTCCTCACTGAAAAGTATAGGCCATGTCTCATTGATGGGGAAAAACTTTACAAACAAAATTAGTTATTTAATCTTTTCAACATTTTCTAAATTGTCCACAACATAAAACAAAATTTGACTGATAATTAAAATACTAGGAAATAATTTTGGTATATTTTCAACAATATATAAAACAAAATGTGACTAACAGTTAATTTGCTAGGTAATTATTTTTGTAAACTGTCTTCAGTATATCAAACAAAATTTGACAGACAATTAAAATACTGTAAAATAATTTATGAGCACACATCAGCATTTATTAAAAGAAAGAAGTGAAATGAACAAGAGTTAATATTTCACATTACAAAATAACTGAAAACAACAGCTAATTCTTTCAGAGATTGTACAGAAGTTTTAAAATAGTAATAACACTGAAAAATATATCCACAACATTTAGCACTGATATTTTTTAATGAAAGATAACCATTCTAAAATCTTCAATGCATGTAATACTCACCAAAAATAATTAAACAAAAACAATTAATTTGTACTGTCATGGCAGTGTGTATTTTGATCGGGATAAAAAATTGTGTATCTAGTAAATTTGTCTTGTTTCACAGACTACTCTAACCTTTTATTCTTTATGATGCTGTCCAGATCATCAGAGTACATTTCTTTGTCCAGTTTCTTGGATGGACGATAGATCTGGTTTCCGATGCTGTTCTCCTCACGCCACGGTCTGTCGTAAACATTGTACGCCTCATCATCAGCGAATCCACTATCCATACCCTGTTTTTAAAATAACAATCAATAAACATTTGACAAACTGACACATTTTATCTCAATGTTTGATATCAAACAGGTTTTAAATAATAATTATATCACATATCAACATCTTGGGCTTCTCTCTTCGGTTTTATATAATTAATATAAACAAAAATAAACCAAATATTTGACAACACATCCCGTATCTCAATCAATTTCTGATATGAAAGATTTTTTAATTAATAATTACATGTAAATATTCCCTCAGGTTATCTCTTCAGTTCTGTGTGATTTCCATCAACTAGAAACCAAATATTCTAAAACTCAGCTCACTCTATCTCAGCGAGTTTCTGATATCAAACAGCTTTTAAATAATAATTATATTATATCGTATTCTTCATATAAACAAGAAAACAAATATTATAGTTTCTTAGACAAACTATTAACTAGGAACTGTCTGTTAAGAGACAACAGACTGCAAGAATAAACAAAAGAGAAATGATCACAGAATAAAAAGCACTTCAGAAAACGTTCAGACCACTGCAAAACAGCCTGTTCCAGTAATACGTTTAACTTTTGAAATTTCTTTTACGTCCAAGTGTTATTAAAGCACACAAACCTTTGAAGTGTTGAATAGCCGCTGGTCAAACTGGACTTCACCGGATGTTCCTGTGTTTGGCAGACCCAGAGCAATCTTCTCACTGATGTCTCGTTCCCTCTCTTTCTGAATCCGCGACCTGAAACAATCAACAGTCCACTCAGTGTTTGTAACAGAGTTTTGCTTGTGATAATCACACATGCACGCATGCACACACACACACACACACACTAGCAGAGGTTAACTATACTGTACAGTCAGTATAGAAATGTCAAAATGATTTTGTATTGTTACACTTCCATTTGGAAGCCCAGTGAATCTCTGTTTCCAACTGAATCAAATTTCGATCGGGATATTCAAAAATGTTAAAATGCAACAGAATTTCAAATCTTGAATACTTTGAATAACAATCAAGTTCAAATCGTGCAGTTTATGAAGGAATTTTGGACTCGGTAAAAGAAATTAGAAAGATGATATAAATATTCACTGGACTGAGTGTCTGTACAGTGATTAAAATGACTACACAAGACTACAGTTTAAATAATGAACACTATTATGTGATTATTTCACATTAAAATGTGAAGGTAAATATTTTTTTTCTCACTTTGTTTATTGTTTATTAATGTTAACAGTTAGCAAGATACTTTGTTCCTCTTTTTCCAAATGCCACTACAAATGTAACTGAAATTCCAGAACACACAAAAATCTAATCATTTCGAATCGAAGCTTCGAGATGATTTTGAATCGCATCAGATGATCAGAGCATCGCAGGACAAGTTATAAAACAACAAAATGAAAATGTACCGTTTGTCAGGGGCCATTCTTGCCAGATTTCTGTCCCTCTGTCTCTCCTTCTGTCTGTCTCGTCTGACTTCGTCTCTTTCAGCTACCTCATCATCTTTGTCTAAAAAAATAAAACCAAACATGCACAGTTTACACACATCATAGCATTTCTGAAATATTTTCCAATTCCAGCAACTACATTATTTTTTTTTTTTAAATATTGTTTATGATTTTGTGTTTGTAATAACTTTTAGAGGAAACACAGAGGATTTCACCATTATACAAAAAAAATAATAATAAAAAAATGATGTTTATCTAACAAGCATTAATATTAAAATAAGTTGAGGTGTTATTTAAAAATCATTCTTGAAGCTGCATTCACAATGGATTTTTATTTAAAAGACTTCCTACTGGATATAATAATTATTCTTCAAATCTTATTAACAGTAGATATGGATATAAAAAAAATGTCAACTGTTTTCAAAGAACATTTATTTTTGACAAATTGCCATGGGTTACATTTATTTAGAGTAAAAAAACTCACAATAAATAAATAAATAAATAAATAAATAAATAAATAAATAATAATAATCATAATAATAATAATATCAACAATAATAATAATAATAAATAATAATAATAAAAAATAACAACAATTAAATAAATAAATAAATAACAATAACAATAAAAAACAGTAGGTAGACATCAAAGTGTCCTCTGGCTTAATTCATTAACTACCTTCCCCTCTTCGTATACCAGCTCTCTCCTCAATGGCTTTCTGAGCCAGGAGTCGTAGATTCTCCTCCTTCCTCTCCTTCTCCTTCTGAGCCATCTTCTTCTCTATCTGAGCTCTCATTTCCACAGCTTCTCTCGCCTGAACATAACCAAAACATTCTTAGTGTGGTCAACGAGGATTTTAATTAATACCTGCTTACAGAGCAAAGCCACACATTTTACTGTCAATTATCATTAATTGTGAGTTATTTGGCTGTATATAATAATGATAAGAAGAAAAACTCTACGGCTTTCCAATGCACTAGCAGCTAATATTAAATAACACAATGGTCAAAGGTAAATGGTAATAAGAGAGTATAAAGAAAACTTTCTTTTCTTGACATGCAGTAACATCAGCAGATTAATTCTTAAAGACAAGACAAATGCTAAAAGCATTTATCTCCAAATATCCTGTGACTTTCTCTTTTCCATCATATAACATCGAGATATAAAAAAATATCCTAGACTCAAGTGAGAATGACTGTTACATGTTCACATATCAAATGCTTTTCACCTGAACAAGAAGATATTTTCCAGAGAAGATTTTAGTCTCGTACGTTTCATATTAAAAGTTATATGAATAAGAATATAATTTTCAGAAAAGATGAATGTCAGATTTCAAGCTTTCAGCTGTCACTATTCTAAATAAATTATAAAATATGATTTTTTTTTTTAGTTCATACCTTTCTGTCAGCAATGTACAGGGCTTCAGCCAGCTTTGCAAAATTCTCGTTGATATGAACACCTTGAAGACCACGCCCATCTGCAGCCAGACGTTTGTCTAGTGGAATTGTGTAACCCTGAAGAATACGTTAGTTTTTACAAATATTTTCTTTTGTCAACCAAATCAATATTTATCTGTATGATAAACCATATGTAAACACACACACAGACACAGATGTGGAATTGTGTAAACCTGAAAAATGTGCTAATTTTGTTACCTGCATTAATATCTATCTGTATGATAAACCACACCACACACACACACACACAGAGATATACACAGACATATGTAACTCTGAAACATGTTAGTTGTTACAGGTACTTTGTGTTGTATCAGTATGATAAACCATGCATTCATATATCATGTATGTATGAATGTATGTATGTATGTATGTATGTATGTATGTATGTATGTATGTTTGTATGTGTGTGTCTCTATTTGTGTATATATATATATGTATTATGTGTACATACATACAGATAAAGCTAGATAAACAGATAAACAGATTAAAAGATTGAATGACAGATATATTGAGAAAGATCAAATGGCTGTTTATAAACACAATACAATTACTAATAAAGGGTGTGATATAATTGTACTTCAAGATCTGCTATTTTTAAACTCAAATTTAGCCCTTTTTTAGAATTATGTAAATATCTAATTTGTGGATAATGTTTGTTCTTGTTTTGCTATATTACAAAATTCCTCACATAGAAATGTGTGCTGATGTATTTCTAGTGTAATGAAATAAAAGAAACAAGAGTGAAAAGGAACTTACTCTGTTGTTTTTCCAGTTAGAAATACACGGTGGAATTTTCCATTCTTGTTGTTCTTTCACTGTCACCTGCAACCAAAAATAATTCACATTTAATACATTTGTCACAGTAAATTTTTAATCTTTTACAACATTAGCATAGTTACTGACTGCAGTAAGACATGAAAGGTAATAACAGTAAAGATGATTATAAAGAATGATTTTTTTTTATCTAAAATAAATTTTAGTTTTTCATATAAAAGACTCAGTTTTAAAGAATAGATTTAACATAAAATGTAATTAAAATAATTTTAATTTTCATTATAAGACGAGATAAAGAATGAAACTTTCTATGGTGAGTCTAGAATGACATAAATAATAAATTTGACATAAAATGTGTTTAAAACACTTTCAGTTTTGATTACAGAACAAGATAAAGAATAATAAATTTTACACTTTCTACGTCGAGTGTAGATAATAATAATAATAACAATAAAATGTATGTAAAATGAATTTAAAACACATTCAACAATAAAATGTATGTAAAATGTATTTAAAACACTTTCAACTTTGGCTACAGGACAAAATAAAGAATGATAAATATCACACTTTCTATGCTGAATGTAAAATTTATACTTTCTGTATGGAGTTAGATAAAAATATAATCTAATAAAAATTACCTTTCTGTTAGGAGAGTGCATCACAGGAGCTGGAGGAGAAGGAGGACCTCTTGGAATCTTTTTGTTTACTCTGTTACAAATATTACAAATACAACATTCTGACACGTTTTTAAAAAAAAAAAAAAAATAAATAAAAATCACTTGGTAAGACTGAAAACAAAGTTTAATTTCCTCTTTGAAATTTTATTATATATATATAATTGTTGTTTCATTGTTAAATTTTTTTGAACAAAGTATAAGGAATATAAAATATTTTTCACAATCTGAAACTTATTTTATCTACAAATTTTTGCTATCAGGTAAAAAATACAACATACTTTTACAAATTTAATCTATTTCTTTGCTTATTTTATTTTATATTTATATATTTTGTGATCATCAACACTTTCTGACAGAAATTAGTTTATCTTCTACCCTGTGAAGAAAATGAGAGGAGAATGTGACATACTTGAAACGCGGTGGTTCCATGGGGTCTTTCTGTACTTCCACCATTCTGATAATCCTCTGCTTGGCCCCAGAGTTGTAGGCCACACCTTGTTGTGAGGGTGTGTACCTAAGAAAAAAAAAAATATATATACATATATATAATAAATTCATATATTGTACCTTAGTTGTTATAATTATATTTAAACATTGTTAAAACTATATTTATACAGTTAATTTTTACAAACAGAAGATTTTGGGACTAAAATTATTGTTATAATCATATTTAAACATTCTAAAAAATCCTTGGTTAGTTAATTTCTAACTTTGAATGTTTTCTCTTTATGTTTTGGACTAACACTACTGTTATAATTACATTTAAGCATTCTAAAACGTCCTTGCATAATTATTTTTCATTCTCACTGCTTCCAAACAGGATTATACTGAAATTACTATTAATATTTAAAAATTCTATAAAGTCCCTGAATAACTTTTTTCTCTTTAGGATTTTCACTAATAAAAGTATAATCATATTAAAAAATTCTGAAAAATCCTTGTAGTTCATTTTTCTTTTCACTGCTTCCCAAACTTACGATCTGGACTAAAATTTTATTACAATGAAGAACAGAATTATCAAAATGAATTAACAAACGTATTAAACTTAATTTTAAAAACAGAATGTGACACTATTTAACTTCCACACAGTTACCTGATGTACTGCGCAGGATTCTGTTTCTCTGCGTGCCGGACTGGCATGGCCGCTGAAATCTGACTGGAGACGAGTTTCGACAATGCCTCTCTCGTCTTCTCCGTTGTGTCTTCGATCGTCTCCTCGTCCGGGCGCTGAAGTTCAGGGTCTTCCTCGTCAATCATCTTCGGAACCAAGTCACCGGGCCGTGAATGAATGACCTTGAAACAACAACAACAACGTGAGTTAGAGAAACACGGAAAGAAACTACAATTTTATTTCAGTTTTATTCTTGGATTTAACTTGGATTTGTTGAAATTGGTCTTATGTGAAAATAGTTCTATATTAAATATTGTTGCAGATTTTTTGTTTTAAAAATTTATATATATATATATAATAATTTTCTTTTAATATATATATATATTTTAATATAAAACTATTTAAAATTTAAAATTGAAATATAAAAATATATATGTACATACATATGTATGTATGTATATATAGATATATTTATATATTGTTTTTATTTTTATTTATAAAAGTATATTGTGGATTTCTTCTTTTATTTTTATTTATTTAATATATCAAAATAGGGACTTTGATCATTGACAGTGTTTTTTTTTTTAATAACAATGAACAAAACTGATGCTGAAATTAATAATATCTAAAATACTGAGAGGTTAACAATGTAAACAGAAATTGGAAGTAAATGTTTTATACCTTGTCTTTGCCATGACCTTGCCTGGCAATAGCATCGTATTTGATTTTCCCCTGGTGGTCAAGCTGCACAGCTAAGGCATTTGCAGTCGTCTTCTTCAGACCCATTTCAAGAGGATACTGGGCAACATGAATTTCTGGGAAAGCACCTCCATCTCCAAAATCCTAGAAAAAATAATTTTAAAAAATATAAATAATAATGATTATTACCTATATTTAAATAATAATAAGAGTAAAGATTATACAAAGATATTAAATATTTTTTAAATTAATATATATATTTTTTTTTCTCACTGGTTTTAAAAATGTTGTGTTTATGTCTGTATAGAGTGTGTAGGTTTTTTTTGGTTGGTTTTTTGTAGCACCTAAAACCGATACTATTGTTTTAAAGTTTAGGAAATAAATGTACAAACTTACATCCTGTGATCTTGGAATCCAGCCTTTTCTGTGACCATATGGAGGAGCAGTTCTTTTACTGGTAGGAATAACCTGAAACAACAATAACATATTTCACTAAGTACAGTATTCTGCTATTTAAAATAACATTATTTGCATCTGAAATACTTCATGCAATTATTGTGTGCTAGTGTTAAATACACTTGAAATTATGCAAATATATATTATACTTTTATTTTTATTTTTATTATTATTTATTTATTTATTATTTATTTATTTATTTTACAATTCAATTTATGAAGTAATGTTTGCTTACCTGCATCTGAGATTTATATTCTCTGTCTTCATCATCTTTATCATATATTCTCTGAGATGGAGTAGGCAAAATACTGAAATAATAATAAAACTTATAAAGTTATACAATAGCTATAATTATTGACAGAATATTTGATATAAATATCCTACATTTTCTAATTTAAATTTGACACTTTTAACCCAATTTTTTTTTTTTTTTTTTTTTTTTTTTTTTTTTTAACTAAATGTAAATCTAAGTATCGTAACACAATATCTAAAGTAATCCTATTATTGAATAAGAAAACATACTAAAGTTTTACATCAGATTAATCTAGTAATTGTAACATATTAAATGATGATACAAACAGCAATCTTTACGAGACAGTCATGTTATATAATGACACTGTTAAAAGTTGAGTTCTGCCCAAAGCCAGAAATTTTGGGATGGAATGCAGACTAATTGGTAAAATGTACAGAGGTTGATCGATACTTTATTAGCCATCACAAGAATGCGATTCTTTACGATAAATAATCAAAATACAATATTTAATCGTTTTAGCCTTTAATTTTTTTAACTGATTCGGTATTTTAAAACCTATTTTGTAAGTGAAAATGCAAACGTACTTCGCCAGCGACGCCATTATTCTTCTTTTGGTTTATGTTTCTTCAACAAAGATCGGAGCACCTACAAACTCAATAGACTGGCTGCAAATGCAAATAATTTGATTTTCCTACAGAAAGCGTAATGGGCAAACAAAATACGGTCTTTTTATCCTCTTGTCTTTCTAGAGTTAAGTTCGAATCATTTAAATTAAGCATGGGAAGGTGAATCGAAATAGTTATCTTCTTCTGTAGTTGGTTCTGAGACACTGCCATCTGATTCACAAAGCAGAGGAGAAAGTGCAGATAATTTCAATTTTAAGAAGATGGCTTCAAATCATTGACAATAAATCCCCAGCTCAAAATAACTTACTGTTTGGTAAAGTTTTATCATGATTGCATCATTAGTTTGCATTTTTATTGTGCTAAAGAAGTTTAATTATAATGAAAAAATATTTAAAAATACAGACATTAAACAAATATGTATTTATAGCAATCAACATGTATTGTGAGCATTTAATTTATCATTTATCTTTTTGACATTATTATTATTATTATTATTATGAAATAATTTTTTAAATATATATTTACATTATAATGCACTATTTGATTACACTCATATCAACAAATGTGCATGACATTGTACACTAGATGAGTTGACAGACTAGTATGATAGAAACAGTTATTAAGTAATTAATGATCAGTAAACTATTTATTTAATTCAGTACTTCAGATATACACCTAGAACTATTTCAGTTTGATATTTTTTATATAAAAAATAAAAAAAGATTGTTATTGTTATTATTATTATTATTATTATTATTATTATTATTGTTTTCTTTAAATATATTATCTTTATTAAAAAAAAAAAAAACAACAACAACAAAAATCACAGCATATTATCTTTTTACACATTATATTTGTATGAATTTAACCTTGTGATAATTTTCACTTTTTATCTACTGTTCTGTTTATTAATCTTATGAATATACTGCCCTGTATTTTACAGGTTCAGATTTTTGATCATGTCACAAGTCCAGTTCTAACACATCACAATCAAATTATAATGGTGTTTTAATATTTAATAATAATAACAGAAGTATAGTAGTAGAAGTGGTAATAAGGAAATAATAATAATAATCATTATAACAACAGAAAAACATTAAATAATAATAATAATAATAATAATAATATTTTTGAATAATAATAACATATTACAACATTTTAAAAACTTTCTAACCACATTAATTTTATAACATTTTTTTTTTATATTTTATTTACAGAGCAGGGATGGATGAGGCAGACATTTACCGGAGTATTTGAAAAGTTATAAAAATGAGACGCAGGTTTGTTACGAGACTGTTTAAACTTGGAGTTGTTGGAAGCTTTCTCGGTGGTTCTTTCTTTCTGCTTCAGCAAAACAACTGGAACTTCTCCTCTGTGGGTGCTGTACGGTTTGGCAGAGCGGCATATGCAGTACGTAATTTTAAACATCGCTTTAAGATGTAGTAAAGTTATTTATGTTATTCATGTGACACAGTATAATGCTTATTTAACGGTGTTTTAATATCGAAGGTTATTACTTGTAAATCTTGATGTTTTGATAAAGAATCTAAGAGGATGTTTATATAATTTTTCTATGAGTTATTTGTTTTAACTGATTAAAAATAAAAATCTCTTCTTTAAATGAATCCATGTTTGCAGCATCAGTTAGAATGGGAATCAGTGTAAAGGGTCTGTTGAGAAGTTTTGAATCTCAGTGTTTGATAACTGCATTGAAAAATACTGTCATTCTGCATTTTTTTTGTTATTTATAGCTTGTATTTACTAGCAGTAAGAATTAAATCTTTAGTCAGAGTAAAGAAATAATACTCTATGAGCCTATTGAGTTATTTCAAATATTATATTTCATAATAATAATAATAATAATATTAACTTTAAATTATTGTGTGCATATGACTTTAAAAAATGTATTTATTTATTTATTTTTCACTGTTATTAATATTATTATTTTATTATTATTATTATTATTATTATTTTATTATTATTATTAATTTTTTTTTTGCAGGCACTTCGAGTAGCCTTAGATTACAAATTTGCTGGGAAATGGTATGATCCTGATGACCCTGAAATTAACCAGAAATATTCTGATGTAAATATTCTATTAATTTCTTATTAACAGAAATATAAACTTTCACTGGAAATAAAAATTTATTTAAAAACAAACCAAAAAAACACACAAATAAATAAATAAAGTTTACATTACTGTATTTTTTCATCTCAAGTCAGGTTATACAGTATTGAGTCACTGTTTCAGAACAAAAAAATTAAAAACAAAAAATTTAAAAATTAAATTTTAATTCCTACAGCATATGCAGGTAAGGTCTGTTATTTTTTTACATCTTAATAGATACTATATTTTAATCACGATCATAAAATAAACATTTTTTGACATCCAACAATCTGAATCCATGTCTAGAACATTCATCTATTACTCTGGAAGTTTTATGATGTTGTAACGGTTGATGTTGTCATACACAGCTACACCTGCGGTCAGCGCTGCGACTGCGAGAGATGTGCTGTGCAAATGGGGGAGCGTTCATCAAGGTGGGGCAGCACCTGAGTTCCCTGGAGTACCTGCTGCCCATGGAGTACATCAACACGATGAAAGTGCTGCACGACCGAGCCCCAGAGTCGAAGCTTGAAGACCTGTACCAGGTGATTGAGGAGGACCTCGGGCAGAAGGTAGATAAACTTGATGTTGTTGTTGTTGTTGTTGTTGTTGTTGTTGCACTTGTTGTTTCTGTCAAAGAAAGAGTAGTTATAGTAGTAGTTGTTGTTGTTGTTGTTGTTTCTGTCTAAGAAAGAGTAGTAGTAGTTGTTGTTGTTGTTGTTGTTGTTGCTGAAGCTTGAAGACCTGTACCAGGTGACTGAGGAGGACCTCGGGCAGAAGGTAGATAACCTTGATGTTGTTGTTGTTGTTGTTGTTGTTGCACTTGTTGTTTTCTGTCTGAAGCTTGAAGAAAGAAAGAGGTAGTAGTGGATGTTGTTGTTGTTGTTGCTGAAGCTTGAAGACCTGTACCAGGTGATTGAGGAGGACCTCGGGCAGAAGGTAGAGTTGTTGTTGTTGTTTCTGTCAAAAAAAAGTAGTAGTAGTAGTTGTTGTTGTTGTTGCACTTGTTGTTTCTGTCTAAGAAATAGTAGTAGTAGTAGTTGTTGTTGGTAGTAGTAGTAGTTGTTGGTGGTAGTAGTAGTAGTTGGTGGTGGTGGTAGTGGTAGTGGTAGTTGTAGTTGTAGTTGTTGTTATGGTTGTTGTAGTTGTTGTTATGGTTGTTGTACTTGTTGTAGTTGTTGCTATTGTTTGTATAGTGAGTGTTGGGAAGTAACATATATAAAACTGTAAGATCGAAAGAATATGATTAAAAAAATATATGTATTTCTGAATGATCTGGAAGTACTTAGTGTGTAACTGAAAGACATCTGTGAATGATAAAATACTTTTGTTTGTACTTGTGCACATGCATGCAAGCATACACTTGTATCTTTGTATGCATTTGAATAAAAGTTAGATCCATTTTATTTTATCCAGTTGAAATAATTTACTTTTAATTTTATCTAGCTATTGAAAATTTTAATGTTTTTTTGTTGTAATTTGTGACTCAGGTTGAAGATCTGTTTACGAGTTTTGAACCTAGACCTCTTGGTGCAGCATCATTGGCTCAGGTTCACAGAGCCACACTGAAAGATGGACAGGTTGTTGCTGTCAAAGTTCAACACCCACTTGTAAAAATGCATTCCTTTATAGACATCAAAACCATGGAAGTAAGAAAATATTTTAATTCTTTCTTTCTTTTTCTTACTGTCTATTTCTCTTGTTTTATCTGTCTTTTATATGGTTTCAAGTAGACAGAAATAGTTATAATAATGTCAAAATCTGCAATTTATAATAAAATTAAGAAATTTAGTCTCTCTCTCTCTCTCTCTCTCTCTCTCTCTCTCTCTCTCTCTCTCTCTCTCTCTCTCTCTCTCTCTCTCTCTCACTTACATTTGGTTATAAATAATATATACAGAGAAATATTCACAATAATGTTGATATCTGAAGTTCATAAAATAAAATTCATAAAAAAAATTTTTAAAACTTTTTACTAGTGTATTTCTTATTTTAATTATTTCAGAATTTTGTATACGAGTGAGATTATAATATAGATAAATAAAATGATCTCTAAATCAGATGAATGCAGCCACAAATGTAGCATCATTTATTAATGTGTTAGCTAATATTAGGAATGAGGACAGAGGTTGCATATATTTGATCTCTCTCAGTTCCTAGTTCACATGGTTGCATGGATGTTCCCAGAATTTCAGTACATCTGGCTTGCAGAGGAAACTAAAAAGAATTTACCGAAAGAACTTGATTTCATCCAGGAAGGGCAAAACTGCGAACGTGTGGCAAAAATGTTTAAAAAATTTGACTTCTTGAAGGTAATGTTTTTAATATAAAATTTTCTTTAACAGAATGAAGTAGTAGTAGGTGGTGGTGGTGGTGTTAGTGATGGTGATAATTGTGGTAAAAGTTGCAGAAATTTTAATAGTTAAAGTGGAACAATAATGAATTAGGTCTTAATAGTAATAGTAATACTACTAGTAGTAGTAGGAGTAGTAGTAGTAGTAATGAATAGTAGTGGTATAATAATATTAAGAGTAGTAGTAGTAGAAGTAGTAATAATCTGGTATAAACAGTAGTTGTAATACTATTAGTAGTTGTAATAGTATTAGTAATAGTACTAGTGGTTTGATGTAGTAGTAGTAGTGGTGGTGTTGGCAGTAGTAGCAGTAATACCACTACTATTAGTAATAATAGAGATGATTATACAAGTAGTAGTAGTAGAAGTAGCAGTAATAATTGTAGTAGCAGGAATAACAATAGTAAAAGTAGTAGGTTATAATACCAATAGTAAAAGCAGTAGGTTATAATAGCTTCAGCAGTAGCAATATTAGAAGTTGTAGTATTAACAGCTGTAACAATATGGCTACAGAAACTGTGGTCGTATTGACTAAGATTGGAAGGCAGATTTAAGACAAGAAAACAGTGTGTTACCATGACAATCATGTGATGTGTACAGCAGACATGTTTATGTGGTTTTTTTCCCACAGATACCAAAGATTTACTGGGAACTGTCGTCAGAGAGGGTTCTGACAATGGAGTTCTGTGAGGGCGGCAAAGTGGATGATCTGCAGTACATGCAGAAACATGGAATTCCTGTCAGCGAGGTAATCACATCAGTCAGACTTCAGTGTAACTCAGATAGCCTTAGACTAATTTCTGAAATGTTGTACTATTATGGAATATCTGTCTATCTATCTATCTATCTAATTTATTTATTTATTTATTTATTTATTTATTTATTTTATTTACTTATTTATTAGTTAATTAATTTAATTATTTATTTATCTCTGTCTGTGTCTGTCTGCAAGTTTCTTTCTTTATTTATTTATTTTTTTTTTTTTTTTTCAGGTTTTAATTTCTGAAATGTGTATACTATTGTGAACTTGTTGCGATAAACATATGTAACTGTTTTAAATTAATTTCTGAAATATGTAAATTATTGTGAACTGATTTCATTTGACCTATTACAGTATAATTTTAAAACAGTCAAGAATAATAACAAATTATTTATTTATACTGATTGTTTGATTTTTTCAGGTGACGAGGAATCTAGGGAAGTTGTACAGTGAGATGGTGTTTGTTCAGGGGTACGTCCACTGTGATCCACATCCAGGCAACGTCTTTGTCAACAAAACACCACAGGGTACTCAGATAATACTGTTAGACCACGGGTTGTACCAGGTGGGTACCACATCGGATACAGATGTCACATGGTCTGTATCCAGTATTACATAACAAACATGATAACAGATGGGTTGTACCAGGTACTAAGTCAAATATAGATGTGTATAATAATCATGATATCACTTGGTACTGTTGGGCTATGGCACTAAATAAAATATTAACATCTATAATGACTTAATAAACATTAATGGTATAACCACAGAGTATGATTACAGACATAGAAAAAGTCAAGCAGAAAGAACCTGGTAGAATATCTGCAGTTTTTAATTTAAAATAAATTTTTAAATCAGTGCTGTTTTTTCATAACCTCAATCAAAGAAATAATACTTGGCATATATAGATATAGATATTGATACACATACTTAGATCCATACATTCATACATAAATATATACAAACATACAAACATGCATGCATACATATATACATACATATATAGATATAGATATTAATACAGATACAGAAACTTACATACATACATAATTACATACATATAATCATACATACATACGTACAACATACATACATACATACATATATATTTAGATTTAGATAGAGAGAGAGAGAGAGAGAGAGGTACAGATACAGATTTAAATACAGATACAGATACACATATAAAACAAAACAAGAAGAATTATCTTTCAAATCAGTAAGTTTAAGTTTTAAAAATTCTGACTGTTTGTTTTCAGACTCTGACTGCTTGTTTTCAGACTCTGACTGTTTGTTTTCAGACTCTGACGGATGATTTTCGAGTGAACTACGCCAAGCTGTGGATTTCACTCATCCATGCTGACCTGGAAGGGATAAAGAAGTACTCGGAAGCGATGAACTGTGGAGAACTGTACGGAATGTTCGCCTGCATGTTGACTGCTAGATCATGGAAAGCAGTGAGAGCAGGAATTGACAAACACGAGTTTTCTGATAAAGAGGTACGTTTTTAAATTTGAATATAGAATTTTTTTTTAATGTTTTTTAATTTTTTTGAAATTTGATATTTATAATTATATTTAAATAATATTCAAATAAATATGAATATAAATAGTATGTGAGAAGTTTTAAGATTATGTTGGGGGATTTTTCTGTGTGTCAGTAATTATGTGAATTTTGATTGGCTGTTATGTGTAAGATGGAAATAGTTTTTTTTTTCAGTAGAGGCCTTCATTCATCTGTCTGTCTGTGGTTCTGTCTCTGTTTATGTGAACCTTCTCATTTCCGATTTTCATAATTGTTTTAATAATTTATTCTGAAATATAACTATAAATTATTTTCATTTTATTATTATTATTATTTTAATTTTTCTGATGATTTGATAAATTTTTTTTTTGTTTTTTTTTTATTTTATTTTTATGTTGTTATTGGTTTATTATTTTATTTATTTATTACTTGTTTATTATTATTATTATTATTATTATTATTACTGTTATTTTTGTTACTGTTATTTAGTAGTAGTAGTATTATTATTTTTATTATTGTTTTTCTTCGTAATATTATTCTATTATTATCACTATTACCATTATTATTATTATTACATCATTATTATTATTATTATTATTATTGTTTTTATTATTATTATTATTTATTATTATTATTATTATTATTATTATTATTATTATTTTATTTTATTATTTTATTTATTTATTTATTTATTTATTTATTTACTTATTTTCACAGAGTCAGGAGATAAAGGCGACAGTGAAAAACTATTTTGTTGAAATCACACAAATCCTGAACCGGGTTCCTCGCCAGATGCTGCTCATCCTGAAAACTAATGATGTGCTGCGTGGAATTGAGGCCTCGCTGAAAGCTCGCGCAAATGCAACGTCGTTCCTCAACATGTCGCGGTGCTGTGTGAGGGCGCTGGCCCGCGAAGAGACCAAGCTGTGTCACGGCGTTGTCTGCCGAGTCCGAGTGTGGGTCTCTGAGCAGACGCGACTGTTTAAAATTTCACTGTACGAGTTCTACCTGTGGTGGGTTACATCACCTCTGGGAATTTATTTGTCTCGGAAACAAGAACTCTACAGTTGATGCTGATTTGTGTTAATTATGTTTTTTTGTTGTTAGTATTGTTGTTATTGTTGTTTGTTGTTTGTTTGTAATTACTTATGATTTGTGAATTTTGTTATTATTGTAATTTTTTTTTTTTTTTTTATAAAGTTATTATTATTGTAATTTTTTTTTTTATAATTTTTGTTATTAATAATTTTTGTTTTTATGTATAATTTTTGTTAATGATAATTTTGTTATTATTAATAATTTTTATTATAATTTTTGTTATTAATAATTTGTATTATAATTTTATTATTTATAATTTTTATTATAATTATTATTTATAAATTTTATTATTATCATAATTTTTATTACTATTTATATTTTTTATTATTGTAGATTTTATTATTATTTATAATATTTGTTATTATAGTTTTTATTGTTTGTAATTTTTATTATTTATAATTTTGGGCATTGTTTATAAAAAAATGTATTATAATTTTTATTACTATTTATATTTTTTATTGTTTGTAATTTTTATTTTTATTTTAATATTTATTATTATTATTTATAATTTCGGGTATTATTTATATAAAAATGTATTACTGTAATTTTTGTTATTATTTTTAAATTTTATTATTTATTTTAGTACAAAGGTGTAGTATCCACTCTGGTACATATCATCAACTAATTTAATAGTTTTAATCAAAAATACATGGCTATATCTACATTGAGGCAAATGAGGCAAATGTCTCATACCAAAATTGACAAATCTTTTTTTTATTTTTTTTTATACAAAGATTTTACTTAAAAGAATATAAAATTCAATCAAGGATTTTGCAACTTTCAAGTCAGATTTTCTGGCATATTTTCAGCCTTGTTTTTTTGCCCTGCCCTGCTCGGCAATTAAAGATTTTTACCTCATTTCAAAAACAGTCTAGTTACAGCCATAAAATACATCCATGTTTTACCTCTCTCTGTTTATTTACTGCCGTAAAAATGATGAGTACTTGTTTTGTGATTGAGAAGAACTACATTATAGAAAATATGTTAAAAGTTTCTATTTTAATTTATGCAAACCTTTACAAATTTTAAGTAAGAAAATTTTATTTATTTACGCAAGGCTTGAGTACCATATTCCCTCATTGATAGTGGCATGCCATTATACATTTTTTCATTAATAAAAAAGTCTGTTTCACTTATAAATCATAAGGCTTCTTAAACAAGACAAACTGAAATTTTCCAAGATGTTTTTTTTTAGTTCTACAGTGAGAGAAACCAGGTCAACAATAAAAAAGTCTGTTTCAGTTATAATGTCACTTTCACTTTATAAAATGACTTCATCTATAAACTAATGGTTATAAGTGAAGGAAAATGGTGTTTTAAAATGTGAATGAGCTGAATTTTTATATCACTTTTTTGAGAGAAAAAAAAAAAATAATCTACATGAAGAAACTCTTGAAATAGTTTAGAAATCTCACTAAGTTTGATCTCAAGTTCGAAATATTCATTTTTCATACATAGTTTAATATGTGATTAATGTCATTTCCATTTTCATAATATGTTTTATTTTCAATAAAAAAATAAATAAATAAATAAATAAAATAAAATAAAATTAACAATGAGAGGGAAGACAATGTCTAATTGTAACTTTTTTGTGTCAGCATTAATGTTTGACAATCAAAGTGTGTGTGAAAAATGTTAAAATACAAATTAACAAAAACATTAGTGCATTTTGATACCTTAATACTTGGAGTGTAATAATGATTTAATTACTAAAACAAAACTGGAAATTAAAATTGTTAGACAATGGTTCTGATGTGTTTGTTTTAGAAACTGTGCTGGTCAGTTCAGTTAAAAGATTTGAAGAGTACATTTAATCTTTACACTTGTTTTTCTATGCAAATGATTTGATCAGACAGCAATTTTACAAATATTGTGTACTTGTTGCCAGTAATAAGAACTGTGTGCAGTATTTTATTTTATATTTTCTTTAATAAAAAGTTATTATTGATATTTATATTTTCTTGTTTTTAGCAGTCTAAAAATTATAGTGAAAATTATCTGTGAATGACAAGTATTTATGTGTGCTTCATTTTCATCTCTGAAATGCATAGTTATCTACCCTTAACTTTTTTTTATAAATGAAACCAGTTGTTCTATTTTCTTTTTTTTTCAGCAGCAGAAATTTAAATCTTTATCTTCTGTATCTTATTACTTTTAAAATTTCTTTTATTGATTTGAATTAGCTTTGTAATAAAGCCTTGATATTTAAATGGAGGATTCAAACACATATAAACAGATTACCTAATCATGAATTTTATTTGTAATAGAATCCTGGAGATATCAGACATTTATTAACCTGAAATTATCTAATTAGGAATTTTATCTGTAATAAAGCCTTGAAATTTAAACAGACGATTTGGATATTTATTGATCCTTGGAGTTATCTAATTATAAATTTTATTTGTAATAAAGCCTTGTTATTTAAGTGGAGAATTTGGACAATCATTAATCCCTGGTAAAATCAGATTGTAAATTTCATCTGTAATAAAGACTTGTTGCCGAAGTTGAGGTTTTCATGGAAGGATTCTAATAATGAAGTTTTTGATGATGTTTAAAAGGATATAACAAGGATGCTGTCATGTATGCAGAACTAGCAGTAATTGTTTGATGTTGAGACCTGAACTGAATTTGTAATTTTTTTGTAATGAAACAGTTATCTAAATACATCTAAACAAATTTAACACTCTGTGTCTGTGTGTCAATTTGTGAATGCAAGTGAATGTATGTGTGAGGGTGGATTGGTGAGAGTGTGTCTGTGATTTTTTATCCACTTCAAAATAATTAATAAATACATTTATTTAATTTGCATGTTGGTAATGCATTTTATTTGTCACTTCTAAAATTACACACAATAAAATAAAATAAAATAAAATAAAAAATAAAAAAATAAAAAACAACAATACCTAAAGTTACAAAATAACAAAATTCTCATCCATAAAACTTTTTCATTGCTGTAGTAATAATCTGCCACATTTTCTGTTTTCATTTCTCTTTTTTTTGGAAAAGAACTGTGTTGTGGTTTTAACAGGAATAAACCATGACAAAAATACTTGGATAGTTCAGTTGTATAATAACAGCCTTGTATTTAATATTATCAAGTCTGTTACATATTACAAAGCAAAAACAAAACAAAAACATCCCCCCAAAAACAAAAAAAATGTAAAGAAAAACTCTGATAAACTGAAACTGCTAGCAGATTTGTAATGATTTGCTACATTTTTATAATTGTGTTTGTTTCATTACATTTTATTAATCATGTGAACTTAAGTTCATGATTATCAAAGATTCACTGCAAGAAACAAAATAACTTAAAAGCAGACTATATTTGGGTTGTTTATTCATAATAACAAATCTGCCAGGAACTTGGGGTGAAAAAAAATCAAACAATCTATACTTATGGCTAACAAAAAGTAAAATAAATCTGAGTGAAATCTATTTCTAATCTGGAACAGACACATCAGATATATATTTGAATGTGCAAATGTAACAGAAACAATTTTGATCTAAACTTAAGTGTTACCTTAAAAAAAAAAAAAAAAAAAAGAAGTTATTTTTCATTCATTCATTCATTCATTTTTATAGGATTTTTTAATTTTTATTTTATTTTATTTCTATTACAGGTAAGTTACATTTTCATCATTATCAAACTCTCGTTGTTGTACATTTTTTTCTTTTTTTTTTAAACAACATAAACTGAACTTCACATTATCTGGCGGTAATCGAGATTACAGAATAAAACGGTGCTCCGAAAACCTTGATGTGATAATAGGGGAAAAACAAACAAAATGGAAGAGAGAAATGTAAACAAAAATGCATTAAATAATGATTTATTAATCTGTTTAAAGACGGATTAAGAAAATAATTCTAAAAACATAAATGTTATTGAGTCATAAGTATTGTAAAAAGTATTTTCGCGCAGAACAGACATTTCTGAGTCGACATATCGAGACGATTAAACGATGATGATTTAGAACGCGTCTGATTGATTTCGACTGTCATTTGCGGTGATTACACAATATTTGTTTCTTACGTGCAAGTTTTCTTATTTTTTTAAATTTCTTTTTTCAGTTTTAGATATTATAAATAAATATTTGTATTAAACTGGATGAAATATAATTTGACAAAACTATACAAATAATTATAAAATGTTAACTTTTTAAACAAGGAAGACGAAAGGGATAGTTTCAAGTTTAGTTTTACGTGTATTTATTTTTTATTATTATTAGTTTCCGTAGTTGTGGTGATTTTTCTGTTTACTTTCATGAGAATGTTTTTTAAAAGAATGAAGATTATTACATCCAGTTTTTAATTTTGACAACAGTATTGTAATTGTAAGTATTACAATATTCTGATAATTGCATATTTCTTGAATCGCGCAAGTGTTGCGAATCCATATGATTGTATCGCAGTATTATTATAAATACATGTATCAAACTAGTATTGTAATTATTTTTATAACAATAGTGTTGTAATTACATGTTTCACAATAGTATTGTAGTTAAATATATTACAACAGTATTATATTTACATACATAACAATGGTATTATAATTACATAATCAAAATAGAATAAATCTGTATCACAATAGTATTATAAATAGAGATATCTCAATAGTATTATGACTACATGAATTACAATATTATAATTACATGCTCCACAACATAATAAATGTATCACAATAGTAATATAATTATGTGTATCACAATGATATCATAAATAAACGCTACACATTAGTGTTATAATTACATGCAACAAAATAATAATGTAAACAGTCATCACAAAAATATTATAATTAGTAATTGCAGGTATCACAATAACTATAACAACTATTTTTAACTAAAACTGATACTGTTATAAAACTGATACATAAATGTTATAATAACTTTCAGACTCGGTTTAAATTTAAAAAAACACTAAAAACGTGGCTGTTAATTAATCTTATTGATGTGTGTTTTTTGTTTAGCAACTTTCACCAGACATGTTCCACTCGTCTCACATTCATGTTCCACGGAGCAGACAGCCTGGCGCACTGAGAACTTTTGTTACCTCCTCATCATTCGGACCTCCAGAGGGCAAAGAACCGTTACGGAGGGCAATTCTCTTCTCTACAGTTGCCATGGTTTTGTTACTGATAGGAAGCGTGCTAACATGGCTGGGTACTTTGTCACTTTTGTTTTTTTACATTATCCTGTAATATTAAATATTAACTGTGGCATGAAATTATTATTATTATAGGAAATGTGTTAATATGGCTCTAGTATCTATTGCCAGTAACAAAAATATATTACCTATTAATTGTTTATGAAATTATTATTATAATTAGTATTATTGTAGAAAATGTGCTAACATGGCTGTATTGTTTATTACCAATAACAAAAGGATTTTATCTGTTAACTGTTTATCACATTATTCATTGCAACTGTTATTGCTGTTGTGTTCATGTTATTATTATTATATGTATTTTTTTCAGAAACAAATAATCTAGAAAATAAGTATTATATTACATTAGTTAGATACTTAAAATAATTCATACAATTTTAAAATTGTTTAATTTACTTGTTTTTTTTTTACTGCAGTCATATTTGAAGGGGGAATATCTATCTATCTATCGCTCTACATATCTATCTGTTTACCTATTTATCTATTAATTTATTTTATTTATTTATCTATTTATTTGTCTTTCTAATTTATTTATTTATTTATATTTATTTATTTAATTCCTTATTTATTTATTTATTTTTATTTATTTATTTATTTATATTTATTTTTTACTTATTTATTATCTTATTTACTTATTTATTTATTTACTTATTATTTACTTATTTATTTATTTATTTATTTTAATTATTATTATTTTTTTTTACATATTTATTTATTTATATTTATTTATTTTTACTTATTTATTTATATTTATTTATTTGTTTATTTATTTATTTATTATTTATTTATTTCAGGTTTTAACGACGTGTTTGGGGGGAGGGTTTCTATGACTGGGCCTCTTCTCATAGCTCTTGCTCTGCTGCTGCTGCTGTTGTCGATGAGGCAGTTCATGATTGCCAGGAAGCGCAACAACCACAACAGAAACAATGTTCAGGTGTTAACAGTACTTCATGTTAAAAAACATAGTTACAGTATAATACTCTTCTTTAAAAAAAATAATATATATATATATATATTATTTTAGTGATACCATTTGGCATGTATTAAAAATATGAAGTTATTTATTTAAAATAAGAATGAAGTGTTGATGCCATTTTTTGAACAATGTAGGCAAAATATTTATTTGAAAGGAGAAAAATTGATGTCTGATCTTTGAAATATAAATTTATATCATCCTATCTTTAAATATACATTTTTCATTACTAATAATATATATATATAAAAATTTAGATTAGTAATAATAAAATTCATTATTTATATGTTAAAATTCTCGCATATTAACAATTTTATTGGGTTAAATAAGATGGCAAGTATTTAAAGCATTGGCATAGTTAAAATGTAAAATGTAACAGTGACACAGCTAAAATGTATCAATGACACAGCTAAAATGTAAAATGTAACAATGACTCAGTTAAAATGTAAAACCTAACAATAACACAGTAAAAATGTAACAATGACAAAGTTAATGTGTAAAATATAACGACACAGTTAAAATGTAAAATGTAACAACATGTTTTATAAATCCACAGCTTGGCTCGGTGAATCCAGGCACACTGACCACTGTGGTTGTAGACAGGAACGATGGCGTTGGTGCAGTGACAGTTATCATGGATTCCGTTAATGTAGACCAAAGTCCTCAGACCAGGTACCAAACTGTTACCTTTTCACTCATTTAGAAAAACACTGTCATAATATCTCTGTGTGTGTCAGTGTGTGTGTGTCTGCTTATCTTCTATCTGTCTGTCTGTACATTTAACTGTATCTCTCAATATGTTTCTCTATGTATATCTGTATATCTCTGTGTACGTAGTGTGTGTGTCTGCTTATCTTCTATCTGTCTGTCCATTTAACTGTATCTCTCAATGTGTTTCTCTATATATGTATATATATATCTGTATATCTCTGTGTACATAGTATGTGTGTGTGTGATTTGTTTATTTACTTCATCTACTATCTATGAATTAAGGTAAATGATATTTATTAAAATTACAAATTACATATTCTGCTGATAATGTAATTATGTTTACCTAAATCTTTCTAGAGTGATGTTTCATGTGGTTTGTCTCTATAAAACTGTTTCTAGAGAGATGTTTGATGTGGTTTGTCTCTATAAAACTGTTTCTAGAGAGATGTTTAACGTGGTTTGTCTCTATAAAACTGTTTCTGTGTTTCAGACTGTATGCTGATGACTATGCACCTCCATCATACAGTGACGTCACATGTTGGCATGGCGACGAGCCCCCCCCGCCGTACGAGGACGCGGTCCAAGGCCAGCACCCGCCGGGCGTCCTGCCAGGCTACCAGGAGCAGGACTCCGCTCCCACAGCCGCGCAGACGTTCACCGACAGCTCGGTCACCCACTCCAGCAGCTTTCACAACACCGCGCCCTCCGACCACGCCCCCGCCTGTTGTCACGGAGACCACCGTTCCAGCTGTCCGTGTTGCCAGTCGGCCGGGACCGACCAGCAGCAGACGTCTCCTACGATCGGTGGGGGAGTGCTGCCCCCTGTGTCCAGCCAGGACTGGTCGGCCACTGACCAGTTCTATCTCATCCCGCAGATGCTCGGCCTGATGCCCAGCCCCCAGAAGCAGCACCGGATAGGCGAGGTGCCCCCGGCCTACCAGGCCCTGGCCCTGCGTGGTCGGCCGCCTCCCATGGCCTACACCCAGGCTGTGGCCGTGAGTTCGAACCCAGACACGGGTCAGCGGTCAGAGAGCAGCAAAGAGGAGACGTCTGGTGGAGGGGACTCGGTGGATAAGTCAGAGCAGCCGGTCAGAGAAAAGACTGAGGCGAAGCTGGTGGACAGTGTGTTGTCCGAGGATGGTGAGACCACGTCGTGTTCAGACCAGTGTCGTGTAGAGAGGCCGGACGTAGCAGTGAACGTCGGCCTCAACGTTGCAGGTTCGTCTTCTGTGGTTCCAGTCATTGACGAGTTGGAGAATCTGTAGAGAGAGAGAGATTTGTTGTTTTTGTGTGTCTCTGTGTCTCAGTTGTTTTTTGTTTTTTTAAATCCTTCTACATGTTGGTTTTCATTTTAAGTCCCACAACATGTTGGTTTTAATTTTAAATCCTTTGGAATTCATTGTAAATCCCTGATCATGATGGTTTTAATTTGTTTCTATTTTATATATATATATAAAAGATCGGTTTTATTTATTTATATGTATGTATGTGTGTGTGAATGTTCATCTGTTTGTGTGTGTGGTGTGTGTGACTGTGTGTGTGTGTGTGTGTGTGTGTGTGCGTATGTGTGCGTGTGTATAAATATATAACATATACATCCAGAAATGATTTTTATTTTCTTATCTTTAATATGGAGTATTCTGTGTTTATTGTTTGATCTGTCATGTTGCTAAATCTTACAGAGAAATGCAAAACACTTTTAACTTACATCGTTTATAGCTATAGGATGCTGTGGCTCATGTTTTAGTGGTTTTTATTTTTGATAAATATTTAGTTTATTTATTTTAATTTATTGATGGCAGCTTGGATGTAAAAGTTATTGCCCTTTTACATGTAAGAGTTATTGCCCTTTTCACAAAAAAATTCTGACTGAGTTAAGATGACTCAAAAAGAACTCTGTGGTTTACATGTTTTAATGTCAGCAGAATCAAATGTCAAAGTTAAAAACTAGCTGTCTGTAATAAATGTAAAAAGTTTTTCTTCTGTCACGTAAAATATATTTTTATCACAGCCAGATGACAGAAAACACTGGTGTAGAGATAAGCCTGTTATTATTATCATTATTATTTTTGTCATTATTATTACTATTATTATTATTATTATTATTATTATTATTGACATAATTATTATTAAAAATATTATTATTACTATTATCATTATTATTATCATTATTATTATTATTATTATTATTATCATTATTGTTTACTAGTCTTCTGTTGATGGAATATTTAGTTACTTACGTAATCTATGATTTCTGTTACCTTAGACATAATAACTACTAAAACAAAAATTCAAAGATTTTATATCTACATCATGCCATTGAAAGTTTTTAACATTTTTTAATTAACTGGGTTTTTTTTTTTAATTTTTGCAACTGGTTTTTATACTGTGATAAAAAAATGTGAAATTCTTTTTCAATCAGGGCAGTTAAAAAATGCATTGTTCAACAAATGTGATGTTTTCTTTTTTAGTTGTTCTTCTTTATTTATTGGGCCAATTGTGTATAAAGCAAAAATTTGTGATGTGGTAGGGGCAGGGGAAATTTAGATAATGTGACAACATGAGTTAGAACACACACAAACACGCACACACACAGACACACACACACACACATACAGACACACATATATAAACACACACACAAACACGCACACACACAGACACACACGCATACACATACAGACACACACACAAACATAAACACACACAAAAATACACACACATACATATATAAACACACACAAACACACACTCATATATACATATCTTCAATATGACATGATATCCCATGCTATATCACGTAATATTTCTTGTAATATTACATGATAATATAACAGTATCACATGATATCTCATGTAATAGCAGCTGATATCTCATGTCATATCATCTGATATCTCTTCTGATCTCATGTAATATCAGCTGATATCTCTTCTAATATCACGCAATATCATGTGACATCTCTACTCAGACTTGTCCAGTATTTGTTTACCTCTGACTGCCATTAACACATGGGTACTGAAGAAGCTTTATTATTTCTGTCTTATAGGGCTAACACACAGATTAATTACTGTCATTAACTGTTCTGTTCATTTTTCTAACCTGCGTTTTTAATCATCTCCCCATCACCCACTAAATAACTGTGTACAGTCAGTGTAAGAAGATATAGGAAGCTGACAAGAGAGGTTTCACCATTCAAACATGCTTATATGTGCTAATAAAGAAAATATAAACTGTACATGTATTTTAATCATGCATGTGGTTATGGGTGACAGGTTCCTAATACAAAACAAAATGTGATGCACGTATTTTCTAAACATATTTTTAATTTTATATATTTTGTATACATCTCTCTGGTATCAGGTTAGGGGAAAATTCTTTTTTTTAAATATATTTTTATTTTTATTTTTATTTTTTGCAGTATTTATCCCTCTAAACGCAACCCTGGATCTGTTATTGATTTTGTTTTGTACTTGGTGACAGTCTGTTATTTGTTAATACTGATTGTTTGGTTATTGTCATTGTTTAGGTCATTTTAACTTGTATAATTTGTATAAAAAATTTGTTTTATTCAGTTCTGCTTCAGATTATGATTGTCTTTGAAATACAAATTTACACAGTTTGATTTTAATACACTAAAGAATACACTTTTATTCAAAAGAAATGAAATAATGAAAGAATATTATAATAAATTTGTAGTTCTTAAATTCAAAAAAAAATGTATATCTATATGTGTATATATTTGTTGACACCGTTATTTACAGGTGATCAGAACATACTTTTTATTTTTATCTTCATTATATACATATATAAAATATTTATTTAAAAAGATGATGAAATTAATTAAGATATATTATTTTATGGAGATCAATCTAAATTTAACATTTTGGTGATTTTTTGAACTTTGAACAGAATAATAAAACAGAAATTGATTATGTGTATATATTTTAATATGATCATGTTTTAAGAAAAGATATTTATCTACATTGTTACTGGTAACTAATGGTTACCTTAATTTCAGTATTTACCCCTGACTCAGTCTTTGTAATAGTTAACCCAATTTTATTTTATTTTATTCTAAAATAATTTACCTGCTTGTAGTTTTCATCAAGCCAGTATTTCACCTGTTACTATCTACAGTGATGTCACTTAATGTCTACGTTGATTAATATTTATCTGGACAGGTTTATGTTAAGGGACCTGCAATTATGGATTTGTTAAAGAACTAATGTTACTGCATGGAATAAAAGAAATTTGTTTACTTTGTAAAGGTCAGCAGGTCACCTTGTGTTAAACTGTTGTGATGTCATTGTAGTATGACATCACAGCAGTGTTTTAATGCAGGGCAGAGAGCAATGTTTTGTAATCTCCATGTCACCATGACATTTGACCTCCCTGCATCATTCACCATTTTTCACCATTTTGTGTGCTTTTGTACATTTAGAAATAAGTATATTAAATTATTAATCTGGAAATTTATGTTTTTTTTCAAATTCCATTAAGTTTAATGTTATTGTTGTGTTCATAAAAAAAAAAAAACGACATTAAAATGTTCGTTAATCTTCACTGTAGTTATTATATTGCAGTGTTTAAACACATTTAAATTACAATTTTTATGTTAAATACAAAACATTTAAACTACTGACTTCATGTTAAATACAAAGCATTTAAAATACTGTTTATTTTAAATGCAATACATTTCAATTGTTGTGTTTATGTTAATACTGTAGATTTATAATTACTCTGTTTATGTTGAAGATGATACATTTAAATTACTGCATTTATGTTAAGCACAATACTTTCAAATTACAGTGTTTATTTTTAACAGAATGCATTTAAATTTTTATGATCCCTGTATATGTTAAATTATTATGTTTATTGTAAATCATTATATTTATGTTAAATCATTGTATGTGTTAATATATGTCTAAAATCACTAATTTTGTCAAATTTCTATGTTAAATTATTTTGTTGAATCACTATGTACCATAGTCTGTTTTAAATGTTTATTTTAAATTACTTTGTTGCCTATGTTAAGTCACTTTACTGTAATCACTATGACTGATCACTTTGTATATGTTAAATCACTGCCTCTGTCAGATCACTGAAAATGTCTATGTTAAATATATGTGTTTATGTTGAATCATTATTACTGTGATGTAAATGTCTATGTTAAATCACTCTCACTATGGTGTAAATGTTTTATGTTAAATCACTATCACTATGGTGTAAATGTTTTATGTTAAATCACTCTCACTATGGTGTAAATGTCTATGTGGAATCACTAAGGGGAAGCAATACTTGTGTTTATCCGTCCTACACTTCTTTAGTCTGTAACAGCATTTGTATGTTTTTGTGTCTGTCCACTGTGTTAATATTAGTCTGATTATTAATCATTCTAGATAGGTTCTCATTGCATAAAGTATGTGTGTTTCTGAGGTGTGTGTGTGTGGGGGGGTGCGCGCGCGTGTGTGTGTTCATTGCTAGATTAGTATTATTAAATATCAAAATATTGGAGTAAATTGTGCTATAGTTATACATTTTATTATTTATATTTTGTTGTTGTTGTTGTTATTATTATTATTATTTTGTATCTTATTTTGGATATCAAAACTACATTTTGATTCAACAGGAGTTTTAGAAGTATACATTAGTATTATTTATTTATTTATTTATTTATTTATTTATTTTGTTGTTGTTTGTTTGCTTTAACTTAATTTTAAAGATTTTTCTTAATTCAAATTTTAATTATTAAAACCTTCTTTTAATTTTTCCTGCATTGTCAGCTTAAGATTATCAATAGAATTTTGATTAATCTTTTTTTTTTTTTTTTAAACTATTTTCAAAAAAGTTGCAATGGCGCTATTTATGTTTTATTTTTTATTTACAGTTTTGTTTTTATAATGAAAATATTTGAATATTTTTATGAAATTAATGTTCTAAATATATCTATATTTTGAAAATGAATGATTTATCTGTAAACCTGAATGTATGAACATTGTGTTGTAACTGCATTTTTGTTGTAATTGTAATCTAAACATGGTCAGTTTACTAAAACGATAAATGTAAATGAGAATAGTGTAAAAAATAAATAAATAAATAAATAAAACATTAATAATTAAACTGTAAATTTACAAATTGTGTAAAACATTATTTTATACAGTATTTTAACCTACTGTAAAAATGTAATACAGTGAACAGATGTTAATGATGATGAAGAAGCTAAGTAATAATTTTAAATATGTTTTTATATTCACTGAAACTTCAAGGTCTCTGTTTAAGAGAGAGAAACCTGGATGTGTACTGTGGTTAGTAAGTTAGTAGATTAGTTAGTAGGCAAGAATATGCATTAGTGTATGTATGTATGTATGTCTGTATGAGTGTGTGTCTGCAGTTAGATTTTGATACTAGGCTTTACAGGAATCAATCAAACTAACTAATAATTTTCAGAGTAATTTCTGAATATCTTTTTTTTTAAGACAAATATTCTAGCCTGTCCTGATATATTTTATATATAATTTATATTTAATAAAATAAGTTTCAAAATTAATGTTAAAAAATTAAGATATATATCTGAAGTTTGACTTTGATACAAGTTCATTAAAAAGATTTGATCCAAGAACCTGTCAAACTAAAGTATTCTCTAAATATCTTTTTTTTAAATACAGTATGTATTTTGTGGAGTTACATATTTTAATTTGCACCCCTACATAACTCATATTACATTCTATAAAATAATTTTCATTAAAAATTAATGATTGAAAAATATAGATATTTCAATATTATTCAGTGTATTGTAGTATTTCACTTGCTCAGTCTGTGTAGATTTTGTGAAACTGCTCATTTTTTAACATGTTAAAACAGTCGTAAAGGTGCCATGTACGTCATTAGATGTGTTACAGTAGTACAGAACTGAGGAACAAATTTGAGTATTTTAAATCAGAATAAATAAACAAGTATAAAATACACTGGCCCATCCCTACACTGCTCTGTGTATTTCTATATGGCATAGCACTTGTAGACAGTTCACCAGTATATCAGTGTCATCAGATACTGACAGTGAACAAAAACATTCAGAACTGTGTATTTTAATATGCATAAAACAAAATATTATAAAATGTACCTTTTATGTTGCCAGCAAAGAGCCTAACAAAATTAAATATACTTCCAAATGACCATAATGAGGACCATACTTTGCTAACTATAAAGTATGACTGTGCTGTACATTTCAGAGATTTGTTGAAGTGGTAAATTGTCTGGGTGTGCTTGTTTATTTTATTTTATTTTATTTTATTTTATTTAAATTAAAATATTTACAAACTGACTGACACTGGCAAAGGTTATTATTGTTCTTTATGATTATCAAAGACTTGCCATCATGAATAAATAAAACGTTCGCGTACAGGTGTACTCAGTTGATTTAGTCTTTTTGTTAATCCAACATATAAATCCCTTACAAGTAGTGTACACACACAAATTTAATCACATTATTTGTCAGCACTGCCAAAGATGTATGCGTATTCGTTACAGAGAGAAAAGAAGTAAAATAATATATTTTAAGAAAATTTAGGGAGTGTGTACATTTAGGCGAGTACCTCTACGCTATAAATCACCTTTGTGTTTAGCTTAAGACGCTGACGTTCGCTCATCATACCATTGCCTTACGATTGTGCTTTGTGACCCTGTGTATGCTAAATAAATGTTTTGTGTATTGAAAGTGTTTGTTCTTCATTTTCGTACTCTCTTTTACAAAACGTGTCAAAAGTGTTCGTGTCAAAGTTGTTGTCAGTTCAAGTACGGCTGGCGTGGTTACAAGCTGTGACACGTTTAGTTGTTTTCTTGAGATAATGTAACGAGTGGTTAAACCAAACTTGTAATTTTCAACGTAATTTTACGTAATGCTGTAACGAAAAATAAAAGTTAATAATTAATAAATAAATGAAATTTAATAATTATTAGTTTTCCCCCACCTACAAGTAGCGAAATTTCCTGAATAGGTATTTGTTCAAAACGTCACTTTTACTAGTGACGTCATTGTTCGCGAGCAAAGTTTCTAAGAGCAAGATGCTAAGATGCAACTGATACCATTTTCTTCTGCTGTTTTTCTCTTCTCTTCTTTCTTTTTCTTCTCTTTCTTTTCATTCTTTTGTTCTTCTTTTTTTATTGATTGATTCATTCATTATTCATATCCAAAGGTAAGAATTAACTTTGTAAGAATTCATGAGTTCTGTCAAAAAGCAATATTACAATAATATAGTTCTTATAATACCCATCTTACCTTTTTATTACGTAATAATATTATGACGTCATAATCACGTTTAGTCATGGCCTCGAAAGAACGTTCGAACAGGTAAATAATTTATTTTCTTATTGCTCCGTTAAAAAAAAACATAAAATAAAATAAATAAATAGAAAAATTAATAGAATTTTTTTTGAATAATACAATTTATAAAATTTATTTGATACTACCAGAATTAATGTATGAATCAATACAATCACCTGGTCTGTACTCTTTGAATCAGATCAACCAACATTTCTTGTAGTCGGTGTATTTTGTTAAAGTGTTTTTTGAAATAGACCAACTTCGTGTTATACTTAACTGCAGAATTTTTCTTTCTTTATTTATTTTCCTGTTTATTTATTTATTTATTTTAACCAACCCAGGATAGTCATAAACGTATTTATCGAGTATTTGCGTGCTTTCGTTTATGTGTATGTTTTATGATATAACATTTGGTAATAATACTATTTTTAAGTTGAAAAAAAAATATAATTAAAATTATCTAAATAAATTTATTTATCAATTTATTTTTTTATAGTTGTTGTTAATTAATTAATTTACTACTAATCAAATGTTTCGACAAATATTATTTTAATAATACATTAACTTGCATAAAATAGATAACAATAAATATTTATATTTTATCGTAATTATTCTTATCTCGAACGTTTTGCTTTCGGTAGTCGTATCAAAAAGGCATATTTGACTGAGTCCTTGACTTAACTATTTTTCTCGGTTTAACATTAATAATTATATTTACATCCAATGTCATTATATATTAAACTTCTGCTCGGTTAGAAACATGTTTTCATATTTAAACGTACTCGTTATAATAATCTTAAATATATTTTTCTTTTCTTTCACAAATGTGCACAAAAATCGATTCAACTGGACGAAATGAGTCGTCTTTTCCTGTTTGCCTCAGTCTGTACAGAGTTTGTGTGTTTAAAAGTCTCGACTGGGAAACTCGGTTTATTATCATTATTATTATTATTATGATGATGATGACGATGATTATTATTATTATTATTATTATTATTATTATTATTATTATTATATGAAGACATTAACCTTCTATTGTGCTAATTCAAGTTGTATATGAATAATATGAGGACATGAGATTAAAATACTTAATAATACATCACATTCTAATCTAAATAACCTTCATTTAATATTCTGGATAAAAACACAATACAGTGAGCTGTAAGACTGAACACTGATTCATAACCCCTAAAATAATAATAATAATAACAACAATAAAGTTACCTCAAAACTTACTGAAACGCAAATTCTGAGAATAAAAAAGCATCCGAGAATTTGTAATAATTGTTGTTCTTGCTAGTTTGCAGAGAACGCTGGGAAGTAATATATATATATTAATTTAAATGGAGGTAATTATGTTCAAGCCATGTGTTGACACAGTCTCTGTGTTTAATCTTGCTGAGTTAATTTTCACACAGTGTGTGAGTTTTTCCACAGTGGACGCTGTTGTAAGGTTTCAGCAGATCACTCAGCAAGTCCGGCTCTCGGATCAACTGCCACGTGTTACCTTCAACTAGAACCTCACACGGTCGAGGCTATTTAAAAAAAAATTAAAATTAAAAATTAAATAATAATAATAATAATAAATAAATAAATAAATAAATAATAATAATAATAATAATAATAATAATAATAGTAATAATAGTAATAAATTAAAATTAATCACAATTTCTGAAAAAAAAAAATGCAGCCATCATCGTGGCTGATGTAAGTTTCAAGATCAAACAAATTTAATTATAAAAAATTATATACATAAATAAAAACAGTTTACACAATTAAAAAGAAAAAGAACACAAAGAAGAAGAAGAAGAATTAAAGAAAGAAAGAATGAAAAAAAGAGAGAAAAGAAAAAAGAAAAAAATATCATCGGTGAATAAAACTTAAAATCGCCTGTTGCTGGCCAATTCATTTCTTTCTTTTCTTTAATCAGCTATCGTTTACTAACTGATATTAAAATTCTTCTATTATATAAAGTGATTAAAAATCTTCGCAAAAATTTAAAAAAGAAAAGAAGAAAAGAAAACGGTTTTTACATACTCTGAGGTTGTAGTTTGATGCCATGCTGTATCCGTACGCCCCCACGTCAAAGACGGCTAGACCACACCCTTCGTGCGGCGTGGGCAGAAGTCGGTTCTGAAAGAAACAGACTTTTGTTAACCGTAACAGTAAGAAATATTGTATAACATAAACGTTTAAAATTGTACATACTGTGTGTTATTGACCTGAAAAAAAAAAAAAAAAAAATAGTAATTCATTCTTTCTTTATTAGATTAACAATATTTAATTTCTTAAAACCCGTTGACGGGTATTAAACATGTTTGTTTTGTTGTTGTCGGTTTTTTCCCCCTTTGTGTGTGTGTGTGTGTGTGTTATTATTATTATTATTATTTGTATGTTCAAGTGATGAGGCTGGGCGGAACGTTTCCAGACTGATACATCTAACAACTGTCTACCTTTCCCAAGAAGTCGGCACTCTCACAAACTGGCCCAACCACGTCGAAGACGTTGTACTCGTTGTTATCTGGGACAGGCTCGGTCAGTTCGATGTGGTGGTAGGATCCATACAGACTGGGTCGGATTAGTTCTGTCATACCCCCGTCAGTTACTATAAAACTTAACAAAGATAAACGTTTAATACAGTGATACAATATATACTGAAAAAGATGTTTTTATACTCGTAACTGGTCGATTTTATTTCATTTCCATGAGCTATGCAACCTGTATGCAACTGTTGTAATGAGAGAGAGAGAGAGAGAGAGAGAGAGAGAGAGAGAGAGAGAGAGAGAGAGAGAGAGAGAGAGAGAGAGAGAGAGAGATAACGTAATTATGTAACAAACATGATATCATATACCATAACTTTTGGCGTGGGAATAAATATATAAAATAAATTAATTAATAAAATAATTATGGAAAAAAAGAAGACGAACAAAAATTTGGAGACGTTAATTAACTATTCCGCTGTTATCTTTTGAAATAATTGAGGTTAATTACCGCTTCTGTCCAGATTGTTTGATACCGAGTACTGACGTCACCAATATGGCGGTGTTACCAACGAGAGAGCGACCAGGCTCCACGATTAACGTCATCTCATTTTCGTTCTTTAGTAACGGAGAGATCGCGTCTGCTAAACTGGCGGGAGTTGGTGCCTCAGTCTAAAAATAGAATAATAATAATAATAATAATAATAATAATAATAATAATAATAATAATAATAAAACATCATGTACGATACATAAACATATTTTAAAATAATTATATCGAGTTAATAATATTAATTACAAAGATCTCGTTTGAACGTGAAGGCTTTATGAATAAACACACATATAAACGAACATGCGCTGATATAAACGTGAATAAGCACACACACTCAGACACCTATACACAAAATATACATGATAACTCTCTCTCTCTCTCTCTCTCTCTCTCTCTCTCTCTCTCTCTCTCTCTCTCTCTCTCTCTCTCTCTCTCTCACACACACATCATACATTGTTAAAGATTCTGTATGTAAAATATGTAGTGAAGATTCAGAGAACAGAACGTGATATTTCAGGCAGTAACGTGTTTAGCTTCTGTGTAATTTCTGCTGTCAAAACGTAAAAAAGAAAAGAAAATGTTTACCAGTGACGTCTGCGTGCAATTTGAGTCAGACGAACTGCACATACCTTTCAGTAACTGAGACCTAGGAATTCTGTAATGTTACAAAAACAAACAATGAATACTGTGTACTTAAAACATTTCTCCTCTAACGTACTATATTCTATTCGTTATTCATTATTATTATTATTATTATTATTATTATTATTAAAATTAAAATTATTATTATTATTATTATTATTATTATTATTATTATTATTATTATTATTATTATTATTATTATTAACAGATATATGTTTGTACTTATCTGTATGTATATTACGTGTATGTGTAGTTCGTTAATGTCAGTGTAGGTGTGTAGGTGTGTATGTGGATATTAATTATTTATTATTCACCTTCAACGCGAACCAAAACGAAGTTTAAATGAGGTTTCGAGTACCGTTAAGAGATTACCGCTACGAGAACGTCAAAGAAAAGAATGAGCAGATACCGAGACGCGATCGCGGTGCCTACTGTACTGAGACGAGATAAAATAAACTGTGAAGTACTTCTCTTCTCTGTAGTCGTGTAGAAGTGACTCTAGACGACGTCTGTCACTCTCACTCTGACTGTTTATTTCACTTTCCAGTGATCTCAGATATTTGTCGGAGTCGAGTCGAGCTGGGTGAGTTCGATCCGCCTGAGGAGGAAAACAAAAATAAAAAAACTATTTTCCAAAACGGATAATAATAATAAGGATAATAATAATAATAATAATAATAATAATAATAATAATAATAATAATAATAATAATAATAATATAATAATAGTTAATAATAATTAATAATAATAATAATTAATAATAATAATTAATAATAATAATAATAATAGTTAATAATAATAATAATAATAATAATAATAATAATAATAATAATAATAATAAAATAAATAAATAAATAAATAAATAAATAAATAAATCAGTAAATCAATAAATCAATAATACTTTGGAAGTATGAAGAATGTTTAACCTAATTCTAAATATCACCAAAGAAAGAGTTTAAATATAGATTAATTTCACCTAATTCTGTTTTCTTTTCTCTACACATTCACAGAACAACATAACTTAAAATGATAAATCAGCTAAAATCATTTTTTATTTAGAAGCTATGTTATATCACTTTCCAATATTTGTTTTTTCATTCCTTAATTTTAAAAATTATCTATCTATCTATCTATCTATCTATCTATCTATCTATCTATCAGTCTGTCAGTCTGTCTGTCTTTCTATTTATCTGTATATCGATGTGACTATCTATCTGTCTGTCTATCTGTCTGTCTATCTGTCTATCTATCTATCTATCTATCTATCTATCTATCTATGTCTGTCTGTCTTTCTATTTATCTCTATATCGATGTGACTATCTATCTGTGTCTATCTCTCTGTCTGTCTGTCTATCTACTGATCTATATATTCATGAATGAAATTAAAGAAAACTAACATGTTTTTGGTAATTTATCATTAAACCTCCTCCTATGTTTAGAAGGTTCAAGTGCTTGAAACCTTTCTCTTTCAAGTAAGTTTTCAACTCAAGTAACGTTTTCAAACACAACCTGAAACACAGCAAAATGTGTTTAAAATACAGACTGTATTAATAGGTATTTGAGACGAAAAGATATGAAGTCGTACGTACTAGAGTATATGCTGAGTAAATGAACAAACAGACAAACAAATGAATGAATTAATGAATTAATTAATTTAAAAATTAAAAAAAAAAATAATAATAATTTTTGAAATTTGCTGTTTTAAGGTGATGACTGAAATTCTAATAAGTCGTTGTCGTAGTTGTTTACCTGTATACATTGACGTCTTGCACGGTGGAGCCCACGTGAAGGTGAAGTCCTACCAAACGAAGGTGTTTAGATTTCAACAGTAACGTAACGATGCGATCTACGTCACTAAGAAATATTCCGAACTTTGACCCCGTCAAACCGGTACTTACGTAAGGATGTACCTTCTGAAAGAAAATAACAATGATGCTGATTATGATAAAAAAATTTTTTTTTTTTTTTTTTTTTTTTATTATTTATTTATTTATTTATTTATTATTATTATTATTATTATTATTTTAAAAAACAACAACAAAAGAATGGAAAATTGCTTTCCTGATTGTCTTAAACAGCTTATCTTTTTTTTCTTTTTAAAATATTTTTTCGTTAAAGACTTTCATTTTTTTTTTTTTTATCTTGCAGCTCACATTTCTGACGTTTTTCTCATTATTATTCTGAACTGGCTCTCTGAAAGATTAAAATATTTCTGCTGTGCAGTTATACTAGTCGTTTATTCCGTTTCAGAACCGAGAATAATCTATTCGTGGTCTGCATTTTAATCATTTTAAAATAACTTACAAGATTCATGTAACACACTGACAGTGGTAACATGAACAATACCTAATCTCAAAAAAAAAAACAACAACAAAAAACCCATCTTCGTTGACAAATTTCAAGGTTTTGTTCATACTGTCTATTTTGGTCTTTCTTCTTTTCTTTTCATTATTTTTAAATACAAACGTCATGAAAAACTTTTTTATTTTAAAAGATTTGAAGCATATGCATTCAGAAACTGAATATATTAATTTGTTTTATTTTTGTTTATTAAACACGACTGAAATCTTTCTGGTTAAGAACACACCTATAACGAACGACATTGATCCTAAACTAATGTTGAGAAAATTATTGATAATATTTTTGTGTTTATTTTCATTAAGTGCATTCTTTTAACCAACAGAGCTGTACCACACCTGCAGAATTATAAAATAATGTGGTACGTGTGTTCCCGACAGTGGGAAATTGTTCTGTCTGTTACGTGTTCTCTGTTTGTTTTTGGTTTTTTCTGTTATCAGATGATTCAGTGACTAATGTGTAATACTAACGTTTAATAACAGGTGATATTTACCTGTGTGTAGACACATATCTGATATATCTGGTTAATGAACTACTGTAGAGTACAAGTCACCTTTCTTTGTTATCTTGTCTTGTAAAACCTCACACGTGACATGTATGTGACTGTATATATACAGATGTATAATGTATATATGTACTTTTTGTTATTCTTAATTTCATCTCTCTCTCTCTCTCTCATTAATTTTGAGAATGTTGTATTTGGTTCACTTTTGCTCGTTAATAACTAATAATTCAATTTATACTGAAAATCAGAGGTAAGCTGTCTATCTTAATTATAGATGACATACAAATGTTCTTTCTGTGATCTTTTTTACAACAGTAATATACAAAATGACGTTCTGATACACACGTTATTATTAAATAATATTCTGATATACACACACACACATATATATATATATATATATATACATACATACACATACACACATATATATACGCACACACACACAGACACAGACATATGTTATAACAGTAGTTATTTAACAGTGTGTATTAAAATACTGGTATAAACTTACTATTTTAAAACTGTGTGTAATTTTTGACACGTGTACTCACGGGGTCGACATCTGGGTTGATACGTAACAGAACGTCAGCACGTTTGTCGAGCTGTTGACAGACCGCGTCGATCCGTCGACAGTCGAAGTCGCTGTCGACGTTGAGCAGACACCCAGCGTTGACAGCCTTCTCCACGTCGTCGCGCGTCTTCCCGTTGCCGTTGAAGAGCATACGTCGTGGGGGGAACCCCGCCACCTCCCCGAACTCCAGTTCCGTGCCGCTGACGAGAGTGGCAGCACAGCCACGTTCACGAATAACTTTCAGAAGTGAGACGTTGGAATTGGCTTTCAGCGAGTAGCTGATGACGGTGGGGACCGACAGGGAAGACACAGCGTCTCTGTACGCTTGAATGTTGTCCAGGAGCTGGGACTTGCTGTACACGAACAACGGCGTGGCTGGCCTGAAGCCGCATTTCGAAACGTCTCGGACCAAGTCGCGAATTCGCACCTCCTCACAAAACAGAAATCCGTTTCTGAACGAGAAATGGTTCGACAGCTTGTACGTCATCGTGGTTAGCGGCGGCTTCCTTCTCTCTGCTGTCTTCAGACAACCCCCCTGCTTGTTACAGTTACAGGTGTTTTCTGTGTTGGCTTAACTAGGTTATCGCTGAATGTAACCCCAAACCAACCCCTTGTTTCTTCTTTTTGGCTACCGTTTATTTACAGACGTGATTATGTGTATCATGTTATACTGACGCATTAACAATACACCTACTCCCTTTTTATCAAAGCGAGTGACCGATTTTACTGGAATTAAGTTAATTAGGCTGCAGGTCAATACTACCATAAAAAGAAGAAGAAAAAATCAATAAATAAAATCTTTATTCTCAGAATTGAGGCCATAACGAGTGCAACGCCCGCGAATGACGCACAATTCACAGAGAGGCTGCTGCTGCAGACGTCCTAGTTTTTGATAATTGTAAGACGGGACACACAAAAGATGTCACAAAGGCCTCAACACACGTAAGTTCGCACCGCTGAAAGCAACAGATGTCGAACGACAAATGACGCAACTCGTTAGCCATGAATGTCGTAATTTACATTAGTGGGTTTTTGTTGTTGTTGTTGTCTTCTTTTTTTTTTTTTTATTTTTATTTTTATTGTTATTGTTATTGTTACTGTTATTATTATTATTTATTTTTTTTTTTTTTTTTTAGTTGCTATTTTCTTGTTTTGTCCGTTCTGGCCGATACACTTAACTTAAATAGTGTCCCCCTGCTCAGCAGGATTACAGGTTCACTCCTCACTGTGCCACCCCCTAACCAAACTTTTACATCACTATTACACCGTGTGTTGAATTCCTCACTGTAGCTTCTCATCAACATTATCAACAACAAAATCATCTTGCCAGCACGTGTTTGTTGCTCTGAGATATCTGGAAGTGGTGAGATGTGGCTTACATCTGACTGTGGTCCCAATAGTTTTAGGATCGAACCTCCGTGATGGAACTCATTTAATTATGTCAGTTGTTCCAGCCAGTGGTTAATAACTAGTGGATCAAAGAATCGTGCTCTGTGCTATCCTGTTTTCTCTAGTAGAACACACATTTTAATTTATCATTTTTTATATACTGTTAATAAGAATAATATCAGAGATCTAGTATGAGTGATTTTATGATATGTAAAGCAAAGTGGTCACAAATATGCACACACATACACACACAGCAACACACACAGATACATACACAGTCAGAACCACACACTCGCACATACAACATACAGAACCACTTCCCCACAGATAACCTTGCTGTTCAGTAGTATTTATATCAATACTGAGTATCTAGATTTATCTGAAAGCTGCAGTGAACTGGTTTTAAACCAAAAAAAAACAACAAAACAACTATTACTTTATTTATCACACGCAGGTTGTTTTTATAAATCAAATACTTTTCTTTATCACTTCATTAATACTTCGTTATTTTATTATTAGCAACTGAAGGCATCAAGAACCACAAAAAAAAAAAAAAAAAAAAAAAAAAAAAATTCATATCAAAATAAAATGCAATTAAGATATTCAGCAGTAGATACACAAAACAAAATTATCATTTGAAAGTTTCATATTTTCAACAAATTACACCATTTGTTAGTATGACCACAGCAATGTTTCAAAACTGCTTGAAAGTTATGAACAAAAAATTAAATTGGAAACACACAGCAGGTACTTATACTACTTCAGTGTGAATTAAATAACGTTATCAATACTTTACTGTCAACACTTTCAATGTAGATTTCTTTTACATTTATGATAATTATGATATATATACAAATACAGACACATATACAGACACACACACACACACATATACACATATGTATATTTAGTGAATAAATGATTTGCATGTAATTATGCATATGGTATTTTAATTATCATCAATTTTTCAACTCTTTTTTTTTTATGAAACTGAACTTAGTAAAATAAAATTAACATTTCTCTGTGAACTCTTTAACTGATTATTTCAAATTAACACAAAAATAATAATAAACAAAATTTCTATGTTAACCTTTTTAACTGAATTTCTTAACAATACAGATTTAACTGATTATTTCATGTTAACACTACAATAATGAACAATATTTCTATGTTAACCATTTAGCTGAATTTTTTGACAATACAGATTTAACTGATTATTTCATGTTAACACTACAATAATGAACAATATTTCCGTGTTAACTGAATTTAGCTGAATTTTTTTTAACCCTTTAACTGATTGTTTTCGTGTTAAAACTCTAATAATAATAAACAACGAATCTGCTTAGCCTAAATTATTAACAAAACAGATTAATCTTTCAACTCTGTAACTTACGAGTTTCTGGTTAAAACTTTGGTAATGAAGACTATGTCTACATTAACCACTTAGCTGCTCAAGTTGAAGTCACAAACACAGTAATGATAGGGTAACGTACACTTGTTAACCCCTATAAGACATTTTATGCTATTTGTCAGTCTACTGTATAAAGTCAATAATAATAAAAAAAAGCACCTTTCTCTGTTAATCCTTTAACTCTGGAGTTGGTCAGCAACACACTAACACAACAGACGTGTGTTTTTTTGTTTTTTTTATACACACAGCTGCTTAGTTCATCAACAGTGAAAAAAATAGGACAAATAAAAATTAAAGTCGTGTCACCATGGTGATGAGCACACCCTCCCTACAGAGCGGTCTCCATTACAGATCCTTTCTGACTACTAGACGGCTGATTCTCCTTCTCACTTCTGGTTGAAGGACCTTTGCCTTTTTTTGAATCACTGTCTCCTTCTCCGTTGTCTGAAAAGAAACCAAGAAATTCTAAAATTTACACACGTCTGACAGCAGTTAAAGCAAAAACTCTTACATATACACACAGACAGTACAGAACACACACCTTGACCTTGAGACACAGGGTGGAATGGGAAACAGTCTGGCAGGTGCAGTGATGAGGTTAGATCCTCTACCCCCTGGTTTCTGGAATACATCCTTTATCACTAGACTATATCCTAGTTTCTGGGATATATCCTTCATCACTAGACTATATATTAGTTTCTGGGATATATAGTTTCTGGGATATATCCTTTATCACTAGACTATATATTAGTTTCTGGGATATATCCTTTATCACTAGACTATATCCTAGTTTCTGGGATCTATTCTTTATCACTAAACTATATCCTAGTTTCTGGGATCTATTCTTTATCACTAAACTATATCTTGGTTGCTGGTATATATCCTTTATCACCAAACTGCATCCTGGTTTCTGGGTTATATCCTTTATCAGTAAACTATATCTTGGTTGCTGGGATATATCCTTTATCACCAAACTGCATCCTGGTTTCTGGGTTATATCCTTTATCAGTAAACTATATCCCAGCCGTAATTGATGTCAGAGGGAAAAAAATTAATTGTTTTAAGTGAAGCTCATATATTGCCTTTTTGAACCAAACTGCATCCTGGTTTCTGTTTTATATCCTTTATCAGTATTTATATCCCATAAAGACATGACTTTGATGTCAGAGGGATAAAAAATTAATTGTTTCAAAAGTGAAGCTCATATATTGCTGCTGTTTGAACCAAGTCTGGGGGTTATCCAATTGACTTGATAAAGTTCTGTTTATATTGTAATGACACCCTTGTCTGTATTTGCATTTACTTATAAAGACATGACTTTATACAAGAGGGGATATAGTATCAAGCCCCAAGGTGCTGTTTCAAAAGTGTGCTATTTATGTTAATTTACTGCATTACTTTGGTCAATGGGAAAATCACTTTAACAGTAGCATTGTGTGCTAATGCATGTTACTGTACAGTACACAACAGTTTTTATCTGTAATAATAAATTTCAAACCTTTATCCGTTGTTTTTACATCACTCTCTGCTGGCTCAGCTGCTGTAGATTTTGCTGACTGTTTACCACTTGTATCTGTGTAAGAAGTAAAACACCATGAAAAATTCCGTATTACCAACTTATCACTGTTATAATAAGAACAACAGTAATAATAGTTAATATTTTGTAATACACAATTCTGTATTACCAACTTACAACTGTTATAACAACAGTAATAATACAGATAATATTTTGTAATACACAAGTCTGTATTACCATCTTACAACTGTTATAATATCAGTAACAACAACAGTAATAATAAGTTAGTATTTTGTAATACACAATTGTGTATTACCAACTTACAAGTGTTATTTGAACTGTAAAGATTTCAAACCTTTTTCAACTTCCACTGTGGCTACTTTGCTTTCTGATGACTCAGACACTGTAGGTTTAGCTGAGTTATTTTTATCTGCTTTGCTTTTCTGTGACTCAGACACTGTAGGTTTAGCTGAGTTATTTTTATCTGCTTGGCTTTTCTGTGACTCAGACACTGTAGGTTTAGCTGAGCTGTTTTTATCTGCTTTGCTTTTCTGTGATTCAGACACTGTAGGTTTAGCTGAGTTGTTTTTATCTGCTTGGCTTTTCTGTGACTCAGACACTGTAGGTTTAGCTGAGCTGTTTTTACCTGCTTGGCTTTTCTGTGACTCAGACACCGTAGGTTTAGCTGAGCTGTTTTTACCTGCTTGGCTTTTCTGTGACTCAGACACCGTAGGTTTAGCTGAGCTGTTTTTGTTGGGATCTGCTTTTTACCTGCCGTGGGGTTTTGAGCTGTTTTCTGTGACTCAGACACTGTAGGTTTTTGAGCTGAGCTTTTCTGTGACTCAGACACTGTAGGTTTTAGCTGTTTTTATCTGCTTTGCTATTCTGTGACTCAGACTCTGTAGGTTTTGCTGAGCTGTTTTTGTTGGGATCAGCTTTCTTCACATCTTCCCTATGTGCCTCTGAAATGTGATTAAAGTAAAAAGAAACACATTGTTGTTAAATTTATCTGAGTAATAAATATTTTCTTATTGTTTCATACCAAAGTTAAATGAATGTACAAATACACAAACACATTAAATCAGAATTCTACCTGGTTTCATTGTTCTAACTGCAAGGTGCAGGGTGGACTGGGAAATAAATATATGAAAGCACTGAAAATGAATGCTGAACTTGTTATTGCCAGGATGAGTGTTCTAAAGCTAATATGTTTCTATAAACCTTGTTTTATTATTATATTTTGTAACTTTCAAACCTTGATCCACATCCATTGGCTTTACATCACTCTCTGCTGACTCAGCTGCTGTAGATTTTGCTGAATTGTTTTTGTTAGAACTGGAATCTGCATTTTTGTCTACTGACTGTTTAATACTTGTATCTGTGTAAGAAGTAAAACGCCTTGAAAAATTCTGTATTACCAAGTTATAACTGTTATAATAACAACAGTAAAATACAGTTAATATTTTGTAATACACAATTCTGTATTACCAACTAACTGTTATAATAATAACAGTAGTAATATACAGTTAATATTCTGTAATTCACAGTTCTGTATTACCAACTTATAACTTATAATAACACAGTTAATATTTTGTAATACGCAATTCTGTATTACCAACTTATGAGTGTTAGTTAAATTGTAAAGATTTCAAACCTTTTTCAATTTCCATTGCAACTGCATTGCTTTCTGATGACTCAGATGCTGAATGTTTTGCTGATCTGTTTTTGTCTGAACTGGATTTTTTTGCATCTTCCCTACGTGCCTCTGAATACATGATAAAAAAAACCTAAATTGTTATAAAATTTGTCTGAGTAATAAATATTTAAATAAAACTTGACAGTGCAAACTTTATTGGATTTTTTGGTCAATGTGCATTACTTGTATATATGTACATAAATAATAGAGTCAAAATAAACAACAACAAAAAACTGAATCTGAAAAGAATTTCTTATTGTTTCATACCAAAGTTAAATGAATATACAAATACACAAAAATATTAAATGAGAATTTAACCTGGCTAATAATGTTATGCATCACTGCTCGTTCATTGTGGGGTGCAGGTTGGATTGGGAAATAAATATATGAAAGCATTCAAAATGAATGTTAAACTTATTATTGCTAGGACGAGAGTTCTAAAGCTAATACATTTCTATGCACCTTGTTTTACAACTATTTTTTTATTATTATTATTATTATTATTATATTTTATAATTTTCAAACCTTGATCCACATCCATTGGTTTTTCATCACTCTCTGCTGACTCAGCTTCTGTAGATTTTGCTGAATTATTTTTGTTAGAAGTGGATTTTGCATTTTTGTCTGCTGACTGTTTACCACTTGTATCTGTGTAAGAAGTAAAACACCTTGAAAAATTCTGTATTACCAACTTATCACTGTTATAATAAGAACAGTAATAATACAGTTATTATTTTGTAATAAGAAATTTTTTGTAATACACAGTACTGCAATAATATAACAATATAATTTTGTAATACACAATTTTGTATTATCAACTTATAATTGTTATAACAATACTAATAATACAGATAATATTCTGTAGTTTCTGCTGAGCTGTTTTTGTTGGGATCAGATTTCTTCACATCTTCCCTATGTGCCTCTGAAATGTGATTAAAAAAAAGAAACACATTGTTGTAAAACTTGTCTGAGTATTAAACATTTAAATCAAACTTGTGAGTGCAGAATTTTGCTGGATTTTTTGGTTAATGTATAGTACTTGTATATGTAATAAATAATATTTTGTAATACACAGTTCTGTTTTTACAAACTTACAAGTGTTATTTAAACTGTAAAGATTTCAAACCTTTCTCAACTTCCATTTTGTCTGCTTTGGTTTCTGGTGACTCAGACTCTGTAGTTTCTGCTGAGCTGTTTTTGTCTGCTTTGGTTTCTGATGCCTCAGTCTCTGTAGGTTTTGTTGAGCTGTTTTTGTTGGGATCAGATTTCTTCACATCTTCCCTATGTGCCTCTGAAATGTGATTAAAAAAAAAAAAACATTGTTGAAAAACTTGTCCGAGTATTAAACATTTAAATCAAACTTGTGAGTGCAGAATTTTGTTGGATTTTTTTTGTTAATGTATATTACTTGTTTATGTAATAGATAATATTTTGTAATACACAATTCTGTTTTTACAAACTTATAAGTGTTATTTAAACTGTAAAGATTTCAAACCTTTCTCAACTTCCATTTTGTCTGCTTTGGTTTCTGGTGACTCAGACACTGTAGTTTCTGCTGAGCTGTTTTTGTCTGCTTGGCTTTCTGGTGCCTCAGTCTCTGTAGGTTTTGCTGAAATGTTTTTGTTGGGATCAGATTTCTTCGCATCTTCTATACGTGCCTCTGAAACATGATAACAAAAATACACTGTTGTAAAACCTGTCTGAGCAATAAACATTTAAATCAAACTTATGAGTGTACAAACAAATTTTCTTGCATTATTTTGTTAATGTACAGTGACATCAAGGGCTCTGGTGATACTCAGAGCCAACTTCTTGATTGTATGTCCCAAAGACTCAAGTACTGAGAAATATTATGAGAAAGGAAGATATTTTGATTATGTTAACTCAGAGAAAACATAAAATAAACACTTTATTCAATTTAAATATAAATCAAAGAGATATATTAAGTTCTTTTCTCTGATTTGGAAACCTTCCCATTTGGATGCCCTGCATGACACTGTTAATGTGTGTTACTTGTGCATGTAAACAAATACTGAACTTATTATTGCCAGGATGAGTGTTCTAAAGCTAATATGTTTCTATAAACCTTGTTTTATTATCATTATTATATTTTGTAATTTTCAAACCTTGATCCACATCCATTGGTTTTTCATCACTCTCTGCTGACTCAGCTGCTGTAGATTTTGCTGAATTGTTTTTGTTAGAACTGCATTCTGCATTTTTGTCTTCTGACTGTTTACCACTTGTATCTGTGTAAGAAGTAAAACACCTTGATAAATCACAAAATAGTGAAATCAGTGAATAACTGACTATATCTATATTTCAGTTTATATTTCCATGATGTGTTTAGCAAGAGAGATAAAAAGAGATATACAAGTAATATACATTAACAAAAAGATTAACTTTTTAAAAATCCTGTACTTATTACTGCTAGAATGAGAGTTCTAAAGCTAATACATTTCTGTACACCTTGTTTTACAGCTATTATTATTGTTATTGTTATTATTATTATTATTATTATTATTATTATATTTTCAAACCTTTATCCACATCCACTGGTTTTTCATCACTCTCTGCTGTCTCTGCTGCCGAGTTGTTTTTGTCGGACTCTGAATTCTCATTTTTGTTCTCTTTGGTCTCTGCCTGTTTCTGACTTGTACCTATTGATCAGAAATAAAGACCAAAAAAAAAAAAAAAAAAAAAATGAAAATCAGAAGTTAGTTTTTCACACTGTACAGTTATCCTGAGGTATAAAGCAATCTTACTGTATTTGTTTACTCTAATTTTCATTTTAAACATGCTTTCTGACACTAATACTAACTGACCAGAATCTGTGGCAGTGACTTTCTCTACTGGAAAGTATTTCAGCATTGTCTCTTCGTACAGCTGTACATCTGGTTTGAGAAACACACAGAATATGACTCTCTCAACCTGCAACAGTAAACACTTTGATAATGACAAGGTATTAGCATCATAAACAGAAACAATATCAACAGTAAACACTTTGGAATTGCAAGATAAAAACATAATAAACTGAAACACTATCAACAGTGAACACTTTGATAATGACATGATAAAAACATCATAAACTGAAACACTATCAACAGTGAACACTTTGATAATGACATGATAAAAACATCATAAACTGAAACACTATCAACAGTGAACACTTTGATAATGACATGATAAAAACATAATAAACTGAAACACTATCAACAGTAAACACTTTGATAATGACATGATAAAAACATAATAAACTGAAACACTATCAACAGTAAACACTGATAATTACAAGATAAAAACATCATAAACTGAAACACTATCAACAGTGAACACTGATAATGACAAGATAAAAACATAAATTGAAACACTATCAACAGTGAACACTGATAATTACAAGATAAAAACATCATAAACTGAAACACTATCAACAGTAAACACTTTGGAATTGCAAGATAAAAACATCATAAATTGAAACACTATCAACAGTAAACACTTTGGAATTGCAAGATAAAAACATCATAAATTGAAACACTATCAACAGTGAACACTTTGGAATTGCAAGATAAAAACATCATAAACTGAAACACTATCAACAGTGAACACTTTGGAATTGCAAGATAAAAACATCATAAATTGAAACACTATCAACAGTGAACACTTTGGAATTGCAAGATAAAAACATCATAAACTGAAACACTATCAATAGTGAACACTTTAATAATGACAAGATAAAAACATCATAAACTGAAACACTATCAACAGTGAACACTTTGATAATTACAAGATAAAAACATCATAAACTGAAACACTATCAACCAACAACAGTCAACACTTTAAAAATTGCAAAAACAGAAAAACCACAAACAAATATTATTAATAGAGTCTAACTGAAATATTTTCTCTTATGATAAAAATGTTTTAACACTAACCTCATCAGCATGTTTCTCTAGAAACTTTCGTACTGTGGACAGAGCGATGTTGACTGCGATTTCACCAGGAAATCCTACAAGTTAAAAATACATCAAGTTAAATCTCCTTCATGTGAACATACAAAGTCTTGTGAGACATTTTTATTATTACTTTTATTATTTTTTTTTATTTTATTATTTTTTCTTTCTTCTTGGCATGGAGATTTCGTTAGTGCTCTTTATACAGACTGTAATGACCTGCATTGATAGGGATTCGAACCCCCAACATACTAATCATATCTCACTATGCATACTGCAGCATCATATCTCTATCAGTTACAAGAAACACTTCTAAACTGTTGTTCATAACTGTCTAAATGCTACAAATTAAACATTTCCATATATTTAAAAAAGAAAGAAGCAGCTCCAATTTACTAAAAAATATTTTTTTTAACTTTAACAGTTGATTATAAAAATTAAAAAATTAAAAAAAGAATTCTGCCTACCATAGATTCCAGTAGAGATACATGGCAGAGCCTGCAGACAGAAAAAAAAGAAGAAGAAAAGATTGAAAAATAAATAACCTTCAAAATTATGTGTGTGATTCTTATCAATACGTCTAATGTCATATAGTGATGTATAAAATGTGTTGAGGGTATCATTAAATAAAAACATTTCCTTTCTTCACTGCTTCTGTTTTGTTTCATGTTCAAGTCTATTTGTAACAGCATAAATAATTATTTTTAAACTTCCAAACAAATGATAAATTTTTGTTCAATTATCAAATTGGATTAACGATAAATTATTACAATTAATAATGTAAGAAGACTAAGTATAGTTTCTGAAGTCGACCTTTTGTTTTCTTTTTGTTTAGACACTCTCATTATATTAACAGAAAGTGGATCAGGAAATAACACAGAAATAAAATAAATACCAGTGATTTTAGTTTGTGTTTCAACATCAGGTCCAAACTTTTGTTGTAACAGCTTCGTAAATTGTCATCACTTTTCTCACCCTTAGACCTGCCGATAGGACCAACAGTATGAATCACGTCTGTTAAAAAAACAAATAATTAAGAATTAAAACATAAAAACACATAATATACTTACATACAATACAGTGTTTATCTAACAAAAGAATGAGAAATTCCATTTTAAGAGTGTTCTGACAAAGCAATGACAATGCTGACACCCTGTGGTAATTAACAAAATTTCTTGTGACAGTGACAAAATGTTGTTCAAAGTGAAAAATGAAATCCAAAAAATGTTTAATTGTTAAATATCACTTTCTCATCTTAAACCTTTTACCAGTTTACTGAATAGGTCTATAAAAATTAAAAGTTTAAATTAAAAAAAATAAATATAATTTAGAAATTAGAAATTAGATATTATAAAAAAAAAAAATAAATAAATAAATAAATCAAAAATAAAAAAAAAAAAAAAAAAAAAACAACCCTTTATAAATAGCTTTTATTAATTAATAATCAGTCAAACAGTCAAAACTTTTGGCTTAAAAAGTTTGTGTGTTTCTGATTGCAAACATTTGCTAATCATAAATGATTGTGTTCACTTACACTTTGCTGGAAGTTTATAACCTCCTGTGATTTTGGCGTCACCTGTGTCGCACCCACCCAGTTTTCTACACTCTTCAACCAGGCTCGGGCCAGCAGCAACGTGGATCGCTCCATCAACTAGAAACAAGTTTTGTTTTACAAAAACATTTTCATAAACACGCACAGACACACACAGTCACCCACACCCACCCACAGACACACACAGTCACCCACACCCACACCCAGACACATGCATATACACACACACACATATACACATGCACACACATACACACACAGTCACAAACATATTTAAAAACAACTAAACTAGCCTGATATTTGCTTAAATACAAAAACAGTTTCCTAACAAATTACAAAAAAGTATGAAAATATACGCAGGATGATATTTTATCTTTATCATTTTTATTGTGTCATAATTGTCATAATTGTTAAAGCCTCTCACTTCTCACAGTGTATGTGTTGTAAATCTGAAAATGTTTTTGAAGAACATAAAAAGCAGCATTATTAAAAACGACAAAGAGTATATATATTTTTTTTAAATCAAATAATAAAAAATTAAAGTGTGTCTGGTAGTTCATGTATTTTCCTACCTCCTCCACCTCCCAAGAGAGAAGAGTTTGCAGCATTCGTGATGGCGTCTATTTCTAGTGTGGTGATGTCCCCCTGCCACAATGAGACTTTGTTGTTGATTTTCACATCGACAGTGTACTGCACATCATCAGCTACGTAAATAGCATAAAAATCGATCTTCATTACAATTTCATATAATCTAAATTGGTGTTAAGCTTACAAATTCTTTTACAAGTTTATTAATTACAATGTATTTATTTTACATAAGTTTATTAATAATACAACATATTTATTTTATATAGTGTTTTTGTTAAAATATACTTTTAAAACAAAAAGAGAAGGTTGTAAAAACAATTTTTCCACCACTGCAGGTATGAAACAAAAAGAGCAGAATTTACCATTTTACTGATGCCACCCACAAAACTAAAGAATATTATTTGAAGAATATTATTTCAAAATTAATTCAGACTGATAGTTAAATAATTATCTTTTTGCTAAATTAAACATTATGCAAATTTACCAGTGCTATTTTGTTTCACAATGTAAAAATACTTCTCCAGACAAACTGATCTGTTTGAATAATGACTATTTCATGCAGAAATTTTTCAAAAAAACCCAAATAAATAATAATAATAATAATAATAATAATAATAATAATAATAATAATAATAATAATTAATAATAATAATAATTAATAATAATAATAATAATATATATATGATTATAGTATTGTCTGGACATCTGTCCAAGAAAGTGTGAATTAAAGATTATTAATACTTTCAGATTTGGGTGACTAGTATTTTCTGGACACAGATGTTTAAGTAAAGGATCATTACTTTTATATTTGGCTGACTTTTTCTTCTCAGACTTTTTGTCTTTGTCAGTTTTTTTCTTTTTTGATTTGTGAATGAAGATGTCGTTGTAGTACTCATTCCACGTCAGAATCTCAGACAGTGCCACATACTTCTTTCCACACTTGTACTTCTGTCTCTTTTCATCAAGGCTCATATTTAGGTAGTATTCTGAAATATATATTTAAAAAAACTTTCTCAAGAAAAACTGTTCTCTTACTAGGTATAAAGGACAATTTAATTGACAATTTGAGAGAGAGAGAGAGAGAGAGAGAGAGAGAGAGAGAGAGAGAGAGAGAGAGAGAGAGAGAGAGAGAGAGAGAGAGAGAGAGAGAAGAAATACATTAAGAATTTAAAATATACATCTTTGATTGAAATGTTGATATAAATAAATTCAGTTCACACTAAGTTTGTTTGAAGGTGGAGGTAATTTAAGTTTTCCACATTTTTCTAGTCTTGTTTTTTCTTATATATAAAAAAAATTACATCTCCTTAAGACAGAAGTAAATAATATTAAGTTACTACTTAGTGTATATACAGAAGCTGAGAAACATTCTCAGATTCCATTGTGTTACTGTTATGTTTAATATGAGGTGTTAGAATTTGATCATGATATCTGTCAGTCTTTACAAATACTTTATGATTTATTATTTTTGTTTGTTTAGAATGTTTAACATTTTTGTTACTGAAATAAAAACCTTTTTATAACTGTAGTCAAGGCTGGTGATAATATAAACAGACTGCAAATTGAAAAAAGAACAGAGTAAACAAAAAATAAAGAAAAGGGAAGCAAGTATGAGAAAAAGATTAAGTGAAGGAAAGAAAAGTGAGATTATGAAGAAAGGTACAAGATGCACATATTCATTAATTTTAACAATTCTCTTATCACATGGATTGAATCCTAGAAAATATCGCAATTTTTTAAATTTTTTATTTTATTAATTATTTTAATTTTTTGTTTCTACAGATTAGGACCTCTAAATATAAAAGACCTAAAAACATTAATCTGACAGATGATTCTTAGTTTATGAAGAACTTACCTTTCTCTTCTTTAAAATCTCGTTGCTTAGGCACTTGAGATCTGGTGACATGTTTAGGGTTCAGTTCTCTTTCTTTTGTTGCATCTTCTTTAGACTGTTTTTTCTCACTTGACGTACTCTGCTTCTTTTTGTCTTGAAAAACATTACAAATAGCTTAATAAACAAATATACAGATAAACATACATATTAGTGTTATTTTAAATATTAATTTCTTTTCCTGCTTTTATTTATTTTTTATATTTTTTTATATTAGTTTTAGTATTTTCATAGTTGTTAATGGCTGGCATTCCCTCCCTGCAGTAGTGAACCATAGTCTACATTTTTATGGTTTTAAACTGAAGTTAGATTTCAGTTTTGGTTTAAGGAATATTATAATATCCCTAAGACTGTCAGATTCCTAAGCCAATGTATTATGCAGTAAAGGAACATATAAATCAACAGGTATGGCCTCTCTCTTTATCTCTCTCTCTTTCTCATATATATATATATATATATATATATATATACACACACATATTTATATATTTGATACAACTATAAATGTGATTGTACTAACACTGAGAAAACAATGGGATTTGTTGTTGTTTTGTTGGTTATTATTACTGTTTTATAAGAAAGTAAAATCTGAGTAAAAGAACTTAACATGAAGTAAAAATAATGCTTATATTGTCATAACACTCATTATAAATGATTTTTTCATTAATCTGTGGTACATCAAATTGATAAAGCATGGTCACTCAAGCATTTCAATGTCAGTGAAACTGAAAGTTTCTGTTCTTGGAATATGAATCATGAAGTTTAATGATCAATATTTTTACATTTTACTGATTTATAATTTCCATTCTTTCTGAAATAAGAAAAATTAGTAATAGCTAAAACTGCTGGTTTGGGGTATATGCTAATAAAATGTCTTTATATCATGTCAATAGACAACTTACATGATTTACTTAACTTCATGGTACTTAGAAGCTACTACACTACTACTAGCTGTTAGGTTTTTTGTTAGTTTTATTTATAAATGAAACATTCACACCGAAACTAAATTTCTACCTGTCGTTATCGGCTTTTTTGCTGGTTTTGTTGCTGGTTTTGGCTGTCTGGTTGACATTGTGTTTTTTGTTACTGTGATATTAAGACGAATTATTTTGAATAGATCTAGACTCCTTCGAAAGTTGTTTTGCATGGCTTTAATAAGGGAGATAACCACGGTTAACATTAACAGATGCATGTAAACAGTTATAAAACGAGGTTTACCCGAACAACCGAAAACAAACGACATATAATTGACTGATCTTGCTCGGGCTAAATTGCTGTCGATATTACAAAATATGTAAGCGTAAATAAAGAATATATATATATATATGTGTGTGTGTGTGTGTGTGTGTGTGTGTGATGACATTTACCCGCGATATTCAATAGGAACGCTTTAAACAATCTTAACAGTAAATGCTCTTACGATACCAAAGCGTTGTTACTGAAATAATTATCTATAATTTTCTAGAATATATGCTGATTTAGATCTTAATTATTTTTGATATCAGTATTATTTATTTGATTATTATTAGTAGTATTAGTATTAGTAGTAGTAGTAGTAGTAGTAATAGTAGTATTAGCAGCAGTAGTAATAATTAATTCTACAACGCCGTTTAGCTTATAATATATAGAGAAGATACTTTGATTTATTAAAAGGAATAATGATGCGACAAACAGTTCAAAGAATCAAAACTATATTTTGCAATAGCCGCAGATTATTATTATTATTATTATTATTATTATTATTAATAATTAGTTAATTCTACTGCGCCGTTCAGCTTATAATATATAGAGAGGATACTTCCTGATTTATTTTAAAAGAAATGCTGATGTGACAAATAATTCAGTGAATTAAATATGTTTTGAATGACAACTGGCTTAATTCGGAAAGACTAAATTTGTTAGAAACTACTGCGGTATACACTGGAGTACCGAATATCCATAATCAGATTATGCAGATGTATAAATTGTTAGATAAAAACAAAAAATAAATTAGTTTTTTATATCCGTAATCACATTTTTAACATCCAAAATAAATATAAAATGGCACAATCTGTTGACGTCTGCAACTCAATGCATTAAATTACATCTGATCATTTAAAATGTTTTTTTCTCTGAAATTATATTTACATTTGAATGTAATTTGCTGCTTTATTTTAAATTAGACTATGACTAACTGCATAATTATCAAAATTAGCCAAATTCAAATATAATTATTACAGATAAATTACAAGTATTTTTGGCGGTAAATAGAAAAATGGCGTTTATTATAATTATAATTTATCAAGGATCAAAATATGCTGATGGCTTAAATTAATTTAAACTGTCTGAATAACAATAACAGAAAATAATAATACTGAGTTTAATAAATATATTAAAAATGTAATAATAAAATAAATCCAATGCCTTTCTACAGATTGTTAAACGTATTTCAGATTTCACCTTTCACCTTGGGCTATCCCAGCGATCAACGCCACCTGCTGGTAATTAAACCTTGTAAAAATGCCCGTATGTAGCAAGTGCCTAAAAATGGCGTCGCGCTTGTTTATTTGATTTGCCGTGGTTTATTCAAGAATTGAATGTCTTTGGGTAGGCACTGAATACCGAGTTACCAAAATATATTTAAACATGTTTGTTACATAAATATATAAATATTAGCAGGCACGTTTTTATTTTGTTATTCGCGATTCCGTGACCTACTTCGTAGGTGAATCACTGACCAAATCAAAACATTCCAAATTAGGTAGGAAGGTCTGTTTAACTCTCACTCTTAGATCATCCTATGATTAATTAGCATTTATATTCAGTATTTCACATAGTGTTTCTAAATTCTAAATTTTATGTGCAATTGATTTTAACAGCTTATGTTAATATTTGGTGATCAAAGGAATTCCGACTGCGTTTAAAGTTTGTTTACTTATAACTCATTAACTGCATAGCTGGGCGAGGTTTTAATATTATGTTCTTGTTTTGGACAACAGGTGGGAAGCTGCCATTAAATTTATGTAATGGTTCAGTTATATGTTCCATTTTTATCTTGAATATTTACAGATTTAAATTAACTAGGTTATAGCATTCAATACTTTATAATGATTATGATTAATTTGAAAAGTCAGTGGGTCCAGTAAAACAAATTAACAGTTAGAAGAGTTACCAATTCTATTAAAGTATAACATTTGAGGATATTATATAGTAACTGTAATAGTTATATTCCATCTTGCATTATACTTTTAATTATTCTTTAAAATTACTGTTTAAAAAATCAATTTCACTATTTTGCAAGCTGATTAATTCAGATTGGTCTGTAATCTAATATACTTTTATTATAAATACCAATCCTGATGCTACACATATTTCTTAATCCTTGAGATCTTTGTTGAGATGTGATTATGTTCTTCACAGCTTAATAAAATGAAATATAAATTTGTAATTTATTAATGAAAATTTAAAAAACAAAAAATTGGATGAAATATTTCTGTTGGTTAAATTTTTCAGATTAAATGCAACTAATAAAAAGAAACAAACTTTACTGTTCATTGTTGTTGAATCAAAATTTGAAAAAACCTTTTTGTGAAAATTAAAATCTTTCTCTCACACCAGGCATTTGAAGTCATGTTCAAATCAAAGAAAAAGCGGCCCGAAATATCAATACCATCGAACTTTGAACACAGAGTTCACACTGGGTTTGATAGGGAACATGGCATTTTTGTTGGGCTGCCAGCTCAGTGGGCAGGGATTATAGGTGTGGAGAAAGAGCGACCCCGACCCATTGTTGATCCTTCCAGCATAACTCTGACAGACATAGAACCATTGAAGGTGAGTTTTTAAATGAGTGTGTTTAGAAAAGTAATGACTGCTTAAAACATGTATGTTTAAAAATGCAAAGACTTTGAAATTATATGTTTAAAAATGTAATGACTGTTTAAAATAGTTGTATGTTTTAAAAATGTAATGACAGTTTAAGATATGTTTATGTTTTAAAAATGTAATGACTGTTTAAAACAAAGTGTATGTTTAAAAATGTAATGACTGTTTAAAACAAAGAGTATGTTTAAAAATGTAATGACTGTTTAAAACATGGGTATGTTTAAAAATGCAGTGACTGTTTAAAACAAAGTGTATGTTGAAAAATATAACGAATGTTTAAAACATGTATATGTTTAAAAATGTAATGACTAAATATGTTTAAAAAAAAATTTACAAAAAAAAAAAGGCATTACTGCCATTTATTAAAACTAATTCTTGTTGTACCAATTTATAACTGGATGTTAAACAGTAAATATATTAAGTTGTGATACAAAAAATATAAAATTATGACTTTCAAGAGTTAAAATAAAAGCAGATTAACTGACAAACTGTACTTGATTAACGTGTGCAAACTGTTTCAGACTATTATCAGAGGTCACTCGACTACCGACATCAACGGCTACCATTCGGGAATTAAAAGTATTAGTGTTGCCAGATCAAATTCGTTACGTCGCGACAGCCCACCACCCTACCGGAGGGGTTACCAAGGAAACACAAACATTAACACCGTCCCCGAGGACGAGCCTTACCGGAACCCGAATCATCCGAGCGGTCAGCCTTACTACGGGCGTGACCAGCCCGAGTACAGAGACTATTCTCCCAGGAGTTCGAGGGGGATCAGCCAGATTTCACAGACCATGGCCGGTACCAGACAGACCGCGGTTACAGAGACAGTAGTTATGAGCGGGATGCGAGAAGAGAGTACCGAGAACGAGAGCCGTGTTTGGACAAGAGACAAACGGACTATAACGACCGAAGTTTTAACAGCTCGTACGAGCGAGATCAGTACAGGGACAACTCGTTCGAACGGGATCCTTACCGGCAGCGCGAAATGTCGCCTCACAGTGTGGGGCATCCTCTGGAAGGTGGGCGTGGTCCCCCTCCCGACCCTGGCAGACAGATGATGCCAAACGGCGGCCCGCACACGTTGAGACAGCATCCTGACGTTTCTCCGTTTTCTCCCAAAAACGCTGTGGCCATGCAGTACGAGCGGGTGAGTTGATTTCAGTTTTGTTAACATGTTATATCTCTTTTATTTAAAAAAAAAATAAAATTAATGTATTCAACTGAGTTTTTATGTGTGTGTGTTTTTTTTTTTTTTTTTTTTTATAGTAGTAGTATGTTAAAATGTATGTATTAATATGTAAAATGTGATGTAGTGTGTAGGTGCATACGAGTGTATCTGGACACTTTTCACTCATACAGTGAGTTCAAGCATACACCCTAGTTCTCAGCTAATGCTAGTTTTGCTACGTAAGCCATTGAATTCACAATCATCTTTAATATCAGAATTTTAACTTCAAAACAAAACTGAAGAATTCAAAAAAATAAATGATAAAAAAAGTCCAGTAGAAAAAATGGTTACTGTATATTTAAAGATGTGAGAGGTACACTGGACAAGGCAGTGTTCTGTGTGAGCAAGTGATTATTTTTTGTTACATGTAACATCTGCTGTAACGTGAACCCCCACTTCCCTGTAACAGATAGCACTAAGTAACATACTTTCAGATAAGCACAGAATCCACATGTATGTATGTAGGCATTGATTGTACTGCCACAAACAACCTTTGTATTGTTTTATAGAGAAAGTTTATGCTTCATAGCATAAGAAAAATGTTTTTATTATTAATAAATATCTAGGTTAAAAACAAACAGTGAACAAAGAGGAAACGTTTAATGAGATCATTTGCAACACAAACCTCTGTATTTGTTACGTCTCTTTAGTGAAAGTTTACTGTCTGCCTGTTTTTGCAGTCATTATAAATCTTGTTTCACTGTGTTGTTGTGATTGAGATAACTGTTAGCAGAAACTAAAATAATTTTACTTCAAGTTTTATTTTCATTTCTCTAGGGTGTTTGCTTTCTTAAATTTTTATATTTTTTAATTACTTCATTTATTTTTTAAATATATTTTCAGTTATTTTGTTTTTCAAAGTTCAGTAATTTACTTTTCTGTTTGATTTTGATTCTGATATTATGGGATCTTTTCTTAACTGTTTCTGTAATTTTGCATATATTTTTGCATGCTGAACTGTTTGTCTCTGCAGCAAAAGATTATCAAAACTAAACTCTCTAGTAACAGTTTTAAGTTTGGTTTATCCTTACAGTGAAGAGGTTATTTGTTACAATTACTCTATGTTTAATATCTGAAGAAAACGATAAATTATGAAATGTTGTACTTGTAATTTGTCTGTATTATCTGTCTGAAGAGAACAATAAACTGTAAAAACATTGTAATTTCTCCATAGATGTTGTGAAAAAATGTACTTTACGTATATATTTTGTTGTCTGATGCATTTGGTTGCATGTCGTCAGATAGTTTTGCATGTCTGTACTTTATCTTCATTCAAGGTGGGGCCTTCCCCAAACAAACCCAACCAACATGCACCAAATCAGCAGCCCTATCACGCTCCCCACTCACCCAAGGGGCCATCATCTCCACCTGCATCCCCTGGCGGTAAACAGCTGGGGCCCAGCCCCATTGAACAACAAACAGTTTCGCATGAGCAGGTTTGCTTTTGTTTTTTTTATTTTCATTTATTTTTTTGTAGCATTTATTGTTTCTTTTTGTTTTGCTTATTACTGACTGTTTTTCTTTTTTTTACTTTTTGTCTCATCTGCTTGCAGTTTTCTAGTGTTGCATTTGATTGATGTAGAAGATTTAAAAAATTTTTTGTTTAACATAGTGCATTGTTTATATAACATTGATGTAAGTACAGAAAAAAACGAGATGTTTAGAAGATTTAGTGAAGATGTGTATTTAACAGTAGATTTTTAGTTACTGTTATAGAAATAAATTTATGTGTCATATTGCATTAACTTAGTTCTGTTATTCATTTTATGAATCTTAAAACTGAATAAAACACATTTCACTTACTGCACATGTTCTGCAAGACAAATGCCTTTAATGTTTTATGAAAAGTAACTGTGTGTTTTTGTAATCAGATAAGCTGAACAGAGAGAGTCTTTTAACTTTTCTCCAATCACCTCTTTTTCAAACAGGAAACTTAATAACAAGTGAATACTTAAATATTAATTTAGGTTTTTAAACAATTATTATTTAACTAGGTCCTTTTTTAATAACTGTCTTACATAATTACTTTGTTACCAAAAATTGTATTATTATTATTATTATTATTATTATTATTATTATTTGTAATGATAGTATGTAGAAATAAAAAGTCTCAGACACAGAACAGTTTAAACTCATCAGACTATCATTAGTATAAAATACTCAATTTGTAACATTGCTGTGGAAATTAACAGAAGAATTAATCCATCAAGAGCTGGAGGTGCTTGTCATAGACACATACACACAGATGTTTAGACAGCAGAATGGTAATTAATAGACAGAAGAAAAAAATAAAAGAAGTAGATAAATGAAACCCAGTTCAGAGATCAAAATAACGTCAAAAGTTAAAAATATATTACTAAATCCAATTTCATAAAATTCACTGGACATCTGGGCATTGATTGTTCAGTCAGGATAAATTAATGAATAAATTTTTATAAAAGAAAGAATGCAGGTTTGAAAAACTACAATTTTTTTTTTTTTTTTTTTTTCCTGTCAATAAGCATTTATTTAGATTGGTTGACCACATAAACAATTGATTTTGTTATTTTAAAAAAAAAAATTCCAGTTCCGAGCTGCTCTTCAGATGGTTGTTACTCCAGGGGATCCGAGGAAGTTTATTTCGAATTTTGTGAAGATTGGTGAAGGTTCTACAGGTATTGTGTGCATCGCAGATGACAGGTCAGAGGGCAGACAGGTCGCTGTGAAGAAAATGGATTTGCGTAAACAGCAGCGACGCGAACTCCTGTTTAACGAGGTGAGAACTGAGAAGTGTTTGTGTGTGTGTGATAATGTGTAGTGTGTTATAGTTTATAAATAAATACACGCACACACACACACACACACACACCTAAATGCAAGTTAATGTATGTATGATATACAGAAATATTTAGTTAGGATCTGTATTATTATTAGATATGAAATGATGTAAAATTTGTTTAATTACACACACACACCTAAATGTAAGTTAATGTGTGTATATATACAGAAATATTTAGTTAGGATGTGTATTATTGTTTTATTAGGTAAGTACTGAGATGTGTGTGTGATAATTTGTAGTGTGTTATAGTTTATAAATAAACACACATACATGCACACACACAGCTAAACATAAGTTAATGTATGTATGATATACACAGATATTTAGTTAGGATATGTATTATTATTAGATATGAAATGATGTAAAAAAAAATGTTTAATTAGGTAAGCACTGAGATGTGCGTGATAATTTGTAGTGTGGTATAGTTGAGTATAAGTAAACACACATGAATACACACACACACACACTCACATAAACATATATGTGTATATGTGTGTGTGTATGTATGTATGTATGTATGTGTGTATAAAATGAAATAAAATATATTAACTGTTTTGTCTCATTTCAAGGTGGTTGTGATGAGAGACTACCACCACCCCAACATTGTCGACATGTACAACAGCTTTTTGGTGCAGGATGAGCTGTGGGTAGTTATGGAGTTTATGGAGGGCGGAGCTCTCACAGATATAGTCACCCACAGCAGGTGAGTTCAGTCTGCTTCATTCCTTTGAAACAAATTATTTTTAAATACCATCATTTTTCTAAATTTGCTTTTACAAAATATGTTCATAGTATATCTTGTTTTTAGACATCTTAATGTCTGATGTGTGACTGTCATATTGTCCCTTTGTTTTTTCTTTTTTAATGAAACTATATATAATTTTTTTTTTGAAATTTTAATTATATTACTTTTTTAAAATATGAAATGTAACAGTTAAGACTTTTTTTTTTATAAACATCACTGTGTTGAAATACTTAATGTATATCAGAGTAAACACAGTGTTTATTTTTTTTATGATTTTTTATGATCATCACAATATTGAAATGTCTTATATGTATCATGACAGAGTTTTGATTTTATTTACTTATTTATTTTTTATAAAGATCACAATATTGAAATATCTTAAGAGTATCACACCAGAGTTAACACAGTATTATAATATTGATTATTTTATAAAGTTGTTAGCACATGGTCCCAGCTCACTGAGTTTTGTTTGTTTTCAGGATGGACGAGGTGCAGATAGCCACTGTGTGTAAGGCTTGTCTGAAGGCGTTGGCTTTCCTTCACTCTCACGGTGTCATACACCGCGACATCAAATCAGACTCAATCCTCTTGTCACATGACGGCAAGGTAACTCTAAAATACCGTCTTATTTTGTTTGTTTACAGGTGTGAAATTTGTCACACGGTAACTCTAAAATATCTTATTTTGTTTGTTTAGAGGTGTGAAATTTCTATACGATTTATTTCTTTAGACGTTGTGAAATTTGAAAGTGAAAAAAAAAAAATCCAAAAATTTGAATTTGTTATTATATTTATGTGAAATTTAAATGTAAAAAATTACTATTTCGATTCCTCTGTTCACAGGTAAAGCTGTCAGATTTTGGTTTCTGTGCTCAAGTGACACAAGAACTACAGAAGAGAAAGTCTCTCGTCGGCACGCCTTACTGGATGGCTCCTGAGGTCATCTCCAGACTGCCGTATGGACCCGAGGTGAGCGATTTCAGCTTCTATAAAATATTTATTTAACCCCTCGAGTGCTGGGGACATTCGGCATAAGGTCTCGGGTGGGGTGGGGTGGGTGGGGATTCGCCTGAAGTATTGGCACGGTGATGAAATTTGTCAGTGCCTCGGTTATTCACAGTACAATTTCTCTTACCAGAATCTTTCTTTTTTTTTTTTTTTTTTTTAAATAACTGGTGAGAATGAACTGAAGAATGTTGTGTTTTATATTGTGTATTGTATACAGGTTGACAGCGGGTCTGCAGTATTGTGTATATTGTATTCAGGTTTTCATCTGGTCTGTATGTATTATTATGTGTATTTATACTGGTTGACATCTGGTGTACATGTATTGTGTATTTTATTTAGGTTGATATCTGGTCTATGGGTAATATTGTATATATGTATAGAGGTTTACATTTGTATTTTTTGCAGGTTGACATCTGGTCTGTGTGTAGTATTGTGTAATATTGTATATATTGTTTACAGGTTGACATCTGGTCTATGTAATATTGTCTATATTTTTTACAGGTTGACATCTGGTCTATGTGTAGTATAGTGTAATATTGTCTGTATTGTTGACAGGTTAACATCTGGTCTATGTGTAGTATTGTGTAATTGTGTAATATTGTCTACTGTTTGCAGGTTGACATCTGGTCTATGTGTAGTATTGTGTAATATTGTCTGTATTGTTTGCAGGTTGACATCTGGTCTATGTGTAGTATTGTGTAATATTGTCTGTATTGTTTGCAGGTTGACATCTGGTCTATGTGTTGTATTGTGTAATTGTGTAATATTGTGTGTATTGTTTGCAGGTTGACATCTGGTCTATGGGCATCATGGTGATGGAAATGATAGACAATGAACCACCCTTTTTCAACGAGCCTCCCTTGCAGGCCATGAGGAGGATCCGAGACATGCCACCGCCCAAACTGAAAAACACCCACAAGGTAAACTTTATTTCTGTTTCATTGTTCTTCTATTTATTTACTTATTTACTTGTATATATTGAATTGTGATAATGTGTACGAATAACATATTATGAAGACACAAATGTTTTTGAAATAGTCCTATATAAACATGTAAGTAATAAAACAAGACAGTACAGGTTATCAACAGTTTCTTAAAACTTACAGTCAACACCATGGTCATAACAGATTTCTATCTTTACTAATGTCAGTACTTTGAAGGGAAAAGAGATCTGCACAATGCTTAAAGCACTGAGTACACTTTGAAACTGCACTGCATTAGTTCCAGACATTCTCTTTATGAATATAATGTTGTTTATTTATTTTATTTTTTTCACACTGACACACCTGTCTTGTTTAATTACAGGTGTCACCGAGACTTCAGGGATTCCTGGACAGGATGCTGGTCAGAGACCCCACCCAGCGCGCCACGGCGGCAGAGCTGTTGAATCACCCCTTCCTCCGCGAGGCGGGGCCCCCCTCCTGTCTGGTGCCCTTAATGAGGACCTTTAGAAACAGTCCATGCTGATGGGACCTTTAGAAACAGTCCATGCTGATGGTCAAACACACTGTCATAAAAGGATTTTTTTTTGTTTGTTGTCGCTAAGCAACAGGTAGATTTTCAAAAAAAAACACTGATGTCATAAAGTGATTGATTTACAATATTAGAACAAAGACTTTTTTTTTTTTTTTTTGTACATACTTGCTGGTAGCAGTTTGAGAGTTGGTGATGTAAGACATTTTAACTGTTTCAGAAGTCAGAGTATTTTTTACATTAAATCATTAAAATAATCATGTTTTTTTTTTTTTTTTTTCATATTCAGTGTCTTTATGCAGTCTGTTTTGGTACACAATGTCATTTACCTGCATGAGGTGAAACTTGTTTTTAGAAATTATTCAGACAACGTCATTAGTTCATGAACTGTCAAGATAGTGTCATTTGTCATTTAACAGGACAATGTCATTTTGTTTTTGAATTATTAAGACAGTATCATTTGTCGGTTATTAAGATAGTGTCATTTGTTTTTGAATTGTTAAGATAGTGTCATTTATTTTTCAATTGTTAAGATAGCGTCATTTGGTTTTGAACTATTAAGGTAGTTTGTTTATGAATTATTAGTATATTTTTGTTTACACATTATTTTCAATCATCTACCTGTGAAATGGATTTTCATTTTTGCTTTTGCATGTTTAAATAATAACTTGTGTGTGTATCTATATACATATATATATATATATATATATATATATATATATATATTCTTTTATACTGTTGATTAGTAGTAACCGTGGCGACCAGTTATGGCAAATAGTGTACATATTATTTTACCTTTGTGTACTGGTGATACACACAGTTGATAACAAATAAAACAAGCTGTGTTTTCTTAACATATGCACTCAATATACAGGATCAGTGGAAACAGTTTTTAAAAAAAAAAAAAAAAAAAAATAAAATCAATGAAGCAAGCTGAAAGTTAAAAGCTAGGTTGTGCCTTCTCATGTACTGGTAGAAAATAAAATTCAAGTCCATCCAGAAACCTTTCCGCCCATGTCTGTTAACTCTATGCAGCTTTTCTCTATCTCTAAAGTTTTAAACTGTTTTTCTTTTTTATTATTCTCTTTTTTACAAACAATTACTGATATTTTTTCTACTTTTTTACTTTTAATATTTCTTGAATTATTGATTTATTGATTTATTTATTTATCTCATTTATCATGTTTTTACATCAATTACTTAAACATAACATATATATATATATAACTATTTTGGAGAAATAGTAATGTAGATATTTTGTTGTTTATTGAAGAAAATATATATATAAAAAAAAGCAATAACTGGTTTCATCATTAGAATTTCTGCAATAACATTTTTGTTTATAAGCAGAGTAAAATCCTGGAATTAAGAAAACGAATGTATCAAAAGATTAACAGGTATTTTCAGTGACTGCTGTTTTCATTAATATGTTTCAGATAAACATTTGATACGATCTAGAATTAAAAAAAAAAAAAAACAACCTTTATAACAGGTTGGATTGTATTTTCTGTGTAATTCTCCCATCCTTCATAGTCAAATCAATTCATTTGTAATAAAATTTACTTCAGTTTTCAAATCTCACATTCACTGTGTAAGATTGAAATTCTTTCTCTAGTCTTCAGTTTGTTTCTTTTTTGCAAAATTTTAGTATCCGCATATTTTCACATCAACACTTCATGTCTGTACACAGTACTCAAAGAACTAACAGTTAGGAATCTGAACAGTTTTCTAAACTGACATTTCATAAATAGCTACAGAAAGACATGGAAGATGATGAACTGACATCATCTCTGTCTTTCCAGAATTGTACAAAATATGTAGTTAGTTTTTGCATCAGTGTATTATTCTGTGTTCTGACTGCAGGGTTCCATGTATATTAGTGTGTCTTGTATCTCATGTTATCTCATATATCTGTTATTACATAGCCTGGATTCATAGCACCATTCCATCAGTGTGTAGATATGTAGTGATTATACAGCATGTTATTTTATCATTGTATAGACATATTATACATATTACATTAACATCATTATGTGTGTCATTTCTGTCACATTTTTTTTTTTTTTTTGTTAATGATTTTTTAAAAATAAATAATTATACATGAAGTATCAAATAAAAAATGTTTTATATTTAATGTTTTAATATTTTTCTTTTCAAATGAAAGCTTGTTAACGTTTTTGATTTTGTTTTATTTTGTAATTAATTTTGAAATATTGAAAAAAAGTTTATTAACGTTTCGATTTGTTTATTAGTAATGAATTTTGAAATATTAAAATAAATAATGACATGAAAAGTTTAGTAAACTGTTGTTAAATTAAGAAAATCAAGTAGATCAGAATTTACCGACTTTTAAAGCAATGTCATATTTGATTTTCTGACTTTCATAAAATTATCCAGATTTTGTTTTTTCTTTTTCTTTGTTTATATAGATAAATATTATCTTTGTTTTCTTCTTTTGCATTCCTTCACCTGTCACAAATTCCATATGCAAACTCTAAACATATTGTTATTGTAAAACATTTTTAATCCCTTTTAGCACTAAGTTTACACTGCCGTGTAATATATATACCAATCACCATGACTGTATTAAAACACTGTACATATTGCCATAATAAGACGTATCCTGCATTTTGATTGGCTGATTCAGCTTATTGGCAGAGACATACATTTTTATTGGTGGCTGGTAAATGTCCCAAAATAATGATGACAGATTTGTTTAATAAGTGATAAATATATGTCCAATTTAATAATAAACTGACTGCAGTGACTGCAGTAACAAAAACATTATTATTATTATTATTAGTATTATTAGTATTATTACTATATATACAGTGTAAACTAATAAACTAGAATATAATTATAAAATAAACATAATAAATGTTATTTGCAGATGGATACATCAGTGATACAAGTTGTCTAACAGTGCTAGAAGGGTTAATGTTGTCATTACATAGGTCCACACTGCTTTTAGATTTGTTGTAGTTAGTTTAGCAAACAAACAGACCCAGATTTAGACAGAGAACTTTATTTTTTATACACAAATATATTGTACAAAACAGTCGTACGTTACTTGAAATAATTTTTGTTTTTCTCTCTTCATTTTATTTTTGTTAGTTAAATACAGAACGATCTGGGTATTTGTTAGTTAGACAGAAATTCAGGTAATCAAAATGTTAAGTTTTGTTGTTATTATTATTTTTCTTTATTTTCATTCGTTTGTGTACTGTAAAGATGGATTCATTAGAAAACTGTATATCATCAAGCCGTTTTCAGTTGATGCAAAAATTAAGTGTTTGCTAGAAAGTAGAGTGAAAAAAAAAAATAGTGAAATCATGTTAGAGGTTAAAAAGTTAGAAGAAATAGGAACACTAATGCCAAAAATATTCACTGTTACTGTCGTTTTTGTGAATGGTTAATATCTGAGTATTTGAAAATAACACAACAGGAAAATATTTTTAACAAAATTTCTTACACTAAACATCCTGAATATCTGGAGACATAAAAAAAAAAAAAAAAAAAAAAAAAACAACAAGCAGGCCTTTGCTTTGTTTGTTCTTTATTGTTCTTTATTATTATTATTATTATTATTATTATTATTATTATTATTATTATTATTACTATTGTTATTGTTACTGCTACTACTACTACTACTACTACTACTACTATTATTGGTTGTGTGAAGACATGAAGTAACAGTTTAAAATGACTAGATCTAGACTTGTGATTACTTTGAGCTTATTACAAATGATATTATTTGTTTTATATATATATATATATATATGTATGTATAAAACTGTTAGCTACAATATACTGGTGATTTTTTTTCTTCTTTCGTCTTATTATAGTAGTTGTGTTATCAGATGTAGTGATTTCACCTGTACATAGTCACATAGATATTAAGCACATTATGTACATGCTTCTTTTTTTGTTTGTTTAAATCAAATGTATTTAATTTCAGAATAATTACAGTGCTTATATTTGTACCATATGTTTTATATAATGTAGATGTATCATATAGGTCCATACTAATGTGTGTATATGTTATAATAAAACACTATATATATTCAATTTTCTACATTTTATCACATAATGAAAATTTAAGTTACATCATTGCTAAGGCACTGGATGTATTATTTAAAGGCAAAATAAAATTAGTCATTAAAGAAATAGGCAAATTTACAGGTATGCATTTTTATTGTAGTATTAAATACAGTCCTAAAATTTCATTTTATTATCGTTATTATTGTTTACCATCATCATCATCAAGATTTGACAACAAGGCTTAATTAAAGTGAAACTTGTAATAATTTGTTTATCAAAAAGATAGTTTAAACATTTCCTTTGTACAGAAAATTGTAAAAAGTTTAATACAAAATTTTATAAAAACTAAATATATCAAAAAAAAAAAAAAAAAAAAAAAAAAAATGCCAAGGTGTAATCATATTTTTTTTTGTTTCACTGATTTTTCGACTGTCATAGATGAAATAACAATGTGTATTGTTATTTACAGGTGTGTTGTTAACTACAGATTTATTGTAATTGTAGGTGTATTGTCATTTACACATGTGTTTGTAATTACAGATGTCAGTTGCAGGTGTATTGTTTGTAATTATAATCCAAGGTGCATTGGGATTACAGGTAGATCATTAATCACGAGTATTTTTTTTTTTTTTTTTTTTTTAATATGTTTTATTTTTAATTACATCAGTAATCAAAGCTTTACCATTAATCAGTTTTCAGAAACATGTCTGATGCAAGTGTATTGGTAACATGATGTGATATATACAGATATACTACATGTACAGTAACATCACCTGTGTAGTCATGTTTCATAGCTGCCCCTGTCAGCACAGAGAGATCTGAGTGTGAACACAAGATTTCTGAAACACTTGTAAAATTACCAGAATTCTGGTAACTTTTTTAAAATTACCAGAATTCTGTATTTTTTGATTTACAAAACTTTGATTTTTGCTTTAACAATTTTCAAAATTTTTATTTTTTTAAGATTATTATTGTTGTTATTATTAATATTATTATTATTGCTATTATTATTATTATTATTATTATTATTATTATTGTTATTTCATTTTAAAATTTAAAATTAATATTTGTTATCTTACTGAATTTAGCCTAAAATAGAAAATATTACAGATAAGAAAGAAAATAACTTTTTCAATTTTATGTATCTAGATTTGGCTATGGAGTTAGATGTATGATTATAAATTACTATTTTTATGTTTGCTTACTGAATGTGGCAACTAAAGAACTGGAAAAATATTTAATTATTTTGCATAGAACAAAGAAAAAAAGTTATGCTGCATATTATATATAATTCAAAAACAACAACAAAAAAAACAACTTTTAATTGCCAAGCTTTACACTGGCATATAGTACAAATGAAATGGGGCAGTTAAAATGTTGAATATTTCATTTAGTAAGTTGAAATGACAGTACACATCGTCGTAAAATAAAAATAAACATTTTTTTTTTTTTTTTTTTTTTAAAATAAATTATCATAACTTCGATTTGGCATTTATTAATAACATAACCTTGGCATTTATTAATAACATAACCTTGACATTTACAGATCAAAATATTATTATTATTATTATTATTATTATTATTATTACCTTTTATTTATTTATTATTTTTTATTTATTTATTTTCTGTGCATCTATAAAGAAATAGGCGGGCCTTGTTGATTGGCAGCAGTTTTAAAAATTTTTTTTTTTTTTTTTTCCCCTACGTGGTCACAGACGTTTATCACATCTGCTGGCGGAACATGTTGCTGTATCATTAGAAAATGTTAAAACTCATTATTACAAAAATTGTCTTCCGAACAAACAACGGTGTAAAAAATATTCATTGTCATCGTTGGAGATCGTCATTTGTAAGCTTCACGTCACTTGGTAGTTTTAAAATGTCAGAGACAGACTTTATTGTCTCAGCCGGGATTCATTTGTTTCTAGATGGTGTCATTATGAAGATGAGCATTAAACAACAGCAACAGCAACATTTTTTTTTTCTTTCTTTTATCTGATGTAAAGTTTTTCTTGAAAGAAAAAAAAAATTAAATAATAAAGAAATACGCTCAAGTTAGAAAACATTAAAACAGCTGAGAAACTTTTTTTTTTTTTTTTACTCAGTTTTTCCTTTGTATATAAATTTATATTATTTTTTTTATTTTTTTTTTTCAAGAGCTTCTTTTCTGTACTTCTTAAAATAATTTTAAAGAATTTATAATATGTATGTAAAATGTATGTTGTTATTAAAACAGGCTGTAGCGAATGTAAATGTTTGTTGGCTACGTTAAATATGCAGTGTTGACAAGCACGTGTGTTAAATCAGCAGGGATTGAACATTTCTATGTTAAAAGTGTTTATTATTATTATTATTATTTATTTTTTTTTTTTTTTTAATTAATAAGATTATCAGCTTATTGTAAAAAAAAAAAAAAAAAATTTTTTTTAATTAATCAGTTAATTAGAAAAAGCCTCTTTATGACGATGCATTTGCATGAATATTTTGTAAGCAGTTACCTTCCAAATTATAGAGTATTGCGTGTCACAGAGTAGGGTCTGAATACAATATATTCCTGTCTCGTAAATTTCTCTGTTACGTCATACGTGTTTCTGTATTGTTTGAAACGTCATATGTGATTCTGCAGTGTTTGAAACGTCACGTGTCGTAACTAGTTGCTAATGACGTCATAAATGAATACAGTAGTTTGACGTATAGAAATGTATCGCTGCTGTAACCAAATTCGCTAGTTTGTGTGTCATGTTTTAGCTTTGTAACCATTTGATGTCGTTAATAACAGTAAGTTCAAATATTGTCTTGGTTTAACCTTTATATAATAATTTATATTTTGTGTCGTACTATATCGTAAACAGTAAAATATTTATCATGACGCAACTAAATAAATTAAAATAAAATATTAAGAAAGTAAATAAATAAATAATAAATTGAAGTTCGTGAAAAAAAAAAAAACAACAACATAAAACTGAAAAAATATCATAGAATTTTCGTATTGACAAAAATATTACTTTCGCTGCTAACATTTTGATATGGTTACACCTTAAATGAATTTAATTGTTCAGCTAATCTAATTAACGTTTCCAGTTTCACAGGTTACGAAACAGAGATAAACACAAAGGTCTAATTAGGTTACGGTTATCGTGGTTACAAAACTGAACTTGACACGAAAACGAGATTAGCGTCACAGACACTGACAAATTTTTTAAAATTTTCGGCCAGTTTCGTTCATTTCGCTGTTTATAGGCTACTTGTTTTTCTTTGATTTTTGTTTTTCTTTAATTAGTTTGTAAGAAAGAAGAAGAACGTAGAAAATAATTTAAAAAATAGATTAATAATGATTATGTTTTAAAAATGACATGTTGAAATTGTGGTCCATGCTGATCGTAAATTGATGGCGCTGAGCTGGTTGTGTTTTATATTTCTGTGAATCGTTGTAAGTAGTAGCGGTGATTGAATACATTTTTACAGGCGATTTTGTTTTTCTCTTGAAATATTTAACTATATAAAATAAATATAATATATATATATTATTAATATTAATTTTTTTCTCTCTCCAAAAAATACAATATTAACTATATATATTATACATTATCAGAAATAAACATATTTTTATGTTTCATTAACACCTTGTTTGAGTCGTTTTTGCATCCTAGATATATAGACGACACCCTATCACACAATTTCTTTTTTATCTTTCATGTTATTATTTTCTTCTTGTTCTTCTTCTTTCTTTTTTTTTTCTTTATTTCTTTGTTTATTTCTTTTTTTTTTTTTTTTTTTTTTGTAAAACTATGACTATATATTAGATACTTGGTCGTTAATATAAATATTTTTGAAATAATAAAGATATTTGTTCTATACACTTTTATAACAGTTAACGGCATTCAGTTTTTAAATATCTTTTCATTTTTCTTCTTTTTTTAATACTGTAATAAAATCATTCTATAGTCCATATAGAAGAAAATAATAATAATAATAATAATAATAATAATAATAATAATAATAATAATAATAATAATAATAATAGTAATAAATATAGTTAATTTCTAATATTTGGTTTGTGATTAGGAAAAGTATTGCAACATACTGGAGTCAAAACATTGTATACTTAATAACTGTCGTTATATCTTTAAACGAATGTTTTAAAATGTAACCTAATCAGTCGAAATAAAATAAATTAAATATATTAATTAAAAAATACAAAAAAAAAAAAAAAAAATCAAAACAACAACAACAGAAAAAACAAACAAAAATTACAAGTTTCTCCCTTTAATACACCAAAAACAATTTATACACAAACTGACAAAACCGGTGCTGAATTAATAAATAAATACAGTTATGTCGAGTGACACTAAATATTTAATAAACAAACACCTAAGTACTCCGCGGTAAACTTGTTCTTACGTCATGAAGAAACTGTAGAACAGACAGCCCAGGAATTGGTTAATAGTCTATTTGTCCGGTTGCCGGTACGTTTAAGCGAGACGTCAAAGCGATCGACTTGGCAGGGTAAACGCTTACCTCACTGTACGTAAATTATATACGATCATCGTAAATCCAAACGTAAACTGGTCACCCCATTTGTAAAAAAAATAAAAATAAAAAAAAAAGAGAGAAAGAGAGAAAAAAAAGGGGGTGAAAATAAATAAATAAATAAATAAATTGATAAATAAAAGAAACAAAGAAAAAAAAGAAAAAAAAAAAGGAATAAAGTCACAACCAGACAAACAGAATCTAAATTCTATTAACAACACCTGAACGAAAAGAAGACACTATTATAAGATTACTACTATTGTTATTCATGATTTATATACAAAAAACAAACTGAATTAAAAAATATATAATAATAATAAAATAACGTCAAATTGTCTAAAAAATATATCGTCCATAACATATTATATATTTTAATATTATATGAACAGAAGATATCTACATGTTCGTAAGAAATCTTTCTACCCTAGACCAGTGGTTATATATATATATATATATATATTACATTCAGTCAGATATGTAAAGCATAAATAAGTCAGTAAATAAATAAATTAAAAAAAAAAAAAAAAAAAAAAAAAAAAAAAAAAAAAAAAAAAAAAAAAAAAATAAAAATAAAAAAAAAAAAAAATAAAAATAAAAATAAAAATAAATTAAATTAAATTAAATAAAAATTAAAAAAAATAATAATAAAAAAAAAAAATAAACCGGAGGTTGGGCACATAAATATACAAATAATTATATCAGTGATTACATCACACAAATAATAGTAGTTTATTAGTGTTTGTGGCTGTAAGTGAATTACATTGGTTTGTACTCCGACTGCTCTCTGTATTTGTTAACTCGGCGAGTAATGGCGTATCCAATAACAACTCCCGCCACAATACTTGCCAAACAACAACCCACGATTATCGGAACAATATAATTTTCTTTCTTCGTAACTTCCTTCTCTCGAATCGTCTTGCAAACGTAGGCTAAAAATAGAAAAAATAAAATAAGAAGAAGAATGAGAACCACTTTGATGTCAGTCATACATATTTGTTAATTAACCTAAAAAAAGAGTTCAAACTGTTAAATTAAATTACAGACGAAATATCCCTGTTTTTCTTTGTATAACTGTGAAATTAGTGTTTTCTTTTGTTTATGTTTCTTCAGTATTTTGAAGATGAAACTGGATCCATCTGAAGGAAAATTGAATGTAACAAAATACAACCAAAAAAAGATTTATCTTATTATTATTATTATTTTTATTTATTATTATTATTATTATTATTATTATTATTATTATTATTATTATTATTATTATTATTATAAAATAACGTACTTTCTGAGAACTGATAATCTTTCACGTCGAAGGCTTGTAGATGAATCTTATTGAAATGCACGACGATTTCCCTGTTGTTGTCTGTTCTCCACATTTTGTTGATGTCACCGCACAGGAACGACAGCCCAATGGGAATATCAAACAGCGTCCCGTTGTCTGTGAAGTACATGTCTGCGTTCTCTGCAACGAGTCAGTCAGTGAAATCAATCAGTAAATCAGTTAACCAGTCAGTCAGTCAATCAACCGATCAATCGGTCAAGTCGATATCATCGATATATTTCAATACAGTTAGTCGGTCAATTAATCAGTTATTCTAAATTAAAGCAGTCTAAATGAATGATTTGTATTTCTTTTAAATAAATAATAAAACAAACAAACAAACAAACAAACAAACCAGCCATAATATTGTAATTTAAATTTTGTAACACTATCACGATACCAAGATAAACACATTTACACTCACTGACAACGATAAACGACTTTGTCAAAATCATAGAACACGTACGTTTAAAACCATTTATACAGATGATACACGAATAATTAATTATGCCAATTGTTTTTACGGTTATTCAATCAGTCAAACAATCAGACGGTCCATCGATATCATAATTCACCCGACTGTTACAGGTATACTACTGAATTTACCTGGGCATCACCTGGGCACACCTGAACTTACCTCCAAGAGCGCCCTCTGGTATAAATTCGCTACTGACTCGAAGACTGAGAGCTATCAGTGACCAGCGCAGCTCACCTGGTTTCTTATCTGTCTTGTTTACCTGTAATAAACATGTTTTACCTGTAATAAACACATCTTACCTAGTGAAATACATACGTAATACATTGTTACTGCCTGTGACCATAATATGTTACAAAGTATTGTTACACGTAGTCATAAGACTCCTTTATTTCAATTGCTAAATTTATTATTATTATAATAATAATAATAATAATAATTATTATTATTATTATTATTATTACACGTATAATTATTACGTTATTATTATAATTATTATTACTACTATTACACGTATAATTATTACGTTATTATTATTATTATTATTATTATTATTATTATTATTATTATTATTAGATGTAATTATTGTTGTTGTTGTTTGTTGTTAATACCACTACCACACATACACACACACAGTTAAAATGTGTATCGGCGGTTTGCTTTACATTTTAACATGATGCTGTAAGAAATTCCCCATTAAGACTGGTATTTCTATGTCAACGATACCAGGGTTTGATCAAATCGGCTTACAAGCGGCGGAATATGAAGAACTAATCAGACAAGAGTTATATTCTCGTGTTGAGAACTCTTCAGAAAAAAAAAGAAATCAAAATATCAGTTGTTTCAGTTATTTTTAGTTCCATTTCTGGTACTGTATCAACTGTTATTAATGAAAGTCCGACACGCAGACAAAGAGACAGCTTTTGTTAAATAAAACAAGAACCTGAAACTTTGGTCGGCTGATTTATTTTCGGATAACATTTACAGATCTTGTCTGATATGTAGCAATAAAATGAAAATTTCGGTGCATAATAAGTGAGCTTCGTCATGAAACGAAAATGACGAATTTATTGAAAAAACAAACAAAACACGTGTTATTGACAGACGGCTTCCGGTCATGCTCACCTGAAAGGTAAAATTTAGCTGAAGGATGTCGTCTGGCCATGTCATTGTTACAACAGTGGTGGCGTTGTCATCAATGTCACCACAGTCACCTCCAACGGTGACGTTGCCATTTAGCGGTACAGTTACATCATTGGTGTTCGTCTGTTTCCAAAAATGAACAAAACAATCAAAGTATAATTTATCAGCGAGTTAATAAAATAATTGTTGCAAAATAAAATAAAATCTTTTCGAATTCAGTATATTATTCTAATAATTGCAATAATCGTTTGAGAGAAGAAACTCGCTCATACACGTTCAGATACTTCTGATTAGCAAAAAAAAAAAAAAAAAAATTATCGCTGTTTATCTGTAAGAGTTAATCTTAGTGTAGAGACAATATTTAACACATGTTAACAGAGGAAAAATATCTGGAAAAATAAACACTTTAAGTTTATCGCAAAATATCACAGACTATTATTCTGTTACACGCTGTACTCATACAAGTTGTAAATACAGAACGTATAAATACGGTGACACACGGACTGATAGTCACCTTATCGTCGTCAAACGGAATGTCGTACGTAATTTCCACCGTGAGATTGACGTCACCTAAAAAACATGGCCGCCCGTCGGTGCCGTTTATAATAATATCCGGAATTATGGCATCAAGAGTAAAATTTTCTGAAATAACAACAGATGTATATAAATATATAATAAAATAAAACAAGATTAATTAAAATAAAATAAAACAAAGCATTTAATAAAATAAAATAAAATAAAATAAAATAAAGCAAATAAGGCAAATAAATAAAATTAAATTAAATTAAATAAAGCAAATAAGGCAAATAAATCAAATTAAATTAAATTAAATAAAGCAAATAAGGCAAATAAATAAAATAAAATAAAATAAAATAAAGCAAATAAGGCAAATAAATAAAATAAAATAAAATAAAATAAAGCAAATAAATAAAAAAATAATTAATAATAGTATTAATAATGAAGATGATAGTAGTAGTAGTAGTAGTAGTAGTAGTAGCAGTTCTTCATTTCTTATATTAAATTAATTTTCTTGAATGTCAAAGAATTTATATTTCCTGTGCAGGCGTCTTGAATCTAATGGTCTAAAACCCCACCTCTCTCCTCTGAAAGAGCGAAGTTAATGGAACACTTCTTTATATCAAGTATTGATTTCATACAACTAACTGATAAAACTGATGGAATTGTTCTTGACGAACATGCAGTGAGAAATCGAGCCAGCTCGTGTCAGACATTTTGGTAATTTCTCTCTAAAACAAACACGTTAGCGTGAAAATAATCAATATGGCGAACTGGTCACTCTCTCAGGAAGACAGAGTCAAAGTAACTTCAACGCTACGTGACGTCGATCATTTGTACTCATGATGTAAATCATTTGCACTCATGATGTAAATCATTTGTACTCATGATTTAAATCTCTTGAATTCATGATGTAAATCATTTGAACTCATGATGTAAATCATTTGTACTCATGATGTAAATCATTTGTACTCATGATTTAAATCACTTGAATTCATGATGTAAATCATTTGAACTTATGATGTAAATCATTTGTACTCATGATGTAAATCATTTGTACTCATGATTTAAATCATTTGTACTCATGATGTAAATCATTTGAACTCACGAGGTAGATAATTTATTTTGTGGTTTAAAATGATATAGCAGTGTGATGTCACTTTCAAGTGAAATTTATTAGAAATAAATTAACAGTTGTGGAATTAATGTCTCTAAAATCTCTTAGCAACGTAACATTTGCGAGTGTCTGTAAGACTCCACTAGATAAATATTTGGTGTTTACGTGGCAAAACTGATATTTTTGTTACTGAAATTTAATTAGGAAAAACGTTTGACTTACTGTTAACAAGAGTAGAATTGGTCGCAGATTCGCTGATGAAAGGCATCAACATCAGAACTGAAATAATAAATATACCATATTACACAAACTGGTACATACAGACACATCTACAAATCTACACACACACACACAAGCACACACACACACACACACACACTCACACACCTACAGACGTTTTCTCACACACAGACACACATATACACACTGACATAAAGATACTTTATAGGCAATGCATCGTGCGGTGTGGAAGTCACAATAAACTCTTTATAATGACACACATACACACACACACACACACACACACACACACACACACACACATTACATGTGCATGTGCATGCATTTATGTCTAAATGTGTAATACCACTCAAAATAAACATACATTTTTTAATATTGAAATTCACATGGCACATTATGAAATCGGTTTTGAGTTCTGTAAAATGGTATTACGTCAATATCTAATCACTCACTCGCAATACAACACGTCATTACGTCAATATCTAATCACTCACTCGCAATACAACACGTCATTACGTCAATATCTAATCACTCACTCGCAATACAACACGTCATTACGTCAGTATCTAATCATCTTCTCGGATTACCTTTCATCAGTCACATGCTTATTTGTCATACAGTATATAACAACACAGGCCAAGGTTTGGTGCACACTTGATCATCTGCCCGTTACCCAGATAAAAAAGTGGTATTATCCCACGTTGTTGTATATTGTATATCTACCGGCAATAAATAAATGAAAGAAAAGCTTATAATAATTTATACATTTTATTTCATCCACATAACTTGATAATTTAAGTTTCAGTAGATAGCCTACAGCATAGGTTTTCAACCTGGGGCTCGCGAATAAATAAAAACGTGTAGATAGGTCTGGGACCCGAGATAGTGAATATAGATTCCATTTGTACTGGCTTTGGATTATGAAAATATGGTAAGCCTAGGTATTATTGAATCAAACATTTTAAAGGGGTCATCGGTCATATAGAGATGCTCATAAGGGGTCGCGGTATGGAAAAGGTTGAAAACCAGCGGCCTACAGCATCTAAGAACTGAAGGGCGTATTGACTCTCTCTGCAATTGATGCAGATGTTGTTGGTGCGTGGACAATTGGTCTCATGGTGGTTCCTGACGGGCAGGGGGAAGCGACTGTCATCATCAATCCAGTTGACGACCACGCAGTCACTGAACTCTTGGGCATCGAGGAACATTTGGTGTCGAATCCATGGTTTCAATCCATGCGTCCTGAATTTTGTCTTGTGGAAGTATAGCTAGTCTGGCAGCCCTGTGGATCCACTGTGAAAACATGTCTCCTTGTCCTTCTCCTATTTAGGAGCAACTGAGTAACCATAAACACATGCTGCCCACCGCCAAGACTAGTTGATTATTCCCCAAACAGGGGTGCCCAGCTTACTTACTGCTTGAGTGCTTTCCAGACTGTATGACTATTGACCATATCACTTTTGGGAGGATACCCCCTCTCGTATTGTAACACGTCATTACGTCAATATCACCCGCTCGTAAATAACACGTCATTACGTCAATATCACCCGCTCGTAAATAACACGTCATTACGTCAATATCACCCGCTCGTAAATAACACGTCATTACGTCAATATCTAATAACCCGCTCGTAAATAACACGTCATTACGTCAATATCACCCGCTCGTAAATAACACGTCATTACGTCAATATCTAATAACCCGCTCGTAAATAACACGTCATTACGTCAATATCTAATAACCAGCTCGTAATGTAACACGTCATTACGTCAGTATCTAATCACCCTCTCGTAATGAAACACGTCATTACGTCAAAATGTAATAACTCGCTGACAATGTAAGATGGATACAAAATATGAAAAAAATAAAAATTTCTCTCAATATAATTGTTTATTTTTTCTCTGTATACTAACGCTAAGAAAAAGAAAAAAATTGTACCTCATACCCAGACAGTGTGTGTGCGTGTATGTGCGTGTGTGTGTGTGTATATTTGGGTATGTGTTTGTTTTCTGTTAGCGTTTCTAATATGTTTATTTATATAAAAAAAAATTTTTGCTTTGAACAGTTAATAATAATAATAATAATAATAATAATAATAATAATAATAATAATAATATAATGAATGTAAATAATGTAAATAAAAATAATAATAATAATTACAACAACAAAATCAAAAACAATATTAATAATGAATAAATATTAAAATAAATAAATAAATAATAAACATATTCATAACTAAATACACGGTAAACCCAAACTTGCTGTTGAAATAACGCAAATATGACACAGACTGAAACCGGCCAATCACATAAGACGTCTTAACACTATTTGACCAATGACACGAGTGGAGACATGTGCACACAAACAGCTCGCCAAGTGTAGAAAACGCAATATTAAGTGTGCGCTTCATTTGGAAAGATCTGACAGCTGAAGGCTGATGTACTCAAAGAAACGAGCAAATTACTTATCGGTTAATCGATCTGGAACAATTCGGCAGACGAGAATTTAATCCAGGGGAAATCGAAAATGCGGAACAGATTGAGAAACCAGTCGTGGATTTTTGTTACAATTTTTTTTTTTTGTCCTGTGACAAAAGTAAAAAGATTAATGATCGATTTTAAAACATTTCGTTAATTTTCATGAAAATTTCTCTTTTATCCAAAAACTTTATCATTCCACCCTCACCTGTCGGTTTGAGTTTTCTATAAAAATACTATATTCTGTAATTCCACTGTTTGAGTTTTCTATAAAAATACTATATTCTGTAATTCCACTATTTGAGCTTTCTATAAAAATGCTATATTCTGTAATTCCAAAATAAAAAATATATATTCTGTAATTCCACGATATTTGTAATTCCACTATTTGAGTTTTCTATAAAAATACTATATTCTGTAATTCCACTGTTTGAGTTTTCTATAAAAATACTATATTCTGTAATTCCACTGTTTGAGTTTTCTATAAAAATACTATATTCTGTAATTCCACTGTTTGAGTTTTCTAAAAAAATACTATATTCTGTAATTCCACTGTTTGAGTTTTCTATAAAAATACTATATTCTGTAATTCCACTATTTGAGTTTTCTATAAAAATACTATATTCTGTAATTCCACTATTTGAGTTTTCTATAAAAATACTATATTCTGTAATTCCACTATTTGAGTTTTCTATAAAAATACTATATTCTGTAATTCCACTATTTGAGTTTTCTATAAAAATACTATATTCTGTAATTCCACTGTTTGAGTTTTCTATAAAAATACTATATTCTGTAATTCCACTATTTGAGTTTTCTATAAAAATAATATATTCTGTAATTCCACTGTTTGAGTTTTCTATAAAAATAATATATTCTGTAATTCCACGAGTATTCTGTAATTCCACTGTTTGAGTTTTCTATAAAAATACTATATTCTGTAATTCCACTATTTGAGTTTTCTATAAAAATAATATATTCTGTAATTCCACTATTTGAGCTTTCTATAAAAATAATATATTCTGTAATTCCACTGTTTGAGTTTTCTATGAAAATACTATATTCTGTAATTCCACTGTTTGAGTTTTCTATGAAAATAATATATTCTGTAATTCCACTATTTGAGTTTTCTATAAAAATACGATATTCTGTAATTCCACTGTTTGAGTTTTCTATAAAAATACGATATTCTGTAATTCCACTGTTTGAGTTTTCTATAAAAATACTATATTCTGTAATTCCACTGTTTGAGTTTTCTATAAAAAATACTATATTCTGTAATTCCACTGTTTGAGTTTTCTATAAAAATACTATATTCTGTAATTCCACTATTTGAGTTTTCTATAAAAATACTATATTCTGTAATTCCACTGTTTGAGTTTTCTATAAAAATACTATATTCTGTAATTCCACTGTTTGAGTTTTCTATAAAAAATACTATATTCTGTAATTCCACTGTTTGAGTTTTCTATAAAAATACCATATTCTGTAATTCCACTGTTTGAGTTTTCTATAAAAATACCATATTCTGTAATTCCACTATTTGAGTTTTCTATAAAAATACGATATTCTGTAATTCCACATTTTGAGTTTTCTTTATCAATATTATATTACGTGAGTTCACATTTTGTTTTTTCGTTATCAACATATCCAATGATTTTACATTTTGTTTTTTCGTTATCAACATATCCAATGATTTTACATTTTGTTTTTTCGTTATCAACATATCCAATGATTTTACATTTTGTTTCTTCTTTAAACAATATATTCTGCAATTCCGCGTTTCGTGTGTGTGTGTGTGTGTGTGTGTGTGTGTGTGTGTGTGTGTGTGTGTGTTTATGGTTTGTTTTATTATATTTTTACACAGCATTCTTCTACTTATATTTTATAATACATTCAGTGATTCCAAATTTTATGTTTGTTTTAACAATATATGAATTAATTAATAATAATAATGACGATGATGACCATTGCAGTGATCTAGTTAATAAAGTTACCATCATATAATGAAGATAATAATTAATTTTCTATTATTGTTGTCGTCTTCTTCTTCTTCTTCTTCTTATTATTATTATTCTTATTCTTATTCTTCTTCTTATTGTTGTTGTTGTTGTCATTGTCATTATTATTATTGCTATTATTATTGTTGTTGTTATTATTGTTGTTATTATTATTATTTTATTTATTTTATTATAGTATTTTTGAAGATGCAAACATACATGGTTTACTGCTGACTGAGAAATCACACGGCTGACGAGGAATTAATGCAAAGCCGAGTGTAAGTGTTTAAACTGCCGTGAAATTCAGATCTGGGTGTGTCTGCACGTGTCTAACTCGCCGTAATTGTAGACGAAAACTGAAATATTCTGGAAAGCTTTTGAAAAAGAAGCTGCGGGAGAGAGAAAAAAATAATATAAATAAAAATAATAAATAAATAAATAAATAAATAAATAAATAAATAATAAAAATAAATGGTAATAATAGAAGAGGTTATGAAGAAAATAACGAATGCTTTTGAAAAAGAAGCCGGAAAAAAAAAAAAAAAAAAAATTAATAATAATAATAATAATAATAATAATAATAATAACAATAATAATAATAAACAAACAAATAAATAAATACATAATAATAATAATAATAATAATAATAATAATAATAATAATAATTAATAAACAAATAAGTAAATAAATAAATACATAATAATAAAAACAAAAAGTAGTAACAGAAAATGAATTATTACACTCCAGTCGTCTTTATATTAACTTTCGACATTTTCATGTAACCTCACAGCTAACTTCTGCTACGAGACAATGTGTAAATGATGTCGTTGTGTGTTAATGTCACTCCGCTGACGTCAGCCTTGGCGCCCACGATCAGGCCATTTTCTGCTGGAACGTTGCCATCGCAGACGTCGTGCTGACATTTCCATTCTCCATACTTAGCACGTGAATTCTGGCGCGTAGCCATAGCGCGGGTTTGTATAATGGCTGAATCGTTTTGTTATTCGTTTTAAAATATGTCAACGCAAATATTGTTCTCTCTTTTTTTTTTTTTTTTCTTATATAACTAAAAAATACATTCATCAAACATTCAACAACGGCTACATATTCATATCAGTGACGTCATCCCTTTCAGACTGATTAATTTTTGCGGCTCGGAACAATGAGCATAGCTATGAAAATTCGGAGAAAATTTATGTAAGAAAAATGTAACCAATTAAGATTAAATTCAGAAATGTTCTTGGTGTTGTTTGTTTTTTTTTTTTTAACGTACAGAAATAATACGACTAATTAAATAAATAAAACATGATAACACTTACCTGCAACTGAAGCATAACATCCCATGGATAACAGGCCGCTGGATCGAAACCGGCCAGTGGCAAAACCCATGACGTTTGGAAAAGAAAAGGTTAGGTCCACACGGTCAGACCCACAGACATTCGGACCAGCCCACGTCTGATTCGCTATAATTAGTAACACTTCTTCACGACGTCTGCTTCTTGATGTCGTTCATTATCACAGCTTATAAGCTGGTCCTGCACGAGAATTCTGTTCGATGTCTGGAATAGAAATTGACACAAAACCAAGCGCTAAAAATATCACCAAGACAACGACGAAGTGGTGTCACGCGCAACAATCACGGACAGTGACGTCGTTTTCATTATTTTCTTTTTTTCACGATTCCGTCTTCAGACTTTTCATTGGCGTGTTTTCGCTGTCGTAGTTGACGATGTGTTAATTACGAACAGATGTGGAAAAATTAACTAACAGAAGCCCGCGGGTCTTACGCACAGGAAAGTGAATAGAACGACAATAACCGGCAAAATAAAATATTCCAGTGAAAATGAATAATGTAATTAGCAGTGCGCATCGGCGCACCAGATGGTCTATGTAAGTGTACTTACAAAATTAGTTCTGTATTCCAACTTTCACTGATAGTTTAGTAAACATTTTTAATAATGTGTGTGTGTGTATATATATATATATATATCTGATATACTAATTGACACAAAAAACGAATGACAATATCGATGTAGAAAATTATAAAGTTATATTCGTTGTAGTAATTAATAATAATAATAATAATAATAATAATAATAATAATAATAATAATAATAATAATAATAAATAAATAAATAAATAAATAAAAAATAGAGAATGAAAAATTGTTAATAATGTCAAGAGAGATAATTCTATACAGATACTGAATTAAATATTATTAATTAAAATAATAATAATGATGACGATAATAATAATAATAATAATAACAACAACAACAACAACAATACTTCATTACAAAAAAAAAAAAAAAAATTAAAAAAAAAAAAAAAAAATTAAAAAAAAGAATACGTACCGGTTGAATATGACTGATTTTATTTTTGTCCACGAAATAAATGAATCAAATCCTTGGATAAAATACGTTTTAATTTTTATTTTATTTTTTAATTTTTTTTTAATCTTTTTACTTTTCCTGTCCTGATTCTAACCCATGGTGTGACGTCGTACCAGAACGCGGCCAGCTCTGCGCACTTCAAACGTGGACGTTCTCTGAAGACTGCAGCGACTCGAAGTGAAATTCAATAAACGGCGCCTGGGTCGCTGCCACAGGTTTTGACGACAATTCCGGCAAATCAATTCTTCCTTGAGATGTTCTCTCTCCCCCCTGCCTCTCCTCCCTCCCTCCCTCTGCACCTATATGCCTCGCGCCGTCTGTGCGAGCGTTTGTCCTCGTTCGAGTCTTGTTACAACATACAGACGTACACACATACGTACTTACATACTTACACACGTGTATACATACAGACGTAGACACATATGTACATACATACATACATACATACTTACGTACGTATATACATAAATACATACATATATATATATATAGATACATACTTACATACGTATATACATACATACTTACATACGTGTATACATACATACTTACATACGTATATACATGCATACTTACATATATAGATACATGTACATATATATAAATATATACATACATACAAACATATACTCCCATACATACATATATGCATACATACGTACATATACACATAAGTACATATACATACATACACACAAATGTATTCACGGACATGTTGTTTTGTGTTATTTGTTCTGATAAACGTCATAATTAATCAGTGTATTCTTTAGTTAGATATACTTCTGTTATCAGTAGTTTAATATAAAATTCATTACAGATATCAAAAAAAAAAAAAAAAAATAAATAAATAAATAAATAAAAAAAAAAAAAATAAATAAAATAAAAATAAAAAAAAAAAAAAATAAATAAAATAAATTAAAAAAATAATAAAATAATAAAATAAATGAAATAAAAAAAATAAATAAAAATAATAAAAAAATTATAAACAAATAAAGAAAGAAAGAAAAAGAAAATAGAATACTAATAAAAATAAAATAAAATAAAATAAATAAATACAAATGTCAAATTATCATTAGTTTTAATAAGTAGTTTGTTTTAGTTTCATGTATTAGATTTTTTTTTATCTTATATGAATGAACGAGAGAAAAATTAATGTTTTTCTTCTTCTTCATCTTCTGGGTTTTTTTTATATCAAATTTTAAATCTACACTGCACTGAAAACTGGCAAGGACTGAGCGACGTGGTAGTTGTCTGTCTGGGTTAAAATGACAAAATGAAAAATGCGACGTCAGCGACATCCGAAAATTATTTTTCTGTCATCACTCGCGCGACCCGCATCTCACACAGACCGGGGTGACGTATACGCCGTCATTGCTGTCAGCATCGTGAGCGTCAACGTCTGTCAGATTTACGTGTGTACTGTCTGTGACTTTTATAACGTTGACAACCTTTTTAAATGTGGTTACCGTTGATCACTGCGATGTTGTTTTTTGTGTGTTTTTTTAGCAGTAGCACTAACAGGAGGTGAATTTACTGTAGGATGGTGGTAATCGACCGATAATTAATAATGTAAAATTATTTATATTATGTATGTATTGTCTGTAATACGTATTACACTGGCTTGTTACGTATTCCATCTTTCCCGTGTGTTCTAACCACACACACACACACACACGATTTGTACGTCAGAAAACATTAACTGTGCCTTTCCGTAACAAGAGGAACGTTTCCATATTTTTATATTAAAATTCATGTTATAAAAAAAATGATATTAATATATATTTTTCACTGTTATTCAAAATTCATTTTTTAGTGTAAATAAATATTTAATAACTTTTTCAGTCACTTGAATTAATCAACCATTTGAATACGTTTATGTTCACCTGAAGTTTAAGTAAATTTGCGTGAACACGTATTAACGACAGTAATTAGTTGTCTGATAATATTAGTTCTAGCTTGACGCTGATGAAACAGCGATACTTACACACCTATATAGAAATCTACCCGTGTTCAAAGCGTCACAGAAATTCACTGCATAAAATATTACCCTGTTGCTGCTAAAATAAAATGAGTATTTTTTTTTTTTTTGTACAGGTTAGGACTTGGAGCACAAGCGGTAGGAAGTTAGTTTTCAGTTTGAAAAGAAACATTCACTTTTGTGTTATCGAATGCCTGACGTAGTCAGATGTCTCTCAAAAGATGAAATGGTCGAAGTTTCGACTGATAATTGATTCCACGTAACCACAGCGATAACAGAATTGTGTATTAAAACAGCATCGAGAACAGTACAGAAAGGGAAGAAATATATAATAAAGAATAAACTATCGAGTTGCCAGGAGCATATCCAGGAATCTGTACAAGGGGAAGTACACAATTACTAGCCTTCATTCAACATATATATCTATATATCTATATCTTTATCTATATTAATTATTTGTTTAAATATTTATTTTTAGCCGGGGGGGGGGTGATGGTCCCGTGCAGCTTGGAAACGCACCCACAATCCGCCGCTATAGACTAAACACATCGAAATAATAGCATCACTGAACAGATACAATGGAGATTTCAGTTTGTGTGTGGAAATAATTAGTAATATTTATTAAGTGACATCGAAAAAAACAAAAGTAACAGTTTCGGATGAATGAAACAATTTTTTTTTTTTTTTTCGCATCTGTTTCCACGTCAGTATTGTATATAAAAAAATCAATTACATTTAAACGTAAGCAGACGACAGATGACGTAACATTAGAAACAGGTGTTACAGAAACCTGAGAAAACGTGACTACTAATAGTTTATTCGTTCTAACATGATCATGCAGAGTTTGTGTTGTTCCTGAGATTCATTAGTGGGTTTATTATTACATTTTATTTCCGAATTGCAGACGTAAACGATTCGAATGCGCACTCTGGATATTCAGAGGGCATATTATATCGTAAACATGTGATGATGAGAAAAAGCCTCCATTTGCCTCTGATGTGACGTCACGAATAACAAAATAGCCTAGTTGAAATAATAATAATAATAATTATAATAATAAGAAGAAACACGCACCTGTACAAAATTTTAATGTATTTAGTGGTGCGTACTAAAATATTTTAACAAGTTGTAAAACTTCACACAGTTCAGTGTGTTAACTCTGTTATTGCTATTGAAATATCAACACTTAAAAAAAAAATAATAATAATAAAAAAAAGTAATATCATGGAAAAATAAAGTTACATTCTGTTTTATTCTTATCATAAATTTATCTTAGGATACAAAATGCCGTGGGTCAGAAATAATCTTAACAATATATTAAAATAAAAAACAAATGAAACAAAATAACATATCTACACATATACATACAAACGTGTGTGTGTATGTATATATATATATATATATATATATATGTATGTATATGTGTGTGTGTGTGTGTGTGTATGTGTATGTGTGTAAGAAAAAAGTAATAAAATAATTTTAAAATTATTTCTAATGTCAGAACAAATGAATTAAACCACATTAATTTCAAGTTTGTATCTCTGAAAACAAAAAGTGAAAAGAGATTGATCTGTAAAGGTGCAAATGAACCAATTCAATATAAGAAAGAATGTTGTTGTTGTTATTATTATTATTATTATTATTATTATTATTATTATTATTATTAAAATTGAAAATATTTATGCTTTTAATCACTAAGTAATTTATGAATCTGAAAATCTGAATAAAATATTCCAGATTGGAATTCAATATCTGTATGTATCAGGATACAAAAATATATTTCACAATCAAACTAATGTATTGCTATATAAATAGCTGAATCATGTACAAATAACAGACTGTTAAATGTTTTCAAATATATATATACAAAGTAACTATATGAAATATTTACAAATGTATATAAGAAGTAACTAAATGAAATGTTCAATGGGATCATTAGATGAACTCTGTAACTGAACAACAACTGTAGATAAACTATGTGAACTGTTCAGTGTAATGATGCACTATGTAACTGAACAACTACTGTAGATAAACTATGTGAACAGTTCAGTGTAATGATGCACTATGTAACTGAACAACAACTGTAGATAAACTATGTGAACAGTTCAGTGTAATGATGCACTATGTAACTGAACAACAACTGTAGATAAACTATGTGAAGTGTTCGCTGTAATCATTAGGGTCTTCTTCATGAACCCTTCTCATGTGTTTGTTGAGCAGATACCTGGCACCGAAGTTTTTCCCGCACACAGGACATTTGAACTCAGTGCGAGGCTGGTGTGTGATCATGTGACACGTGAGGTTTCTCTTGTTGGAGAACCTCTTCCCGCACTCACACACGAACCTCTTGTTCGGGTCGACAGGTTTCGGCTTCTTCATGTGCACGTGTTTGACATGCTTGTTCAGCTTGAACAGCTTGGAGAACGATTTGTCGCACGTTTCACACTTGAACGGCTTCATGTTGTCGTGGACGATGAGGTGACACTTCAGGTACCTCTCCTGCGAGAACTCTTTGCCGCAGTGGCACACGAACACCGACGGCTTCTCAGATTCGACGTCAGAACTCTGGTCTTCCTCTGGGTGGAACTTCTTCTGGTGTCTGTTGAAGTGGTAAAGACTGATGAACTTTTTACCACAGTCTTCGCAGGGAAACGTCTGTTTGGGAACATCGTCACCTTTCTGGGGAACTGATCCCGGATGCTCTTTCTTCAGGTGTTTGTTCAAGAGAAACCGTTTGGCGAAACACTTAAAACAGACGTGGCACACGTGAGGTTTGAGTTCCGTGTGGTAGCAGGCGATGTGGTTCTTCAAATACGACTCGACAGCGAATCTCTTTCCGCAGTCGCAGACGTACGGCTTCTTCACGATGTCAGCTCTCTTCACGTTGTCGTGCACTCTTTTTATGTGCTTTTTCAAAGTGGCTTTCATCACGAAGCCTTTGCTGCACCTGTCACAAACAAATGGCCTCACGTCACTGTGAAGTTTCTCGTGATAAATCAACGAGTCCGGATTAGAAAATGTTTTACCACACTTGCAGGTGAACGTCCTGTCCGAGGTGTGAGTGAACATGTGTTTCTTCAAACCGGCGAGAGATTTGTATTTCTTCTGGCATTCAGCACACTCGTAAAGCTTTTCGGGGAAATGCACCAGTTTTCTGTGAGCGTTGAGGACAAAGAGTTCCGCAAATCGTTTGTTGCAGACGTCGCAGACGTGGTCCTTCTGACCCGTGTGTTTCTTGATGTGCATCCTCAGCATGTGTCTCTGGGGGAAGGCCTCGGGGCAGTAGGAGCACTTGAAGGTGGCTTTCTCCTTGTTGTAGTGCACTCGCTGGCGATGCTTCCTCAGATACGACCAGGTCTGGTACGTGTTTCGACACAGCTCGCACTTGAAGCGGTTGTTGGACTTGATGTGCACGGTCTTCTTGTGGTAATACAGAGCCTCTCTCGACTCGAAACACCTCCCGCACGTTGTACACCTGCAGTTCAACACGGTCCCTTTCCTGTCTCTGGATGCTTTTTTGATAGTGACCGTGTGTCTGCAATGACTAATTCTGGTTGTCTGCCCTTCCTCACCTCCCTGAATGATTGCTGGACTATGGTTACTGTCAGGCAGGGACTGGAAATTTTCGTGTTTCACTATAGCGTTCAAAACACTGTCAATGGCATCAGCATTATTAACATCATCTGGTTGTGGAGGATTTTCATTTTTTATAACAAAAATATCAATGAAACCCTGGTCACTCACATCCCTGGCATCCACCTCAAGAACTTTGACACTACAAGCACCATTACACTGAAACTCTTTCACATCTAGAATGTGCAAATTCTTGTTATATCCCAGCATCGAGTACTCATTTCCCAATCTGGACAAGTCTCCACCAAGCTGGTGACCGGACAACAAAGTTGAGGATTCCTGAACTTCTTGTTTAATGTAAACTGATTCAGCTTCAGCTGCAACAGCACCACCAACACCAACATCATCCATTTCCTCATACCCGTCACTGAAATCTGAACTGTCGTCATTACTTTCTGAAAGTGCTAGGTATGTGCTGCTCTGTGTAGTACTATCTACTTTGACTTTGTCACTTACTGTACATGAGTGGGTTTGGTTCAGTGAAACAATACTGTTACTACTAGAAACAGAATGAAGCAAACTATCGCTATCCTCAACACAGGACACCTGTGAATTCTGAACACAAGTTTTGTCTTGTTTGGAAGACTCTTGTAAAATTTGGAAAGTCTGGCTACTTTTTGTTGAAGTAGACAGTGTTCCTACATTCTCAGTTGATGTAGTCTGCATTTCTACACTGTCTTGTGGTTCAGTCAGTTCATCAACACTTTCTGTTGATGCAGACCGTTTTGCTATGTGTTCTGGTGATACAATCAGTGTTTCTATGTTGCCTGTTGATGAAAATGTCAATGTTTCAGTAGGTTCCATTGATGGAATCAGTGTTTCAATACTTTCTGTTGATGTAGTCACTGTTTCAATATTTTCTGTTGATGCCGTCAATGTTTCAGTATTTTCTGTTGATGCTGTCAATGTTTCAGTATTTACTGTTGATCCAGTTAGTGTTTTAGTATTTACTGTTGATCCAGTCAGTGTTTCAGTATTTACTGTTGATCCAGTCACTGTTTCAGTATTTACTGTTGATCCAGTTAGTGTTTCAGTATTTACTGTTGATCCAGTGAATGTTTCAGTATTTTCTGTTGATGCAGTCAGTGTTTCAGTATTTTCTGCTGATACAGTCAGTGTTTCAGTGTTTACTGCTGATGCTGAGATGGTGACTTCTTGGTGACTCTGCATGTGTTCAACAACACTTTCCAGTGTTGAGTACAGCTGACTATCTGAACATAGATCACATGTATAAAGTACCTCAGCTGTACTGCCATCATTCACAGAGCCTTCTTCATCATCATCATCATCTTCATCATCATCCTTTGGATAGAAAACAAAGCTGTTATTCACAGGAATGCTGTCAGAAGTGGAAGAATAATTTTTAGAGGTTGTTGCCGTGGTAATCACAATGTGCTGTCCACTGTGACCATGAACAGAAACAAGATGTTTCCTCAGAGATTTAATCTGGGCGTAAGATTTATCACAGAACTGACACTGGAAGGCAGACGACAGGTCGGTGCCTCTGTACTCGTCTCCCAGAGACTTGGTCAGAATGTTCACATCACCTCCGTGGACAGCTCGGATGTGCCACTTGAGATTTTTGGGAGCGACAAACTCTCTGTCACAGACGACACAGGAGCACGTCTGCTGTTCTCTGTGAGTCTTCATGTGTCTCTCGAGAGTCGATGGAGCTGTGCAGAATGTGAAACAGTAGCTGCACTGGTAACCCTCTCCCGTGTGGCACTTCATATGTGCTCGCAGGCTTTTGACAGATTTGTACCATTTGTCACAAAAGCTACACTGGTACGCACCGACTTCAAATTCCTGCTCTATCACAGGTAAATGTTCATTCATCGTGTGCGGTTTATTCTAGAATATTCAGGAACTCAGATTATCTGAAAAGAGAGCAAAAAATAAATTACATTATTAATATGCATACAGGATTATTATTATTTTTAATTTTTCAAGAGAGAAACAAATTTTGAAATTCTAAAAACGACCATATTTAAGCTAAAGCTAACCCTGAATATGGATACTATAAAAAGTAGTGAGTCTTTGCTTTCTCCCCAACACCACCCAGTAAATAAATTGGTGGACAGATTTTCAAATAGTAAAATAGGAACATAAAACATCAAGTATTTGTTACCGTTTATCCATTTAATAACACTTAAGAACTGCATTATCGACGAAATAAAGATGCTTACACTATCAAATAATTAATTTCCGAATACATCTTAGTAGCATACATTCAGCAAAATTAATAATAATATTACTGAAAGAAACAAATCCCAAACATCACAGTAAACTGAGTAATAAAAAGTATTACGAAAATAAAATAAAGATGGATACATATGGATCATATCAATTATTATTAATAGCAGAGCAAAGCTAACATATAAAGAATTCAACATATACCAGGTGTAATTGAATTCATCATTATGACGGTAATTACAACAAACGAAACAATTTATAGTATTAAGAAACATTTAATGAGAAGGAACATATAAAGGGAGATAACTTAAAATTGATTGTGTTTTTCTTATATCTAACTTTAATTGTCAGAGCATCACATTTTGGTCTCTCTCTCTCTCTCTCTCTCTCTCTCTCTCTCTCTCTCTCTCTCTCTCTGTGATAATATATAAAATATAAATAATTAGTCTTCATAAGCATATTTACGCTACGAGGGTTAAACGTGTTTATATGAATAAATTAACTTCTGTAAAATATATATTTTAAATATATAAACATTGGATAGGGCAGGTACCTTAGCATTTCTAATCTAAAGAAATGTTATATGTGAAGTTGATAATGATACTGTCGAAGATATTATTTAAATATTATAATTTACATTTTCTTCTTTATAGCTTTTTAAGAATTTAACCATTACTTTTTACTTCTTTTATTTTTAAATTATTTATTAACATTTTATTCTTTTTCTAGGGATATAATGGAAAGTGTAGTTTTTAGCAGTTTGTATATCAGGTTGTTTTCTATTTATTTTATCCAAGCATCTGTAAAGGTATTTTATCTCGGTTCCTTTCGGCTGATGACGAAAGAAACCGAAATTATCTTTAACTGGTTTCCCTCCTAACGTTTTCCGCACGTAAACCAATCTATTTAAAACAACTTTGTTTCACGAAAGGAAATTAACATTAGTCTTTACAATAGGACATCACAAAAACAAGATCTTAAAATGTCTTTAGACTTACCAATAAGTGAAATAGTTCTTGACCGTGGAGACACAGGTACAGTTTCCATAAAACCGGCACATTTTAATTCCATTTAACAGTATTGTCTGACTCTGTATCACTATCACTATCAGGAGTAACAGTAACTGAGTAAGGTCAAAATTGAGTTTTGCTACGTGCGGTTAATGATCAGATTTAAACACAATATTAATTTAGATCTGATGATTAATAATAGTTCACTTGTTTCAGGACAATGATTAGTTAAATTTCAGATAATAGTGAAATAGTTAAATATATTTTTTTTTACAACAGATGTTTAGTACATGTCCTTGGGTTGATATATTACTTCAGTGTCTTCATATTAAAATAAAATTTAATGCACAAGCAGAACATGAATTTTAACATGTAGTGAAAATATTTCATCAATGTATAATTATATGAAGGATACAAAATACAGACATTTTCAAAAAATTAATAATCATTAAAAATTATTGAATAAATATTAAAATTTAAATATTAAAAAAGACAAAGTCTGATGGTATAACTGATACCTGTATCATGAGTATATGATTTGTTTGTTTATAGTTACTGTGAGTAAATCTGGCACACTTACAGTATATATATTTATTAGATTGGTAGTGGCAGACTCAAGTTTTATGATTAAAAATGAAAATAATTAATTAAAATTGTTTTATAGGTCTTGGGTTCAATATACGAGGAGGTATAGATATTCCACATCTGCCTGGAGATCCTGGTATTTTTGTCACAAAATTAAAACCAAATGGAGCAGCATATAAAGATGGCCGTTTGAAAGAAGGAGACAAAATAATAGAGGTATTTTAACTTCTACCAGATTTAAATTTGATAGGATATTTCAGTTCTTTACTACACAAAATCTTATTTGTTATTAAAACAGCTAAGCATTTTTTAGTGACAAATTCAGGGATAGTTTAAACAGTATAGAGATATGTCAATTTTAAACTCAGATATTCAAACATGGAAATTGTAAAATAAGTCGGAGCATTTATACACACTCCAATCACAAAGCAGAACAGTAATTTTAATACACTGATACAGTCACAGTTTTCCAAAATTTCATTAAATTAATTTTCTGTAAAATTTTTTCGTTATTTTTAACTTCACAATTTTTCACCTACATCATAAGAATAATAGAATTTAATTTTTTAATATTTTTTAATTCATAATATTTTGCCTTTATTTCACAAATTTTTTCATTTATCAGAAATTGGATGAAATAATTTTTTATATTTATAATTTAATCTTCTTCTGCTTATTATTATTGTTATTTTTATTATACCTGATATTTTAGGGGTGTTTTTTTTGTTGTTTTCTCTCAGATCAATGGAAGAAACATAGAACGAGTGACTCACAATGAGGCGGTACAGATATTTCTGGCATCAGGAAATGTGGTGCGTCTCAAAGTGCAGTGTGGAGCAGAAGCAGTCATACTTGTGAGATTTTTTTGTTTTACATTTTTGAAAGCTTTCTTTTTCTTTTAAATAAAATTGAACCTAAACTGGTATTATTAAATCTCATGAAGAAGTAAAAATATCCAGTGTCATGTCAGAAGTTTAATTAGTAATTAATTTTTAAAATTTTACTATAGCCATTACATCCATTATGTAAATATATATCTGTGTGTGTGTGTGTGTGTGTGTGTGTGTGTGTTTTTTGTATATGTTCTTTAATATACTTGTGCATGTGTGTTTCTTGTTTATTTAAAATGAGGCATTTCAGTTAAAGGAATATTTATTATTGCTTTCACATAGTTATTAAAAATGCCATTAATTTTAAAGTTAAATTGTCAGCAGCTTATTTCTGTTTCTTTTCATAATAATAAAGTTAATAGTAATTTTAAAGTATTGTGTATAAAAATAATTACTGAGAAATAAGTAACTAGCAATTTATCTTTTTTTGTTTTGTTTTGTTATTTGTTGTTATGGTTTTTGTATGTTTGAGGGACAGACATGGTAGAGGGTTGTAAGAAGGGGGCAGGTGGATAGACAGGGAGGAAGAAGAAAGGGAAGAATAAGTAATTAGACAAGTCTTGATTTGTTATTTTTTATTTCCAGGCTAAAATAGAAGACAGAAAACACCCAGTCTTGCCTTCTCGGCCAGGCACGAAAAAGTCTAAGTTTCATATTTTCTACTTCATGCTTGGTTTGGTCACTGCGACTGGACTAGCATACTTTGTGTACCGGCGCATCAGACAAAAGTAGACTTTAGTAGTTTGTAGAGTTTTTGTTATTTTTATGTCCACCATTTCAAGTATTCAGTCAAAATGCAGGTACCAGGATTGCAGAATTACCAGTAATCAAAATAGACACGTACTAACGAAGTCTTGTTTCTGCTTTTGTAGTAGTGAAAGAAGTGTTCCTGTTTTTACATAAATGACTAATTGGAAATGCATGAACTGTACATTTGATGAAAATTTTGGAAGAAATTGTACAAAGCAGAAATTACAACAGTTGTTTGATAAATTGTAATCGAAGACTTTAATTTTTAAAAATTTTAATTTTAAGTTGATTGTTTCCAGAAAAGAAGGAAAAAAAGGTCCCTCATTCTGATTTTCGTGCAAGTATTTGCAGCATGAGTTATTAAAAAGATAGTTTATTATTTTAGAAGTTTAAAAAGATGAATATTATTGAAAGTGCTTTTTATACATATCAAGTCTGCACCTCTGAGAAATAATTATCACTAGACAAATGAAGATTATTTCCCAGAGGTGTGGTAAGACAATTAATTTTTGTTACAGCCTGTATATTACTCAAGATATCTCACAAAAACTATTTTGTTTTGTATCATACAAAGAGTTTCTGTTTGTTGATGCATTTAAATGTATTCAGATATATTTTAACGTGTTTGAGTTTGTGTAGACATTATTCCAGAATTTTTGTTTCTGCCAGTTCACAAATCTTAATGTAATTTGTAAGAAATATTTTGTCAAAACATGTGAGATAATCATTCAGAGAAATTTATTATTGTCTGTGCAAAGTTAACATTCTTCTTTGTTGCCCACAAGTGCACCAAGACTCTGTAAACGTAAAAGTAACCTTTAAACTGAATTGTATGAATCAGAAGTAAGTAATAAAACAAAAGAATTCCAAAAGCTCTCAGGATAATTCCAATGTTTATTATGGTTTAAAAAGTTGTCATCTAATACAGACTGATACACAGACTGGAATAACTCCATCTTGTATCTCTATTTGTTTTATTAAAGAAATAAAAGCAAGACTAACAAAAGCAGTCGATGAAAAATAATTTGCAGACATTTTATGAAATTAACAGAATCAAGTTCCCTCTTTAACAGATTATAGATTTTATCCTCATCAGCTCAAAGATAAACACCATCTTTTTTTTTTTTTTCTTTCTTGTTTATAATTTTAATTTTTCTACCAAAATCTTGAAATATCAGCAATTTCAACCTACTGGAAATTACTTTAATGTTTGCAACTATCTGACCTTAAGATCCACAATGTTAAATTCTGTTCATCAAGGATTTGTTGTGCAGTTTTTCTGTTGTTCTAAAATATAAAATACTAAGTATGAAATCATCTCTGTCTACACTAGTAAATAATAAGAAAAAATGGATAAAAAACTAATGCTTAATTTGTATAGTGTCTAAATATAAAGATTTTTATTTCTGTAACTTTCTTAAAGCTGTGGTTGTAGTTGTTGATGGGAAACTTTTAAGTTTTATGATAGCAGAGAGGATTTTTCTTGCCTTTTTGTGCTATCTAGTCACAGAGTTTGAATTCCAGATACTTAAACATACTCATTTTCTCTTTTTAAATGGATTGTTAAACTGTCACAACATTTTCACTGAGAAATGTCTGGTTGGCAGGAATTTGTCTGTGTGTGTTTATTTTATTTCATGTACATTTTGTTACTAATTTATCTTATGTGAACAATGGTGATGTTAAAAGAGATTCTGTACCACTAAATTAAAATTGTTGATTTAGTTACCTCACAGAGTGTACCTGTGTTGACACTAACATTTAAATATTGTCATCTTTATTATTATTATTTATTTATTTATTTTTTTTTTTAAATAAAATTCATGTAACGATGAAGGTTCTAAAAGTTAGAGTGTAAACACATTTTATTTACCAGCAATTTATATTGTTTTGTTTATCACTGCAAAGACTGGGGATATCGCTGAATAATAAAGTGTAAAAGTAACATGTTCTACACTTGATTTAAATATTACTTTACTTTCTTATGCACTCGTGTTTAACAGTTATAGAGAATTGTACAGGAAAAAAAAAGAAAAACAAAAAAAAATCCAGGAAAATAAACCAACCAAAAACCTGAAAAACAGAATGAAATAAAACAAAACATGGGGAAAAAAAAAAAAAAGGTGAAAGGTAATCATCAAGAAAAAACAGTTCCTGGTTGAGTTATTTTTAAATTGATGTCTCTTCTTTGTTCATTTTTCATGGTAAACAGGTAAAATTCAGTACTGGTCACACAACACAGGTACACTTCAGTAATTTCAATATACACGTCTGTCACAGCTTGTAAATGTAACAACGACAGATGTAACATGATGTTAGTTGATGTTGTCACAGCTGCTTCAGATCTAACAGGGTGCATCATTTTAATTCACAGGGTTCTTTTTTCTTTTTTTTCTTCTAAAGTTTGATTTTAAATTTTAATATTAAAAATAATTTTAAAAATATATATATTTTTTTCAACTTTGTCTTCTTACAAGGCTATTAAACTGTTTGATCTTTGTATTAGAGAAAACTAAATACATTTATTAATTAATAAAAAAAAAAAAAAAAACCCCAATAAAACGTACAAGACCTGGCTCAGCAAATGAACAAATTAAAAAGATGTTTTTACTTACATTGTGTTGTAAATATAATTGTTTGATTTTCAATCCTTTTTTGATTTTTTTTTTCATTTGTTATTGTTTTGTTGATTTTTCTTTTGTTGAATTGTTTATTTTTAAAGTTACCTTTTTTTATTCTGTTTTCTTGAATTAAGCCAGACCTGTGATAAAATTTTATTTCATCAATTTTTAATTAGCAACACTAATCATTAAGAATTTTAAAAATATTTTTAAGTGTAAAAAAAAAAAAAAAAAAAAAAAAAAAAAATAATAATAATAATATCAGTAAATAAAATAAAACCAACAAATGTTTGTAACTTTAAGATTTGAGAAAGAACAGAAATGGTTGTTAACGTGATAATCACTGAAATCTGTTTTGATCATATGACCGTGTGTAAGAAAAATATATTGTTAATGTTTGTTTACTTTTATCCAGCCTTGAAAAAATCATTCCAAAATGTGACTGTATTTCCTCCATTTAAACAGGTAACATACTGTTTAAATCCATTTCACAATGAAAATTTACAAATAGCTTAAGTTAATAACAACTCCGAATTATTTTACAAATACAAGTGCATCAACAGAGTACTTTTTATGTTTAAAAAGTTATCACAAGAAAAAAAAAAAAAAAAAAATTAAAAAGGGTTTTAAAAATTTCATTTTAATTACGAAAAACATTCATAACTAACATATTTTCACTATAAAAACTGGCAAATTTTTAAATACCACACTATGATGTGTTTACACTTTTCGTTATTTTCTTTCTTTTGTAGTAACTTTTGTTGTTTATTATTATCATTTAAATGCATTTCCTAATTTGTACATAATTATATTTAAACTATTGATTCCTATATTTTTCTCTTCATTTTTTTTTAATGGTAATTATGTTGAATACTTACAACTTCAATTGTATGTGTTAACAATGAATTAATAATATATGCAGTTAATGTACATTCATATGCAAATCACAATATTAAAAAACTGAAAAACGACGGCACTGCTAGTGGTAAATTTTTAACAAAGAAGGGCAGCTATTATCGAGACTGGATTACTAAATGTGACGAGTTACTTCCCTTGATCTCAGTAGTCGATATTTTTATTTATTTATTTTTTTAAATGTGAGGAAAACGTATTTCTTTTGTTGCTCATTTTGTTTTGTTCTGTAATTTCATTCCCAACATTTTCGGTTTTTTTTTTTAATTAAATAAACTGATTTTTGTTGTCAACAGAACTGCTCAAAATGTGGCCCAGGATAATAAACGTTTCAGTTTTAAAGCATAATGTGTAAATTTGTGTGAATGCTGCCTGGTTTTTTGTTTTTGGATTTCGTCATTTGATCACCCTGTCCGTTAGCTAGCTGAGTGAGATGTAACAACCGAGGATTGTGAATAAACTATATCAACAATTTACTTTTGTTTTCTTCTTATTTATTTATTTATTTATTTATTTATTATTATTTTTTATTATTATTATTATTATTATTATTATTATTATTATTATTATTATTATTATTATAAAGAAATAAATATTTTATTGCAGGATATTTTCTTTCGATCATTACATCATCAGATCCATAACTGAATAGCTAACGATTACGTCTCCAATATCAGTAATCGATGACGTTTTCTTGAAAGATATTTTCATAAAAAATTTGATGAACTTCTCCTTGATAAATAATAAAAAATCGGAAGTGAGGTTGTAGCAAGATATGAGTACTACGTCATCAAACTAAGTTTGTTTAAAAAGATGGTTCAAATGGACAGACAGAAGGACATTTTTGAACATCACACTTTGCTGACGCTTTGCACTCTCACGACCAGCCCAGCAAAATCTCGCAAAAATTCGCGAGAGACAAATGGGTTATTTGCTCGTACCTAATGGCTATACAAAACTGAATTCGTAACGCTTAGGTTGAACAAAATATCAATTAAAAATAAATTAATAATAATAATAATAATAATAATAATAATAATAATAATAATAGGATTATTAATCAGACACATTTATATCCTCCTGTTGTTAACGCTTCAGAATAATGAAATCAAAATGTCAGACGTTAAAATTGTTTTAGTTATTCTCAGTTTTAATTTCTGACAATGTAACAACGGTTATTAAAGACTGTCCGACAGGCAGACAATGATGCCATTATTATGCTCATTTTGATAAAGATGTTTAGTATGTATGCTTTAATAAAGTGTTGTTAGCAAAGTCCTACTGTATATAGGTATTTCAGAATGAGGCCCTGACGTCAAACCGGTTTGGTCAAACAAAACACCTGCGTAATTCTTTGTAGTAAACAAATTGTCGGTTAATTCTCGACATATTATGTGAAGACAACATTGTTAATTTTAAGGGATGAGTTGATTTAATAAAAACGCCTTGTTCTCCATTACAACGCAATGAAAATCATTGAAACTGTTTCCGTTTCGCTTGGTCACATCAAATTCTTCGTCAAACGGAGAGTCGCTATAGCGTCTGACGTATTGTCGTAGAACTGAGCGTCGTCAAAGTCTGATCGTTCGTTCGTTGTTGCTCGGGAAATCGTCAATCAACGACAAACTATTCAGTGACCTGTGAACTTTAATTTTGAAAATATAGTGACAGTATCAAATAATTTCCGACCTCTGACTTTTCATAAACCAGTTTTGAATTTCTGTCAGTGGACTGAACAGTTAACACTTGATTATTCTTTGAGTTCGAATAAAACGTCAATTAGGTTTTTTTTAACTTTCAGTTTATAAAAGATGTTAAGTCTTTATATGAGTTGTTCTTTTGTTTTGGATTTATGAATTCATGTTAACTGTCTAGTGGATTGGAGCTTAAATTAACTTTATACCGAGTTAATAAAGCCTGAAATCTGAATAGTTTATTATTTTGTGATGGGACGAAGTTTGATTCCATCACTGACATACAAGTTTTGATAGCACTGAAAAGCCAGCTCCGTCAAATGAGTATTTACATGTTGATTCTGTCAAAGATGTATTATATAAAAATTATTATTTAAACTTTCTTCGTAACATGTTTTTTTTTAGCTATAATTTTTTAAAGATTTAAAAACTTTTTATTCTTATTCTAGGGCACTGCAGGTTTTAGCAAATTTTATATCAAGTTATTTTCTGTTTATTTTGTGACAAGTATTATCATTATCTTATCATTGAAGCAACCGAAAAGATATCACCTCTCGGTTTATTTCGACTGATGACGAAAAAAGCCGAATTTTCTTTAACTGGTTTCCCTCCTGAAGTTTCCCCGCACATGATCCGATCTATTTGAAAACAACTTTGTTTTGATCCCGGAAACAAATATACATTAGTCTTTACAACAGGACGCCACAAAAACAGTATCTTTAAATGCCTCTAGACATACCATTAACTGAAATAACTCTTGATCGTGGAGACACAGGTACAGTTTCCATAAAACCGGCACATTTTAATTCCATTTACCAGTATTGTGTAACTGTATCAGGATAAACGGTAACTGAGTAAGGTCAAAATTTAGTTTCGCTACGTGCTATAGTTACCGGTTAGTGATAAGATTTTAAGAAAAAAACCCCAAACAACAGTAAACAATCAGACTTTGATTCGGACAGATAATGAGTAAATTTTAAATACTCATGGATGACTCTGAATGACAAAATCCATTAATTTATATGACTTAATGCAATGTGCGGAAGTACAAAATGAGAAATGGGTCAGTTTGACATTCCTGAACATGTCTACTTTCAGGTTCAGAACCTCAGTTTCACTAAATAAAATCATTTTTTTAAGAAGTTGTTTTTACTAACGCCACGTTTGAATACGCTTTCTCCTAAAAGTCCCTGGGCTTTTAGCCCTTATCAACACCCGTTTTGTTTACACCATCGGTAAAATATCGCATAGGAAACTGACCTACATTACTTCCCGCATACTATTTCGTAAAAAACCCCATCTAGTTGATACACGACAATGCAGAGCAAGTAAGCAAAGCGACACTGTTGCGAGAATCGATCCTGAAAATTGACTGCTTGTCAATTACCTTCGTCTTTGTTTGTATCAGCACCTTCGATACGAAAACTTTTTGTTTTGGGCAATAAAGCTCGAACACATTTTAGACGGTAAACATGCAACTGCGCGCTTGTCCCTGAGTAAATGGCTGTGTGTTTTAAGTTTACAAGCAAGAGTAGAAAAATAAATAATAGGGTCTAAACATGATTCTCTTCTTATTTTTGCATTGTTCTCATTTTCCGTCTTTCCGTTTGCATCAGAAACTTATATGACAATCTCTCAGAAACAATTAAATTTTAATTAAACTTGGCACATTTTTACATTTGTGTGTTGTTGACATTAAAATAAAGAGATTTTTTTATTCTAAGGATCGACTGCTTTAAAGGGTATACTATTTAAAAAGAAAGAAGAGGGAAAAAAGTAATCAGAAAATAAACTTAATAAGTATGAGCAAATGAATCTCTCTTTGTATTGTTAACATACATAAAATGTACACTTCTGCAGAAAACTGTTCTCCTATCATGTATAAGAACCTGATATTCCGACTGTTTGTGTTGGTTTCCATGGCAACGACAACCCCATAAACTTGAACAAATTGCATTTTTGCAATTAGGTTAATAGTATTATCATTTACTATCTATGAACCTTGCTTTCTTTAGGTATTCTAAAAATTTATTTTAAATATTTGTAGTTTTCATTAATGGCATTGGTGAGCTGGGTAATTATAAGACAAATGAGAACACATTAAGCGACATGTCTGTGATGTTTGTATATATACATGTATATGGACTGTCTCGCACATGGAGGAAACAACATAAAACGAAAACGCGGAAGCAGCTCTGTGTCAAGGACATCTTCAACGCGCGAACTTGAAGTTGTTTTACAAATGATCTATAGACATTACCTATTGTCAGAAAGAGAAAAATCACCGAATTTCTTGATTATTGAACGCACATTTACTTAAAAAACAAAACAAAAAAAACAAAAAAAACATGGTATTTATGAGCTTTGATCACCCATTCATCGTCTGGGACACATCAGTTATATCAAGAATTCCAAAGATTCCAAATCATGTAGGGTTTGTATTTGACAGCCTATTATCTGTCAGTTTCTGAATAATGATTGTCCAGTGGAAACATAATGATTGACTGCTTATCTAAGACTCGACTGTCTGTCAGTTTTTCTAGCTGGTCTTTAAGCTTTATGCCTGTGCCTTGGATTTTGGCACCCTTGACTGAAGGCCTGTCTTGTGTGAGTTTCAGTTTGTGTCTAGTATGAAAATGAAGATTCAGTGCATTTATTTTCTTGGCACTTTATTTTATATTGCTCTTGAATGGCTTGAGTACAACATGAAATAAATCCACAAACATCTTTCTATTCATCTTTTGATTTCTTTATTCACGGTTCACTTGTTTGAAGACACCGATTAGTTAAATTTCAGATAATAGCTGATAATGGCTAAATATATATATATATTTTTTTACAACAGATGTTTAGTACATGTCCTTGATGTGATGTATTACTTCATTTGCTTTTAGAAATCAAATTTAATTCACAAGCAGAATGTGAATTGTAACTTATAGTGAAAATATTTTATCTATACATAATTATATGAAGGACAGAAAATACAGACATTTTCAAAAGTAATTAATAGTTATTGTAGATTGCAGTTGGACTGCACATACTTACTGAAAAATCACTGACTAAGTTAATAAATATTAAATAAATATTTATTTATTAGTTGTCACATAAACTGTTTGTTTTCATTATGCTGGTAGACTCAAGGTTTATGATTAATAATGAATATAATTATTTAAAATTGTTTTACAGGTCTTGGGTTCTGTATAAGAGGTGGTATAGATACTCCACATCTGCCTGTAGATCCTGGCATTTTTGTCACAGAGATAAAACCAGTTGGAGCAGCATTTAGAGATGGCTGTTTGAAAGAAGGAGACAAAATAGTAGAGGTACTTTAACTTCTGCCAGATTTAAATTTGAAAGGATTTATTCAGTTCTTTATTGCATAAAATCTTATTCTTTATTAACACAGGTAAGAAGTTTTTAGGGACATATAATACTAATTTAAACAATATAGGGTTTTGTCAATTTTAAAATGTATATTGTAAAATAAGTTGGAGTATTTACATACTCCAGTAATAACTCCAGTCACAAAAACACAAATGTAACTGAACTTCAGAAAATTTAATTAAATTACTTTTATGTTAATAATATAAATTTTTGTTCATTATTATTTTTTTTTCATTTCACAAATTATAAGATATATCAGAATATAACAGAATTAAGGTTTTAATGTGAATTTTTCATTATTCGGTTTTATTTCACATTTATCAGAAGTGATAGAAATAATTTGAAACTTTTATTTTGAAAATGAATACCAAATATTTATAATTTAACCTTCTTCTTCATCATCACCATCATCTTCTTTTGCTTATTGTTATTGTTAGTATTACATCTGATATTTATTATATATATCTTTTTCAGATCAATGAAAGGAACTTGGAGCGAGTGACTCATGATGAAGCTGTAGAATTATTTCGTTCATCAGGAAATGTGGTGCGTCTCAAAGTGCAGTGTGGAGCAGAAGCAGCCATACTTGTGAGATTTTTATTTTTTTTATTTTACATTTTTAAAAATGTTTTATTTTTCTTTTGAATAAAATTGAAACTGGTATCATTAAATATCACGAAGAAGTGAAAATATCCAGTGTCTAGTCAGAAGTTTAATTAGTAATGAATTTAAAAATGTTTGTTATAGCCATTACTTCATTATGTAAATAAACATAAGAGTGTGTTTGTGTGTTAAAAGTAATGGGTAGGAAACTGAATACTGGGAGATCAATTCCTCATGAATAAGTAGCAGTCAGTAGTTGTTTTTTTTTGTTGTTTAAGTTTGTTGTTGTTGTTTTTTGTATAGTTGAGGGAACAAAATGGTGGAGGGTTATAACAAGGGGAGGTGGATAGACAGGGAGAATGAAGGAAAAAAAAATAGTAATCAGACATGGCTTGAGTTGTTTTAATTATTTGTTTATTTATTTATTTATTTACAGGCTGAAATAGAAGATACAAAATGCAGTTTATAGTTCTTTTTTGTTTGCTTGTTATTTGTTCTTATGGTTTTTGTATGTTTGAGGGAAGAAAGTAGTAGAGGGTTATAACAAGGGGGGAGGTGGGTAGACAGAGAGGAAGAAAGGGAAGAATAAGTAATTAGAGAAGTCTTGATTTTTTATTTTTTATTTACAGGCTGAAATGGAAGACAGAAAACACCCAGTCTTGCCTTCTCGGGCAGGGCCGAAAAAGTCTAAATTTCATATTATCTGGTTCATGCTTGGCTTTTTAAGTACAACTGGACTAGCATACTTTGTCTACTGGCGCATCAGACAAAAGTAGACTTTAGTAGTTTGTAGAGTTTTTGTTATTTTTATGTCCACCATTTCAAGTGTTCAGTCAAAATGCAGAATTACCAGTAATCAAAATAGACACGTACCAACGAAGTCTTGTTTCTGCTTTTGTAGCAGATAAACATGTGGTTTTTTTTATTTTGGTCTATCTTCATTAAAGCTGTGGTTATTATTATCATTTAAATGTATTTCTTAATTTGTACATAATAATATTTAAACTATTGATTCCTAATTTTCTTTTAATTTTTAATGTTTTAATAGTAATTATGTTGAGTTAATAATATATGCAGTTAATGTACATTCATATGCAAATCACAATTTTAAAAACTGAAAAACGATGGCACTGCTAGTGGTAAATTTTTGATACAGGAGGGCAGCAATCATCGAGACTTCGATTACTAAATACCTTGTAGATTTTTAAAAAAAATTAATTAAAAAATTGTATTTATTATTATTGATTTTAAATGTGTCCGAAACGTATTTTATTTGGTTTCTCATTTTCTTTTATTCTGTCATTTATTTCCCAATGTTTAATTTGTTATTTTGAAAATTAATGTTTGTTATTTTGTTTTTTCGTATAAAGAAACTGATTCTTATTTGTCAACAGAATTGCTCAAATTTGCCTCTGGATTAAAAATAAGCATGATGTGTAAGTTTGTGTGACTGCTGCCTGGTTTTTTGTTTTTTTATTTCGTCATTTGATCACTCTGTCCATTAGCCAGTTGAGTGAGATGTTAGAACTGAGGACTGCGAATAAACTATATCAACAATTTACTTTTGTTTTGTTCTTATTTATACATTTATTTATTATTATTATTATTATTATTATTATTATTATTTTAATGAAATAAATATTTTATTGCTCTCTCTCTCTCTCTCTCTTGAAACAAGTTATGTTAAAAATTCATTGATTCATACACCTGCGTACAGAAACAAACGAATATGCACACCATTTACATTCAGTGTTTATTAAATCAATTTATTTAGTTTAAATACATTTCAGAGAAAGATAATTATCTGTTATTTATTTATTACAAAAATTGTCTTTTTATTTTATTATTATTTTTTCAAAACTAAAAAAACATGGGCTTTTTCACAACACGATGGTCAAATCCATAAAATTTCCGATCATTATATCATCAGTTCCGTAGGTGAATAGCTAACGATCACGTCTGCAATATTTCCTAACCACAAAAACATCGCTCGCAACCATAACTTTTTTTTTTTTTTTTTTTAAATTAAGCACAATAGCAGTTAATAAGCATACCTCTTCTGCGAACATCCAAGATTTTTCCAGTGATGGATGACGTTTTCTTGAAAGATATTATCATAAAAAATTTGATGAACTTCTCCTTGATAAATAATAAAAAATCGGAAGTGCGGTTGTAGCAAGATATGAGTACTACGTCATCAAACTAAGTTTGTTTAAAAAGGTGGTTCAAATGGACCGACAGAAGGGAATTTTTGAACATCGCACTTTGCTGACGCTTTGCACTTTGCTGACGCTTTGCACTCTGACGACCAGGCAGCAAGGATCTCGCAAAAACTCGCGAGAGACAAATAGGATTTTTGTTCATACCTAATGGCTATGCAAAAAAGAGAGAAGAAAAAAAAAAGAAGAAAGTAATAATAATAATAGGATTATTAATCAGACACATTTATATCCTCCTGTTGGTAACGCTTCAGAATGAAGAACTCAAAATGTCAGACGTTAAAGTTGTTTTAGTTATTCTTAGTTTTATTTCTGATAATGTAACAACGGTTATTAAAGACAATGATGCCATTATTATGCTGATTTTGATAAAGATATTTAGTGTGTATGCTTTAATAAAGTGGTTGTTAGAAAAGTCCTACTATAATATAGGTATTTCAGAATGAGTCCCTGACGTCAAACCGGTTTGGTCAAACAAAACACCTGCGTAATTCTTTGTAGTAAACAAGTTGTCGGTTAATTCTCGACATATTATGTGAAGACAACATTGTTAATTTTTAAGGCAGGAGTTGATTTAATAAAAACGCCTTGTTCTCCATTACAACGCCATGAAAATCATTGAAACGGTTTCCGTTTCGCTTGGTCTCGCATCAAATTCTTCGTCAAACGGAGAGTCGCTGTAGCGTCTGACGTATTGTCGTAGAACTGAGCGTCGTCAAAGTCTGATCGTTCGTTCGTTCTTGCTCGGGAAATCGTCAATCAACGACAAACTATTCAGTGACCTGTGAACTTTAATTATGAAAATATAGTGACAGTATAAAATAATTCCCGACCTCTGACTTTTGATAAACCAATTTTGAATTTCTGTCATTGGACTGAACAGTTAACACTTGATTATTCTTTGAGTTTGAATAAAACTTCAATTAGGTTTTCTTTAACTTTCAGTTTATAAAAGAGGTTAAGTCTTTATATGAGTTGTTCTTTTGTTTTGGATTTATGAATTCATGTTAACTGTCTAGTGGATTGGAGCTTAAGCTAACTTTATACCGAGTTAATAAAGCCTGAAATCTGAATAGTTTATTATTTTGTGATGGGACGAAGTTTGATTCCATCACTGACATACAAGTTTTGATAGCACTGAAAAGCCAGCCCCGTCAAATGAGTATTTACATGCTGATTCTGTCAAAGATATTATAGTATATAAAAATTATTATTTAAACTTTCTTCGTAACTTTTTTTTTTTAACTATAATTTTTTTAAAGATTTAAAAACATTTTATTCTTATTCTAGGGCATGATGGGAACTGCAGGTTTTAGCAATTTTTATATCAAGTTATTTTCTGGGTTTTTTGTGACAAGTATTATCATTATCTTATCATTGAAGCAACCGAAAAGATATCACCTCTCGGTTTATTTCGACTGATGACGAAAAAAGCCGAATTTTCTTTAACTGGTTTCCCTCCTGAAGTTTCCCCGCACATGATCTGATCTATTTCAAACAACTTTGTTTTGATCCCGGAAACAAATATACATTAGTCTTTACAACAGGACGCCACAAAAACAGAATTAAAATGCATCTAGACATACCATTAACTGAAATAATTCTTGATCGTGGAGACACAGGTACAGTTTCCATAAAACCGGCACATTTTAATTCCATTTACCAGTATTGTGTAACTGTATCAGGAATAACGGTAACTGAGTAAGGTCAAAATTTAGTTTCGCTACGTGCTATAGTTACCGGTTAGTGATAAGATTTTAAGAAAAAAACCCAAACAACAGTAAACAATCAGACTTTGATTCGGACAGATAATGAGTAAATTTTAAATATGACTTTGAATGACAAAATCCATTAATTGATATGACTTAATGCAATGTGCGGAAGTACAAAATGAGAAATGTGTGTCAGTTTGACATTCTTGAACATGTCTACTTTCAGGTTTAGAACCTCAATTTCACTAAATAATTTTTTTTTTTTTTTTTTAATTTTTTTTTTACTAACTCCACGTTTGATACGGTTTATCCCAAAAGTCCCTTATCAACACCCGTTTTGTTGACACTATCGATAAAATATCGCATAGGAAACTGACCTACATTACTTCCCGCATACTATTTCGTAAAAAACCCATCTAGTTGATACAAGACAATGCAGAGGAAGTAAGCAAAGCGACACTGTTGCGAGAATCCGACTGCATGTCAATCGCCTTCGTCTTTGTTTATATCAGCACCTTCGATACGAAAACTTTTTGTTTTGAGCAATAAAACTCGAACACATTTTAGACGGGAAACATGCAACTGCGCGCTTGTCCCTGAGTGACTGGCTGTGTGTTTTAAGTTTACAAGCAAGACTGTAAAATAAATAATAGGGTCTAAACATGTCTGTCTTCTTATTTTTGCGTTTTTCTCATTTTCCGTCTTTCCGTTTGCATGAGAAACTTATATGAAAATCTCTCAGAAACTAAAATGAAAATCTCTTAGAAACTATCTATTCGTTTTTGATGAAATTTGGCACATTTTTTACATTAGTGTCTTGTTGACATTACAATAAGGAGATTTTGGTGATATGTTTGATAATTTTCACTTTATAAGGGTTGATTTCTTAAAAGGGCATATTATTTACGAAAAAAAAAAAAAAAAAAAAAAACCAACAACAAAAATAAAAATCTTACTCAGATAATAAACTTAATAAGCATGAGGAAATGATACTCTCTTTTTAGTATTGTTAACATATATCAAATGCACACTTCTGAGAAAACTTTTCCTCAATGTTGTATAAAATCGTAATATTACGACTGTTTATGTTGGTTTCCATGGCAACGACAAGCCCCATAAACCTGGACAAACAGCATTTTTGCATTTTTATCTCTCATTTACTATCTGTTATAGTTGGTTTCTTTAGCTATTCTAAACTTCAAAATTTATAATTTTTGTAGCTGTCATTAATGGCACTGGTGAGGTGGGTAATTATAACACATTAAGCGACATATCTCTGATGTTTGTATATATTATATACATGTATATTGACTGTCTCGCACATGGAGGAAACAACATAAAACGAAAACGCGGAAGCAGTTCTGTGTCAAGGACATTATCAACGCGCGAAGTTGTATTAGGAGTGATCTACAGACATTACGTATTGTCAGAAAGAGAAAAATCACCGAATGTCTTGATTATTGAACGCATATTTACTTAAAAAAACAACAAACAAACATGGCATTTATGAGCTTTGATCACCCATTCATCGTCTGGGACACATCAGAGTTATACCAAGAATTCCAAAGATTCCAAATCACGTAGGGTTTGTATTTGACGGCCTATTATCTGTCAGTTTCTGAATAAATGATCATGATTGACTGCTTATCTAAGACTCGACTGTCTGTCAGTTTTTCTAGCTGGTCTTCAAGCTCTTGCCTGTGCCTTGGAATATGGCACCCTTGACTCAAGGCTTAAGGCGCCTGTCTTCTGTGAGTTTGTGTCTAGTATGAAAATGAAGTTTCAGATCATTTATTTTCTTGGCACTTTATTTTATATTGCTCTTGAATGGCTTGAGTACAACCTGAAATAAATCCACAAACATCTTTTAATTCATCTTTTGATTTCTTTATTCACAGTTCACTTATTTTAAGACACTGATTAGTTAAATTTCAGATAATAGCTGATAATGGCTAAATATATATATTATTTTACAACAGATGTTTAGTATATATCCTTGATGTGATGTATTACTTCATTTTAGAAATCAAATTTAATCCACGAATTTAATACATTATTTTGTGAAGAATAGAAAATACTGACATTTTCAAAAGTAATTAATAATTATTGTAGATTACAGTTGGACTGCACATTCTTATTGAAAAATTATTGAAGAAATGATAAAATATTAAATAAATATTTATTGGTATTATTATCAAAAGCTGGTCTCATAAACTCATTTCACTACGCTAGTAGGCTCAAGTTTTATGATTAAAAATGAAAATAATTACTTAAAATTGTTTTACAGGTCTTGGTTGTGTATGAGATGAGGTATAGATACTACACATTATACTGGTAGACTCAAGTTTTATGATTAATAATGAAATAATTATTTAAAATTGTTTTACAGCTCTTGGGTTAGGTATAAGAGGAGGTATAGATACTCCACATCTGCCTGTAGATCCTGGCATTTTTGTCACAGAGATAAAACCAGGTGGAGCAGCATTTAGAGATGGCCGTTTGAAAGAAGGAGACAAAATAGTAGAGGTACTTTAACTTCTGCCAGATTTAAATTTGAAAGGATTTATTCAGTTCTTTATTGCATAAAATCTTATTCTTTATGAAACACAGGTAAGAAGTTTTTAGGGACATAAAATACTAATTTAAACACTATAGGGTTTTGTCAATTTTTAAATGTATATTGTAAAATAGGTTGGAGCATTTACATACTTCAGTAATAACTTCAGTCACAAAAACACAAATGTAACTTTGAACTTCCCAAAATTTTATTAAATTACTTTTATGTTAATAATGTATATACTTTTTCATTATTTTTTCTATTTCACTTCACAAATTATCAGATATATCAGAATATAACAGAATTAAGGTTTTAATGTGCATTTTTCATTATTTAGTTTTATTTCACATATATCAGAAGTGACAGAAATAATTTGAAACTTTTATTTTGAAAATGAATACCAAACATTTATAATTTAACCTTTTTCTTCTTCATCATCACCATCATCTTCTTTTGCTTATTGTTACTGTTAGTATTACATCTGATATTTATTATATATATCTTTTTCAGGTCAATGAAAGAAACATAGAGCGAGTGACACATAATAAAGCTATAGAATTATTTAAGTCATCAGGAAATGTGGTGCATCTCAAAGTGCAGTGTGGAGCAGAAGCAGCCATACTTGTGAGATTTTTATTTTTTTATTTTACATTTTTAAAAATGTTTTCTTTTTCCTTTGAATAAAATTGAAACTGGTATCATTAAATATCACGAAGAAGTGAAAATATCCAGTGTCTAGTGAGAAGTTTAATTAGTAATGAATTTAAAAAAAAAAAAATTATAGGCATTACTTCATTATTTTGTGTTTGTTTAAATGATGTGTTTCAGTTAAATGAATATTTAATATTCCAAAAATGTTATTAATTTTAAAGTTAAATTGCCAGCATTGTTTTTCTATTTCTTTTCATAATAATAAAGAAAATAAAAAAAAGTTTAAAGTAATGGGTAGGAAACTGAATACTGGGAGATCAATTCCTCATGAATAAGTAGCAGTCAGTAGTTGTTTTTGTTGTTGTTTAAGTTTGTTATTTGCTGTTGTTGTGTTTTTTGTATAGTTGAGGGAACAAGATGGTGGAGGGTTATAATAAGGGGAGGTGGATAGTCAGGGAGGGTGAAGGAAAAAAAAAAAGTAATCAGACATGTCTGGATTCGTTTTAATTATTTGTTTTGTTTATTTATTATTTTATTTACAGGATGAAATGGAAGGTAGAAAACGCTCAGGCAGGAAAAAGTCTAAATTTCATTTTTTCTGGTTCGTTCTTGGCTTTGTAACTACAACTGGACTAGTATACTTGGTGTACCAGTACATGAAATAAAAGTAGACTTTGTTATTTTATGCCTGCCATTTCAAGTATTTAGTCAGGATTGCATAATTACCAGTAATCAAAATAGACACGTACGAACAAAGTCTTGTTTCTGCCTTTGTAGTAGAGAAACGTGATTTTTTTTTATTTCTCTAACTTTATTAAAGCTGTGTTCATTATCATTTAAATGTATTTCTTAATTTGTACATAATAATATTTAAACTAATTTTCTTTTAATTTTTAATTTTAATGGTTTAATGTTGAATTAATAATATATGCAGATAATGTTCACACATATATGCAAATCACAATATTAAAAAACTGAAAAACGACGGCACTACTAGTGGTAAATTTTTGATACAGAAGGGCAGCAATCATCGAGTCTTCGATGACTAAATATGAGGAGTTACTTCCCTTGATGTAGATATATTAAAAAAAAAAAATATTGTATTGTGTATTATTGATTTTAAATGTGGCCAAAACGTATTTCATTTGTTTCTCATTTTGTTTTATTTTGTAATTTATTTCCCAGTGTTTAATTTGTTATTTTGTTATTTTGAAAATTAATGGGTCAACTAAGTTGCTATTTTTTTTTTGTAATAATATTTAAAATTGAAACTTTTTAATTTTTAATGTTTTAATAGTTTTTATTTGAATTAATAATATATATATGCAGTTAATGTACATTCATATGCAAATCACAATTTTTGAAAAACAATGGCTAAGTGGTAATTTTTGCCCTAAATATCTTGTAGATTTAAAATTACTAAATATGAGGAAAATGAAGACATATTAAAAAAAACAAATATTGTATTGTGTATTATTGATTTTAAATGTGGCTGAAACGTATTTTATTTGGTTTCTCATTTTCTTTTATTCTGTCATTTATTTCCCAATGTTTAATTTGTTATTTTGAAAATTAATGTTTGTTATTTTGTTTTTTCTTATAAAGAAACTGATTCTTATTTGTCAACAGAATTGCTCAAATTTGTCCCTGGATTCAGTTTTAAAGCATAATGTGTAAATTTGTGTGAATGCTGCCTGGTTTTTTGTTTTTGTATTTCGTCATTTGATCACTCTGTCCGTTAGAACTGTGAGATATAACAACCGAGGACTGTGAATAAACTATATCAACAATTTACTTTCGTTTTCTTCTTATTTATTTACTTATTTTTATTATTTGGTTTTGATGTTGTTATTTATTTATTTAATATTTTTATTTTATTTTATTTTATTTATTTTATTGATTGATTGATTGATTTACCGATTTATTTATTTATTTATTTAAGATATTCTTGGAGGAAAAAATAGAAGAAGAAAAGTTAATGTGTGAATAAAAATTATTTTAAACAGGAAACCAGATAAGCCTTGGGCTGTAACCTCGTATTAAAATTTATATATAAATAAACTGAGTTACCACAGAGGCAAACTAGCTGCCTTAGGCAGTGATTTCAGAGAGTGGATTTCTCCGAATTGACAAGTTAGACAGACTCCCTGAAGCCACTAAGATATCTGAGTCATATATATGATGCTCTGGTGCATGTTTGATGATACAAGCTTAATCTGGCACTAATGAATGAGGTCCTTGCTGCAATCAGCAAGTTCCTATTTGTAGTAACACTTGTAATACAGCATCATGTTTGAAGTCAACCTTACAAGTAAGACACTACAAAGCCACAAGGCTGGTTTAAATGCAGCTACAAGACAGATGAGGGCAACAAAGACATATCTTGTATAATGCAGGTCTGAAGAGGGATTTCAAAAGGGTTTGGTAGATGCAACTGAAATAGCAAATGAACTAGTACCAGACTTTGAAGCAGATCAAATTAGAGACGAGGAGAAAGAAACAGCAATTTGAATATGAGGCCAAAGAAAAGGTACCACAACAGAAATTTTAAGTAAAGTTTTTACCATGTAGTTTCAGACATGGCCATACATACAATCTATTCCTACAGCTTCAATATTATAATTCACCCTCTGGCATCTTGTGTAATATATACAATGTGAAGGATAAATCTACTGATGATATACTTAAGGGCTGCAAGAATTTGGAAAAATCATTGCTGCATAAAGGAAGATAGGTACTGATGCCTAGGTGTGAACTTCCAGCCATAGCTCAAAGGCTACCAAAGTCTATAGAACAGTGCTGCCCAATGTCTGGCCCACGAAGAATCCAGCCTGCTGGTCTGTCTTCAGTTTATTCCTTAATTATTCAATAAAATTGTTTTATTATTGAAATACAAAGCCATTTATTTGAACAAATGTTTTCTTAATCTTGATCAATTGTTAAATCTCTTTTATAGAATGTAAGGTTCTAAATCAAGATTTTTAATGGTCATTTCGTATTCATGTAATATCTGGAGACTATAATTTTTTGATAGCAGTGAAGAAGTAATAGAAATAGTATCATATGCAGGACCCCTATGTTTAAAGTGAGTTATGAATTATAATTGTATAATGGATAATTTCTATAAACAGAATAATAGAATCAATGTTTTCAGTTCTGAATACTTTTTCAAACCATTTCAAGTAGTTGTATTAAAAAATGAAAGGCTAGAAATGTGAATCCGGCCCACGGGCATCGTTTTTTCTTAAATCCAGCCCATGTTCGGAAAAGGTTGGGCAGCACTGCTATAGAAGTACTTCTTTTCACACTCCAACAAAAAGTTTTGGATAATTTCCCTGATGTTTCTATTGCACTGAGTATCCTTCTCAGACTTCCACTATCAGTGGCAAGTGGTGAGTAGTTTCCCAAAGATTTTAAAATCTTATGTTCACTGTACAATGATGCAAGACAGACTAGCTGGTTGCATTTGTCCCTTAGCCAAATTTGGTTTCAGGTTTGAGTGTCTTCAACTGTCATGTTGTTAGTTCATCACTAGTGTCTGTGTTTATTTTTTGTTTATTCTTGTGTTAGTTTTGCAAATAAAACAGTATCAAGTAGTGTTGTTTTTTTTTGTTTGTTTTTTTAAATCACCATTGGTCTGTGCTAAAATTTTGTTTAAGTTTATTGTTTATAAATTATGAATTTGACATTTTCCTGGGGGCATCAGAATCTAAGCTTGCCTAGGGTGGCCACACACACACACATATACATATATATACTCACACCACCATACACACATACATATTTATATACATACATTTTTTCACAACAGACAAGATCTTTACATTTGGTGAACTCATAGTCAGACGTTAATCAGAACGGGAAATAAGGGATACGGGTTTCTGCAAGTCTCAGAACCTCGCTACAATGACTGGCTTGTAACGTGAGCTGAATGAAAATAGCCGTAGCTGTGTATATACGGTATTAGTGTAGAAGTGTTCTGTATTGCAAAATGCAGTCGCCCGAACGCGCGCTCATCTAATGCGTCAATGTAAATGAGTAAATGTGCCTACGTAGATGGATAAGTTCCATCGGAAAGAAAAACAGACCCCCCCCCTGGCTTTGACAGAGAGGAGACCAGCTTCACAACAGCTTGCTCTGATTATCACGTTATTTTTTTTCTTCATTAAAATCACTCGTAAGATCGTCGTCATTTTCAGTCGGAATAATTTCGGAATTATTTCCCCTTTACACTTTTAGTAATGTATTCACCGTGCACACGGCACAAGGGTTATGACGCAGTAAGAAAACTTTTAGAAAACAAGGATTTTCCCCAAAACCGTCAGCTGTTCAGCCTACTCACAAAACTGAATAGGAAACTAAAAGTTGAAATTATCTGCGCATACATTTAGAATAAATTGTTTTATTTATAGTTTTATTTTATTTAATCAGTTTTTAAATTATAATAATAATAATAATAATAATAATAATAATAATAATAATAATTAAAAAAATAAACTGAAAAAAGAGTAAAAATAAATAAATACCAAATAAATAAAAATTATTATTATTATTATTATTATTATTATTATTATTATTATTATTCATCTACGTAGGCACATTTACAAATTTAATTAATTAATTTATTAATATTTATTTTATATATTTTTTAAAGAAATAAATATTATAGTGCAGTATATTCTGTTTTCAGGTGTTTCTTTATTCATTATTCATTTATTTATTTATTATTTTATTTATTTAATTATTAATTATTATTATTATTGCTCAAATAATAATTAAATAAAAAATGGTCTGACGCATACACAGAAGCTTAAATAGACCTACGCAAACTGACATAAACGGAATACGACATACAGTGTTTATTAATTAATTAATTTATTTATTTTTTATGTATTAAAAACAATTCTGTTGTTGTTATTATTATTATCATCTTCATCATCATCATCATCATTAAAAGTTTGACGTAATATATAAATTAAAAACTTAAAGACACTTTTACCATATTATGATCAACATTTCGGTAAAATTTCCAGCCATTAGATACCAGCTTCGTTTTGTGTCATGTACAAATGAAGAAAACGATTATGGTGGGAAAAAAAAAAAAAAAAAAAAATTCGGTGATTCCCCTTTTATTGCTCTATTCAAATGATTGGTACATTCAGTCACGTGATAGTCTTATCGAGGCGTTAAACTGAGGAAGGTATTCTTTTTCGCCTTTGTCAAACGATAACCAGGGTTTTCCGAAATTTGGGTACAAATTTTCTGTTACGAAGTTAACTTCTCAGTATTCGAAAGGCAGTGAGGTTAACCGTCAGTGAATTGGCTATAATGAGTTCTTTAACTGGAGATCAAAATGACATTGAATGCGACGGGGAGTGTCCTAGCGTTGATTCTAGAATACGACAGGCACAGTCACATTCGTCATGGCTTCCTAAAACCCGTAAAGACCAGCTGCAGGAGAGAAACGACTCCGGATTCCAGTCTCAGGATTTCGAGTTATCTCTTAAATCCTCACAACAAAATAGCCATCGCTGTGTGACAGAATCAACGGACATTACTGAGAGGTTAAGTAATTTAACCGTTATCGAGAACTCACAGACAAAACATTCTATTGACGAAGGGATTTGTACATCTGAAAACTCCATCGGCCCAGCTGTTTCACACAAAGAAAACTTGACAAAAACAAGTGAAATAATTACATACGATGATATTTTAAGAAGTTTGCCCCACAATGAAATTCGTGAAATATACCAGCAAGATGAGGATGGTGACACGTAAGTATTTTAAAATATGTCTGCATATTAAACTTAACATTTAAATGCATTAATTCATTATCGTTATTACCATTGCAAAATTATATTATTATAAGTAAGTACCATTAAATAATTTTTAAAAAAAAAAAAAAAAAAAAAGAACACACACACACCTCAGGAAAAATCTAGAAACTATTATAATAATAAATCTAAAATGACAACACTAGATGCAGTACGTCAAAATTTATTTAGTAATTTGAAAAAAAAATAGCAAAAAAAATGTAATTGCTGTTGGTATACATTTGTAAAATGTTGTGAAACTGCGCGATAAAGACATATCTGCGCCATTTTGGTGGGGCCCGGATTCTGCTCCACGTAGCTGAATGTTAGCAAGCAGACGTGACCAACCAATCAACGATGTTTTTGACAGGCAGTTACGTGTGCGCAGATTTAGTAACTGCGTACTTTCCACCGACCTCTCACATGCGCATAATCTATTGATCGTGGAAAAACCAGAGTCATTATCAATTTACAGTAAATGTGTCAATAACCTTTGCAGTATTAATAACAAGTTAAAAAGAAAAAAGAAAAAAAAGAAGAAGAAAGAAATAAGTTGTATGCTGCAAGTTCTATACAAAATTATTAACACACACACAAAAAAACAACAAAAAAAACCCCCATATACTTGTATATACATACATACATACATATATATATATAATTATAACTGCATTTGTATGAGAAAAAGAGGGACTTGATATAAATTACTTTTCATTACAAACATTTGAAAATAACAGTGCTATAAAATATTTGAAAAAAAATAACTAAAATGTTTTTTTTTTTTTTTTTTTTGCAGTCAGTTGCACATGGCAATCATCCATGTCATCGAGCCCGTTGCGCTGTACTTCATCAACAAGGCTCCGTCACGGGACTGGCTCAACATCCCCAACAACCTCTGCCAGATGCCACTTCACCTGGCCGTCCTCACCAGACAGGAGAAAATCGTCCGTCGCCTGATGGCAGCAGGTGCGTCTGTTGACGTGCGTGATCTCCAGGGCAACACGCCCCTGCACATCGCATGCCGGGAGGGGCTTGAGAACATTGTGAAGTGCCTGCTGAAGCCCGTCTTCTACCAGGAGACGCTGGAGAACCAGTACGACATTCCGTATCAGAGAATCCCACAGGATCTGGAGTTCAAGAATTACGAAGGTGAGCTCAGGTTTAAATTAGCTAAAAAAGAACAGCAATAACAGCAGTAGTGATAGGTGTAATTTAAATAAAAAAGCAATAGTAACAGTAGTTTTAGACAAGAGTAACAATTACAGATGTGTGTGTGTGTGTCTGTTTGTTTGTTTGTTTGCACAACTGTGTGTTTTAAATGTGTGCTGCTTTGTTTTCTTCCAGGTCACACCTGTCTGCATCTCGCTGCTCAGGGTTCGCACATAGAAGTGATGAAACTTCTGCTAGGAAAAGGAGCAAAAATTAACACACAGGTAAGTTTTGTGAAACACTACAACAACTGCAGGGATAATGATAATAACTGTAGTGATATAATAATAAAAATAATGATATAATAATAATAATAATAATAATAATAACAATAATGATATAATAATAATAGCAATAATGATATAATAATAATAATAATAACAATAATGATATAATAATAACAACAATGATATAATAATAATTATTATTTATCGAATTTTTCATTGATATATTTTGTTTTGGTTTATATTTTATTTTACTTTATTTTATCATTATTATTATTATTATTATTATTATTATTATTTTTTTTTTTTTTGTGGGTTTTGTATCTAACAAAATAAAACATTATTTTAATTTCAGGATGGCAAAAGCGGACGCACGATCCTGCACTATGCCGCTGAAACTGGAAACCGAATTTTACTGGACTTCGTACTGAAGCAGCGCAAGAGAAACATAAACTGTGTGACGTATGGAGGCCTCACACCCATCGACCTGGCTGCCGGCCGCAAGTTTGGTGACGTTGTAGCAATACTGAAAGACGAAGGCGCCGACTGTTCCAGTCTGCTGTGCAGAGATGATGACTCTGACGATGATGACGATGTTAGTTTGTTTTACGCACTCTCCTTGTACATTCAGTTTACACTCGGATGCATGTTGAATAAGTACATTATTGCACGTATTTCTAATAAAATGTTTAAATTACTTTACGGTGTTGGAATTTTGCAAACCAATAATATCCTCGCACAGATATAAATTTATATAATAAGAGTCCATTTTTTGGCAAATCAGTTTATATTTATTTATTTTTATATTTATTTATTTACCTGTATTTTACATTATTTGTTATTTACATTATTTATTTAATTTGTTATTTTCCTGTTTACTTATTTATGTACTTTTATACTTATTTTATTTATATTTATATTTTTATTCATATTTATATTTATATGCACATATCTATCCATATATCTATCTCTCTGTCTATATATATAGATACAGATATGTATATGTATATGTACAGATATATATATATATATATATATGTATATGTGTTTATATGTACAGATATATAAATCTATAAATATGTGTGTGTGTGTATATATATATATGTATGTATATACACATGTATATATATATATATATATGCATGTATGTATGTATGTATATAGTTGTGTAGTATGTAGTATGTATGTATGTGTGTATATGTGTATGTATATATATATATATGTATACATGCATACATATGTGTGTGTATATGTATATATATATATATATATGTATATGTATATATATATATATATATATTTTTTTTTTTATTTATATATTTATATATTTACATATATATTTATTCATATTTTTATTTATATGCATATTTATCAGTATAATATTTATATTTATTTTTATATTTATATTTACGTTTATTTTTATATTGATATTTATATTTATTTTTATATTTATTTTTATATTGATATTTATATGCATATTTATATTTGTTTTTATATTTAATTTCTGTTTATCTTAGAGTGAGATGTACGATGACTTTTGCATAAACGGTGAGCCTGTGATGATGACGACAACATGAACGATGTCACCCAAGCTGCTACCCAGTGAGGCTGACTGATCTCAGGGAAAGATAGAGCTGTTTTCGTAGAAAGAAAAACACGACGCAGTGATTACACGCAGACGTGCACGCCGCAGTGACAACACCCTGCTTTGTGATGCAACATCTCGAGGAGACTAAATCCAGGCGTGCCGTTTGGTGACTGGATCAGGTCTCACTCCGGGAACAGAGACAGTTTGTAGAGACGCTGAGCGAGACAAGAGAGGTGAAACTATTTCATGTCAGTCGGTTGATTCAGTAAATTAAAAATTTACAAAACATTTTTTTAAAAATTTGAAATAAAAAGAAGTGTTCACTAGATGAAG